>VDFB02000003.1:694169551-694259613 GCA_007258455.2 Sequoia sempervirens
AAATATCTATTTGTAAGACATGTTATTGATGGAGATCAAGTAGCTCTTGAGAAATTTCATACACTAGAAAATTATGTAGATATATTTACAAAACCAGTATACTTAGAGAAGTTGAAGTGGAGTTTAACTTCTCTTGGTTTGCAGAAAAGGTGATGAATGGGCATGGGAAAGTATCAAATAATTTTTTTTCAAGGTGGAGATTGTTAAATTATGACAAAAAAATTAGAAATAAAGCATAGTTTATCTTTTGGAAAGATAAAGGAATTAAAATAAAGTCTTATCTTTGGAAAATCTCATCTTTGAAATCTTTTGGAAAAGATAAAGATTTGAAAAACAAAGCAATAATAAAAAAGCTATGTTTTTCTATGTGCAACAAAAGTTAAAGATATTATTTATATCTTGCTTCCATGAAGGCTAAATTATTTGTGTAATGAATTATAATTGAAGAGCAACAGTTATGTGAAAGTTGTAATCAATTTCTCTTAGCAATAAGAATACCGATACTTTGTCCATGAATGTTTCCTTAGCGTATTCTCAAGGTTTTACCACATGAATATCTATCTTTTTTATTATTCTTTAATTCCATTTTAGTTTCTTCATTTATTCTTTGCAACTATTTTTTGTTGCAATGTTATTAGTTCTTTGAGGTTTACATTTCCATTTTCACAACAATATACTAAGAGTCAACAATTATTGTGTCTATTCTACAGGTTGCTCTCATTGAATTTTTTTGGGTGTGCAACTAGAATTTTCCCCATTGTTAGAACTTGTTGTTGACAAATACTTGTGGTTGATGAAGTCACAATTGAACAGAGGTCAAAGGGGGCGATATGGAAACACTGACCGATGACTTAGAAGAACATGGGAGGGGTGACAGATTTCTATGAGATGGACGTTGGCCAAACCTCTTGCTTGAAACTTGCATTCCTGGCCAAACAACTTTGGGGTTGATGCCATCCCTTTAGGGTGGTGACCCCCAATCATTTCCCCCATCCCTTGAAGAGAAAATTATCACTAATTGATCAACTATTCTAAAAGATCAATTAAATGACATTGACTACAATAATGTAGATAAATTCTCTATATTCTTGAAATAACTTAATCCTACTTATTTATTATCCATGCATCATGCTTAATGTAGATTTCTAACAACTACTGTGCAAGTCAAAACCATCAAAGGAACTACCAGATCTTTATCCAATTCCTTTAACACTAAGTGGTTGAATGCACACTAATTTTAGGCCTACGTTGCACTTAAATATTGATATGATATTGAAGAACAAGTTTAGACAATAGCGGTTATCTTGTGCAAGTCTGAATTTGCATCTTCATTCTATTGGTTTATTAGTTTTAAATATGAAGTGTATAGGGCCCTTGCTGGTATTGATTCAAATAAAAAAAATTTAAAAAGACTACTACTTATACCTTTTATTTTTGGGTTAACTACTTCCTACTGAATTAATTCGAGTTTATTAAGTTCTCCCCTTTTTTTGGTGACAAATTTAATAATACAATATAAGATCATGCAGAATAGATCATATAAATATATTTAAACCCGAATAGAGCTACCTTATAGATTCTAGGTCATACAAAGCATTTATTTTCTCAAAAAAAATAGATATTAGATATATGCATCCTTTTGGGATTACACTCATACACATTTATAAAGAGAAGAAGAGAACACCATTTTTCCTTGTTATAAGCCATCTAATTATCTAGATTCTAATAGATTTTCCTATCATACAAAAAATTATTTCCAAGCTACTTCAAGAAAATTTAATAAATTGCAATTTTATTTTATACAATTTTTTGATAAAAGTAGTGATCCCTACTAGATTAACATCTTTTTTTATGCATTTAGGGATAACCAATTTTCTTTAAAAATAACTCTTCTATAGGAAAATGTTTGTAATTCCCCATACCACAATAAATAAATTTCAAGACAACTTGCACTATAAAATATGCTTACTTTTACTTATGTATGTTGCACAAATATTTTGAAGGAACATCATTTGCCAAATTCTTTTTTTAATCCATGCAAAGTTTAAAAGACTAGAGGTGCATTGCAAGAATAACATGAACATCCCTTTCATTTCCACACAACATTTCTTTTCTTCCAATTACTTTGCATAGTTCTCAAAGCATATTTAGCCACTCCACATGAAAACTTGAAAATGACCAAAAAATGAAAAAAAAAAATCATGTACCAATGGGCTCTCCACCGGAATTTAGGGCTGTAAAACAACCCACCCCTGAGTATGGGATATTCACTTGGATACAAAAACCACATGAAACAACTAAACTCAAGCCTCAAGCATATGGACCACAATAATGATTTACAACACAACAATCCTCATGACATGTTATTCACGTAAAACGACAACATATTTCTATTGAACAAGATAATTGAGAGAGGGGTGAATCAGTTGTCACAAATTTTAATTTTAATTCATTCACTAGAACTAATCCTTAACACCGCTTAGTAGATTAAACATTAAATACTAGTGCAGAACTAAAAACCATCACATAAACACAAGAACATCAGATCTATGTGGAAAACCCAATAAGGGAAACACCACAGTGAGGATTAACTCACACTATAGAGAATATCAAAATTGATTACAAGAGGATCACTTCTTGAGAAACAAGGATCACAACCAAAAAAAGGACTCACTGTCTGGGACAAGGACTCACTATCCAATAGGGCTAACAACCTAAAGGGATCACTACCACAGATATACAAATAAGATACAAAAGATTTGTTAAAAAGAGAAGCCAATCTCAATGCACCATAGAAATACACCATAATTCGCTCAATCCACTTGAAAACATGCATAAATAATAGAGTGCACCTTCAGCTCACTAGTTCCAAAAACTCAACATTTAGGATTCACATTGATCTTCCATACTCGCATCATACACACACACTGATTCTCACTTATCTATTTTCTCTTTGAGCTCTTGTATCTATTTCCTTTGTTCTCTTACTCTTCTTCTTCCCAAACTCATTCTACATTTATACCATCTTCAACTTTGAAACATATCCAAATTCAGCCATCCAAATTCAAATTCAAATTAGGTCGGTGCCAAAACATCCTAGGGTGGAATTAGAATGAGGGCAACCCAAACACATTCTTCATAAGGACACAAATAGATCTGACACACTTCACTAACTTTGAAACTAATATTCCACACAAGGTCGACCAAACCAATGTAAAACACATAGAACAACTAAGCATGAACTTTCCAGATACCAAAATTATCTTCAATGAAATAAAAACAACTCAACTCTATAATCGCAAGTCATAAGACTTCATCAAAGAGAAATCAGGACCACCAATATTTCTTCCTAGACCTCAACTAGAAACAAAGAAAACCATAGTTCACAACTAGTGAACGTAACTCACATTGTATAATGAATTAATAGCCAAAAATCAGGATATAACAACTTCCAACAACCATGATGAACATATTTGAACCATACAAATATAGGACCAAATCTGGAGCAAAACCCAGAGCAACCACTGAACATATGCCTCATATTTTCATTACAATTTTCTAAATATCCTTGACATATATATCAATTAACCTATATCCATGAAACTAATGACAACAACAATTAATGACAACCAATTGACAAGTTGACATCAATGACAACACCTTCAATCTTTCCATTCTTGCAACAAACTCCCCCTTTGTCATTGATGGAAACACATGATATGAAAAACCACAAAGACACCATACTAGATCTTAATACACTTCTCAAGATTTTTCTTTCTATTCCTTTCTATTTCTCCCCCTTAGTAGATAATATTTTATATTCTTCCTCTTTTCTTCTTCTTCTTTTTCACATACTTCCTCTCCTTTTCACATATTTTCTCTCCCCCTTTGTGGTGCAGGAGCACCCAAGCTCTTCAAGGAACTCTTCAGCAGACAGGAGAATGCAAGGGTCTTGAAGACCTATCAATCACCTCAAAGCATCAATTATGATATCTTGGAGCCTATAATGGCCTTTGGAATGGGTGAACACATTAAAGAGGTCAAAAGTCCTAAGGGTCCTAATAAGGATCCTAGGACCAAATTGCAATGTAAATGGAACAATCATGTTCTAGGAGGTTAGAAAGGAATATAGTGCTTTAATTATGTCAAATAAGGTTGAATAATTCCATGTAATAGTTTAGAAGCTTTATAGTTGATAGGGGTTGAATAAATTTCAAGTTGGAGAATTCAAATTTTCAAAATCCAACTTTGGCGGGAAAGTGTGTTTTTGATGTTTTAGCAACTTTAATGTAATCAAACAAATTCCAAACAGTTTGAGCAGTTGGGGAATGAGTCTAAAAATTTTGAGAAGTCATTTTTATGTTGGTTGGGTTGCTGGTACAGATTTTGTACGGACTGCTATAGGAAAAAGCAAAAAAATAGCAATTTCTTGCATTTTTCTTGTGTTCATTTGATGATTTATTGATTTCTATTGAAGATCTGTTTAGTAGGATGGTTTAGGGACTTGTATCTACATGTATTTAAGCCCTTTCATGTTTTGATACATGTTTATAATTAGTTATTTGTATTATATTGTTGACTATCCTAAAGAAAGTGCAGATTTTTCACTAATTTTGTGGTTTTTCATGGATGATTGATCCATTTAGGGGTAAAATTCTGTTGTGACCTGTGAAATGGATCATTCCTAACATGTATCATATATATTTGACAAAATAGCATGCAGGAAAGAGGAATATCAAGGTGTACACCGAGTTGTCAAAGGGAAAAGTGCATGAAAATGGGTGCTAAGGTATAGCAGCAAGAGATATGCCTTAATGAGGGGTGTGTTATTGAGTTTTTATTGATTTATAATTTTGATCTGATGGTGAAAAGTCAAAGAGAGGGTTTTGGAAGTGTTTGGAAGGTGAGTAACTAAAAAGCCCTAGTTTTGAGGCAAGTTTTGGAGGGTTTTGTGTTTGAGCGTGTTAAGGGTGTCATAGAAGACTAAAATCTTGAAAATCCTTGGTTTGGGAACATTTTAAGGGACTGTTGAAAGTTTGATAGTCAGGGGTTGAGTTTAGAGAGGGGTTGTTTTGAAAAAGAGGGCTAATTAGGCCTAGATTTTGAGGAAACAACAGATTTTGGAGAATCTGATCCAAAACAAGTGCCGACAAGATTTGGGTATGTTGTGTAGCATCACAAAATACATCTTAATCAGTCATTTATTTGGGAAGTCATTTAGAAAAGTTTGAGAGAAAAGTCAAAAATCCTTCGCTAGAGGCCTAGTTGGGCTAAAAGGCTTAGTTAAGGTGGAAAAGTGGATTTTGTTCAAGACAGAGGTTTGGGGCTTTGAGTTCATTTAAGACAAGTGTAATTGTGTCTCTTAAGAGCATTCCTAGGGTTTGGGTCCATAAGGAAGGAAAATAAGTCATTTGGTGCATTATTGAGGCCTTATCTCCATACCAGTGCCTATTTGGAAGGTTGAGAGTGAATCATTATTAGCCTTAAAAATTTGTGTTTCTTTCAAAGTCCCTACCCTCTGCATTAGAGAGATGAGAAAATAGCTAGGTACATCAATGGATTGAGGTACAATCTACAAGATGAGATTGGTTTGCAATTGCCAAAGACATTAGGAGAATGTTTTCAGTTGGCCATTAGAGTTGAGGAAAACGTGAAAAGGAAGCAAGAAAGATAAAACAATGGTGGAAGAGGAGGTATTTCAAATAGGGGCAGAGGTAATAGAGAGCAAGGACAAGGCAACAATGACAAGAGCAGCAATGACAAAGTAAAAGAGGTATTTTCTGATCAAAGAGGTGAATACACTCCTAGAGGAGGAGGCAGATTTGGACAAGGTAGAGGCCCATTCACAGGTAGGTGTTTCAATTGCAATGAACCAGGGCAACCTTCCTTCAAGTGTCCTAAATGGGAACAAGTTGATAAGGGTAGAGATAGGAGAGCTAACTTGGTACAAGAAGAAGAGGACAAAAAGGAAGAATCAAAAACATTCATGGCAGACCCTGTGACTGATGGTGAGTTTCTTATGGTCAAGCAAGGAGAAAGACTTCATCAAGAGCCAAAGGTAACTATCTTTAAGACTAATTGTCTCAGTCATGGTAAGATCTACAGATTGCTCATAGATTTAGGGTCACATAGCAATTTAGTTTCAGTTGATATGATAACCAAGCTAGGGATTGAAACATTTGATCATCCTACTCCCTACAAGGCCACTTGGCTAACTCAAGGACAACATGTAGAGATTTGTAAGAGGGATTATGTAGAATTTTCAATTGGATCATATCATGATAGGGTGCTTTGTGATGTCATTTCAATGACTTGTGGTCATATCATCTTGGGAAGACTATGGCAGTATACTAGGCAAACATTGCATGATGGTTTTCACAATACATATTTGGTCCATAAAGATGCAGTGAGATACAAATTAGTGCCTTTGCCTTTGGAGTAGTCAAATGAAAGTTTTATGATCTGTTTTGAGAAACATTTGTAGGTAAATAAGCAGGGTGAGACAGGGTAAGACATTGTTAGGTTGAGAAAAGACAAGTTGCAGCAGGGTTATGAGGTGGACAGTCTTAAAAATCAGACTTTGTGGGACTTGGACAGTATTAAGATTGGAAGTATTGAATGCCCTATTGTTGAGGGTAATAGGGATGGTGTTTCTTCACAAGGAAATTAGTGGCATAGAGGCAGAAACAGGGCACAAAATCAGACTGAGTTCAAACAGCAAAAAGGACAAACAAAACAGATTTTTGACACTAACATGTTGAGTGACATGAATGCAAGTTGGAAGAAAAGGAAGCAGGTAACTTTGGGAGATTTCATGCTTGGAAATCAGAAGGTACAAACATACAGGAACAAGGAGTATTATGGCAGCAACAAGTTGGATACTTCTTGGGGCAAAAACTTTTTCTTTCTTGGGGAGAATGGTGCAGGAGCACCCAAGATCTTCAAGGAACTCTTCAGCAGACATGAGAATGCAGGGGTCTTGAAGACCTACCAATCACCTCAAAGCATCAATTATGATATCTTGGAGCCTATAATGGACTTTGGAATGGGTGAACGCATTAAAGAGGTCAAAAGTCCTAAGGGTCCTAATAAGGATCCTAGGACCAAATTGCAATGTAAATGGAACAATCATGTTCTAGGAGGTTAGAAAGGAATATAGTGCTTTAATTATGTCAAATAAGGTTTAATAATGCCATGTAATAGTTTAGAAGCTTTATAGTTGATAGGGGTTCAATAAATTTCAAGTTGGAGAATTCAAATTTTCAAAATCCAACTTTGGCGGGAAAGTGTGTTTTTGATGTTTTAGCAACTTTAATGTAATCAAACAAATTCCAAACAGTTTGAGCAGTTGGGGAATGAGTCTAAAAAGGTTTAGAAGTCATTTTTACATTGGTTGGGTTGCTGGTTTGGATTTTGTACGGACTGCTACAGGAAAAAGCAAAAAAATAGCAATTTCTTGCATTTCTCTTGTGTTCATTTGATGATTTATTGATTTCTATTGAAGATATCTTTAGTAGGATGGTTTAGGGACTTGTATCTACATGTATTTAAGCCCTTTCATTTTCTGATACATGTTTATAATTAGTTATTTGTATTATATTGCTGATTGTCCTCAAGAAAGTGCCGATTTTTCACTAATTTTGAGGTTTTTCATGGATGATTGATCCATTTAGAGGTAAAATGCTATTGTGACCGGTGAAATGGATCATTCCTAACATTTACCATATAGATTTGACAAACTAATGTGTAGGAAAGAGGAATATCAAGGTGTACACCGAGTTGTCAAAGGGAAAAGTGCATGAAAATGGGTGCTAAGGTATAGCAGCAGGAGATATGCCTTAATGAGGGGTGTTTTTTTCAGTTTTTATTTATTTATGATGTTGATCTAATGGTGAAAAGTAAAAGAGAGGGTTCTGGAAGTTTTTGGAAGGTGAGTAACTAAAAAGCCCTAGTTTTGAGGCAAGTTTTGGAGGGTTTTGTGTTTGAGCATGTTAGGGGTGTCATAGAAGACTAAAATCTTGAAAATCCTTGGTTTGGGAACATTTTAAGGGACTATTGAAAGTTTCATAGTCATTTGTTGAGTTTAGAGAGGGGTTGTTTTGAAAAAGAGGGCTAATTAGGCCTAGATTTTGAGGAAACAACAGATTTTGGAGAATCTGATCCAAAACAAGTGCTGACAAGATTTGGGTATGTTGTGTAGCATCACAAAATACATCTTAATCAGTCATTTATTTGGGGAGTCATTTAGAAAATTTTGAGAGCAAAGTAAAAAATCCTTCGCTAGAGGCCTAGTTGGGCTAGAAGGCTTAGTTAAGGTGGAAAAGTGGATTTTGTTCAAGACAGAGGTTTGGGGCTTTGAGTTCATTTAAGACAAGTGTAATTGTGTCTCTTAAGAGCATTCCTAGGGTTTGGGTCCATAAGGAAGGAAAATAAGTCATTTGGTGCATTATTGAGGCCTTATCTCCATACCGGTGTCTATTTGGAAGGTTGAGAGTGAATCATTATTAGCCTTAAAACTTTGTGTTTCTTTCAAATTCCCTACCCTCTGCATCACTTTGACATCAATGGCAAAGGCACAAGATATTTTACATTGATTTCTCCTTTGACATAGAAAACAAAATACTCACAATGACAACACTTGATACTACCTACTCCCCTTGAGAGGTAGCCACCAAAACATCAGTCCAAATGGAAGATAGACCCATAGATCCACCAGAATGATGCATCTCCATATACATATAGTTCAATAAAGGAGGGTAAATGACCCCTAACTTCTCCTAGAGATACTAAAAAGTATCTTTAGGAAGAGCCTTCGTAAATATATCAACCACTCGATCCTTCGTCAAAACATACTCAAGCTTTACTTCATTCTCCATGACCTTCTCTCTCAAGAAATGATATCTGATAGATATATGCTCTGTCTTTGAGTGCATCACAGGATTCTTTGAAATGTTAATTGTACTTGTATTATCATAGAAGATAGAAATAGGATCATCATACACCACTATGATATCTTTCAATATTTGTTTCATCCATAGAACTTGTGTACAACAAGATGCAATAGCAATATATTCAACTTTAGTAGTAGACATGGAGACTGAATCTTGTTTTTTACTCAACCATTCCACCAATCTGTAACCAAGAAAGAATGCACCACTACTTGTACTCTTTATGTCATCTACACATCCAACCCAATTTGCATCTATATAAGCACTTACAGTAAATTTAGTATCTCTAGGATGCCAAAATCCATAATTTAGAGTTTCATTCAAATATTTAAATATTCTTTTAACAAAAACACATGTTTCCTTAGGATCTTCTTGAAATCTAGCCACAAGACATACAACGTGCATAATATTCAATCTAGTAGCAATCAAATACTATAGTCCACCAATCATATATCTATACTTTCTTTGATCAACATTAGGTGAACCATCATCTTTACCCAATTTGCAACTAGTCACCATAGGTGTACATACTAGTTTGGAACCATCCATCCCAAAATACTTCAACATCTCTTTCACATACTTAGACTGTGAAATAAAAATTTCTTTAGTCTTATCTCCAATAATCTGACTTTCTAAATGATTCTTCAGTACATATGTAGGTGTCTTAGGTGACACCACCAAAGCATCTTCTTCTCTTTCATTTTGTTCATTTTCCTTCTCTTCCTCATCCTTTTTCCGTTCTTCCACAATCTCTTCAATTATTAGACATTCAAGTTCATCAGATACATATTCATCAATGTCAATTGAATTCTTCAATGTCTCATCAACCTTGACATTTGCACTTTCTATAATCTTTCTCAGTCTTTTATTAAAACATTTGTATGTTTTTCTTTTAGTAGAATATCAAAGAAAAATTCCTTCATCACTTCTTGCAACAAACTTACCTAAAGTTTCTTCATCTCTTTTGATATAATATTTGCTTCTGATACCTTGAAATACTTAACAATAGGAATTCTTCCAAACCATAGCTAATAGGGGGTTTTTGTACTATTTTCTCTTGCTTGAACTTGATTGAATACATAAACAAAAGTATGAATAGCTTATCTCTAGTAAACTTCCAGTAAACTAGCCTCAATGATCATTGATCTAGTAACCTCTTGAACTGTTCTATTTTTCCTTTCAACAACTTCATTCTATCAAGGATTTCTTAGAGTAGATAACTGTCTCTTTATTCCATGCATTTCAAAAATCATATTAAACTCATGGGAGGTGAATTTTCAACCTCTTTCAGACCTTAAGAATTTTATGTTCAAGTTTACTTCATTTTCAACCATAGTTTTGAATGTCTTAAATCTATCTAATGCATCTGATTTCTTTCTAAGAAATGTAACCCATGTATATCTAGAATAATCATCAATCAAAAGCATAAAGTACCTTTCACCTTGTAAACTTCTCACTCTTGTAGGACCACATAGATCTGAAGGAATTAAATCTAGTAGACTAGTAGTAGAGTATTCCTTTGATCTTTAGTGACTTCTTGCTTTCTTTCCAAACTGACAATTTCTACAAACAACATTAATAGGCTTTGTAATTCTTGGTAAATATCTTATGGCCTAAACTTCACTAATCCTTACCAAGCTATCAAAATTCATGTATAGCATTCTTCTATACCATAACCAACTCTCACTAATTTGTCATTAAGCATTGCCCATCAACACCCTTAAGTTGATAGATATTTCCTTTAGATTTCTTTCCTACAACAATCAATGTTTTATATCCTTTTCGGATCTCACACCTCTCATCCTTAAACACAAGATCATATCCTTTACTACACATCTGACCAACACTAAAAATATTATGCCTTAATCCCTTAACATAGTATACATCATCAGTATTATGCTTTCCATCAAAACTCACTAAAGCTATCCCATAAATTTTAGCACCAGTATCATCTCCAAAATAACCAAGCCTCCATCATATTTTTCAAGTCTAACAAACTTACTTTTATCACCAATCATGTGATGTGAACAACCATTGTCAACAACCCAATAGTTCTTTTCTTGTTTAGCATGTAGGATAGAGATAATAGTACCTTCATTTTTCTCCTTCTCCGGAGGGCTTTCCTTCACCTATTTTTTAGAATTAGTAGAAGTAGGTTCATCCTTTATAGCCAAGAACAAGCATTCATTTTCATCAATATCTTCATACTCAGAATCTTCATCAGATATACTAGCATTCTCATTCACATAATATGCTCTATTAATCTTCGTTCCTTTCTTTTCTTTCTCATATCTTTGTTTATTCCTCTTAGCTCTTTTTAGACACTTTGCAGTATAATGACCTATTTCTCCACAACTAAAGCATTTAAAGGGTAACTTACCTTCATACTTTCCGGAGCCTTTCCTCATCCTTCTCACAAAGTTAGCTTCTATTTCATCAAAATTTTCTTCATCTGAATCTTCAACTTTTGTAACCTTAAAAGAAGTTTCTGATTTGCATCCATTCCTTAGACTTGGCTTTCTCAAGTCATAAGATGTCAATAATATCAACAACAAATCTTTAGTGCAAGTCTTATAATCTATACTTTGCTCAATAGCACACACCTTCTCACTATAAGCATTAGGGATATTTCTAAGAATCTTCTTTAAAATTCTAGTTTCATCTACAGTAGCACCAATTCCTCACATTCTAGCCACTATCTCATCCAATCTCTATACCTAAGCTTTAACTTTCGCATCTTCAAGTATATACAGAAGCTCAAACTATGTCTCCAAATTCTATAATTTTTCCTCTCTAACTCTCTCATCACCTTCATGAACCCTTTCCAAAGCATCCCAGACTTCCTTAGCAATCTTCATATTTTGAACCTTAATCAACTTGAAATGTACCAAAATATTCTTCAAAATGTACTTTTCCTTATTGTTTGCTTCATGTACTTTGATCTCATCAACCATACTCAGACCATTAGCAGGAGGAGTGTAAGGATTCTTGTAAGCTTTCTTGACATCATATCCACAATACTCCAGATAGTTTTCCATCAATATTTTCTAGATAGCATAGTTAGTTCCATTAAACCTTAGATAATCATAAGTCATCTTTCTAGCCATCTTGGACCTTCCTCAATCGGTTAAGCTCTTCACCAAGGAGCCAAGCTCTAATACGAATTGTTGAACAAGACAACTAAGGGGGGGTGAATCAGTTGTCATAGATTTAAACTTTAATTTATTCACTGAAACTAATCCTTAACACTGCTTAGCATATTAAACATTAAATACTAGTGTAGAATTGAAAACCATCACACAAACATAACAAAACTAGATTTAGGTGGAAAACCCAATAAGGGAAAAACCACGATGAGGATTAAATCACACTGTAGAGAATATCAAAACTAACTACAAGAGGCTCACTGCCTAAGAAACAAAGCTCAAGTTTCCAAAACAAGGAATCATTGTCTAGAACAAGGAATCACTGTCCAATAGGGCTAACAACCTAGAGGGATCACTACCATAGAGATACAAAGAAAAGGGTATGTGTAGGATCATGATGAGCCAAAAAGTGGCGATATGATGGGTATGTGTAGGGTATGTGGTTGAAAACCTTTTTTCCCCAAAATTGATGAAACAAAAAGGGTTTTTAAAGGAGATTCTCAACTTTCAATCAATATAAATTATGCTTTACTTTGAATTTCATAAATAATTATTATTCATTTTCTATTTGAATTATGACTGAAGTCCTGATTGATAGGCTGATTGAAAAACATCTATAGATTTCAAATGGTATCACCTTTTTTGAATCCAAAAAATGTGTAACATTTTATGCTTCGTATACTATAGGATTAAAAAAAATGAATTTCATGAATTTTTGTCCAAGTTAAGGTGGTCTGACATACAAGTTTTTATATTTTTTAAAAATTTGTAATAAAGAATTCATAATTAATTATTTACTTGGAAAAAAATACAAAAAAAATGCATCACATTGGGACATGAGTCCTCTACTTATATCTAAAATCTTATAAAAAAATATTATTATTTTATTGTGGTTAGGATGGTCAGACAGACACCTACTTCTTATTTTTTCCCTGAAATTTAAATACTACTACATTGAAATTTCAAATTTCACCAAATGGATTTTTTTTTAAATAAACCTAGTATTTTAAAAACTACATTCAATTTGCTACAGATT
The DNA here is from genome assembly GCA_007258455.2 of Sequoia sempervirens. Lineage (NCBI taxonomy): Eukaryota > Viridiplantae > Streptophyta > Pinopsida > Cupressales > Cupressaceae > Sequoia > Sequoia sempervirens. The sequence goes on from VDFB02000003.1 coordinate 694,182,682, forward strand.
CTATTCTTACATATATTTTTTAAATAATATAGATAACTTATTCAAATTTTTACGTCAAGTTGCCTAACTCTAATTCTTCTAAATTTTTCACCACTTAAGGGCCTGTTTTTTCCATGTTGATCCTGCACATACCCAAAATAAATAAGAATTATTACAAAGAGAAGACAATCTCAATGCAATAGAGAAATACACCACAATTCACTCAATCCACTTGCAAACATGCATGAATGATAGAGTGCACCTTCAACTCACTGCTTCTAGAAACTCAACATTTAGGCTTCACATTGATCTGCCATACTTGCATCATACACACACACTGATTCACACTTATCTATATTATTTTTGTGCTCTTGTCTCTATTTCATTTGTTCTCTTACTCTTCTTCTTCCCAAACTCATTATGCATTTATACCATCTTCAGCTTTGAAACATATCCAAAGTCACCCATCCAAATGCAAATTCAAATTAGGTTGGCACTAAAACATCCTAGTGTGGAATTAGAATGAGGGCAACCCAAACACACACTTCATAAGGACCCAAATAAATCCAACACGCTTCCGTAACTCTGAAAGAAGTATTCCACACAAGTTCAGCAAAACTAGTATAAAACACATAGAACAATTAAGCACAAAATTTCCAAATACCAAAATTATCTTCAATAAAATCAAAACAACTCAACTCTAGAATTGCAAATCCTAAGACTTCATCAAAGAGAAATCCGTACCAACAATATTTCTTCTTGGACCTCAACCAGAAACATAGAAAACCACAATTCACAACTGGTGAATGTAACTCATACTGTACAATGAATCAGTTGGTTTTTTTTTTAATAACCAAGCTGATCTTCAGAATTACCTTTGGAATTTTCTATTTCCAATATTTAGCTATCTAAAGGGATTGGCCAACAAATAAGTGAAAGTTGCAAAACTTTCCTCCTACACTTTGGGCTCTATGAAACCTAGGAGGGTGACCTCACAATATATATTAAGGAACGTGTGCAATTAGTATTTTAAATACATTGTAAACAACAAATAATTCTCATATAACCACTCAACAATGTAGTGTATCAAAAATGTTGGCAATCCTTTTAACAATGCCCTACACTTGGAGCATGAGAATATTGAAACTCAACATAACATAACTAAAATGGTAACTCATTTGAAAAGTTTGTAAATAAAAAATGATTTTCTGCTGAATCAACCTAATAATTGTGTTATGAATACTTTACTCACACCAATGCCTTATCCTAGACATGGATTCAATCTTAACCTTTGCAACTAGATAACATTTTCACATATAGCATCACATAAGCTTGGAATATACTATGTTACAACACCTCTACATTATACTCTAGACGATTACTTCTTATGGATATCCTAACACCTAATTCATATGAATCAACAATTTCATTCAAACATTTACTCTAATTCCTTGAATTAACAAGCAAGAACAAAATCATACATCTATTGGAATTCAATAGAGATGAACAAAACAATCCTTGATTATATAATTTATGACTCATAGAAAAAGTACATAGAAGAGAAAATGGCCATGATATTGGCATCATTCTGTATTGTATTTGCTATATTTGTTATCAAAATTACATATGTTCAAATAGAATCAGAACCTAAGAAAAAAACTCAAAATCTTCAAGCAATTTATCATTTTCCAATTGCAATTTCAAGATCTCGGGATTTGGGGTGCAGTAGATGGAGTAGGATCAATTTTAGCATTATAGGTGACGGTTTTAACAAATGAATTATTGGTATCTATATTGGTATTGGTATTGAAAGTATTGAAGGTAGTATTCTTTGTATAATCAATGGGATTCTTCCCATGATCTATAAATGATGATTTCTTGGTAGCAGCAGAAGTATTTGGGGCTTTGGAAGTTGCAATAGATGTAGTGTAGGTATTAGCAGCAAAGGTTCCCATTTGAATGGTCACCTTAGTTGGATCAGGGGTTATTTCCGCAGTCAACTTGGTGACATTTTTAGCAAAGGCTTTTTCCCTAGCAGCATCTTCTCTATTTTGTTTTTGAGCATCTCTCTTAAGTTGCTTAGCTTTAATCCTATCTTCCTTCTCCTTCAACTCTTTCAGTTTATTCTCTTCTTCTTCCTTAAGCCTAAGTTCTTCCTCTTCTAAGGCTTGTATGTCTTTTCTATGTCTTCTTCATTTTCTAGGATATTTCCAGCCTCACTAGGTGCAGGAGTATAATAAGTTTGATCAACTAGGTCTTCCTCAAGGGAAATGTGCACTTCTACATTAGGAGATTCACCTCTTGGCCTAAAGTTCTATCCATTAAAGAAAAATCCAACACCAGGGGTCAAAGGTTCTGAGAAATTCTTATTTTTATCCCAAAACTCCCACCTATCTTCCTCTCTTGACACATCAAATTCATTGTCAAAAATTTCCTCAACAAGAAAACTCCCTTGATCTACATTAGGCCCTTCAACTTCATGTGCTTCTCCCTAGTTATTTGTGCTATTTACATCATTATTAAGAGTATGAGATGCATTAGCAAGAGATTCAACAGGCTTACTTGATTCAGCGTGTTTCTTAATCTAGGTGGGTTTCTTATCCTTTGCAGGATTAGACTCGGCCTTTTGCTTAGGATGCTTCTTTGTGTAGCTTTTGGTCTTCTTCATGGTGTAAAATATGTCAGAATCCTTCTTCTCGCATTCCTTTTCAGATTTTATCTTTACATTGGTATTAGAAACTTTATATTTGCCACCCAGAATGATGGGAAATAGAAATTGATTGTACTTTGGCTTGGTACTTTTTATTTTAGAAAAGACTATAAACATAATCCGACACAAGGTGATAGAATTGACTAGGACTTGACGCATAAGACCAGACGTGGCTTGTGTGCTGAAAGTTTGAACCAATTATTCTTCAACAATGAAGAATAATATAATACTCGACTCTGACTGTACCAAATCTGAACTAGGGACTTTGGAGTTAGAAAGTCCCCAACAAAGTCACCAATTTTTTTGTTGTTTTTTTAAGAACCAAACTAATCTTAAGAATTACCTATGGAATTTTTTATTTCCATTATTTAGCAATCTAAATGGATTCGCAAACGAACGAGTGAAAGCTGCAAAACTTTTCTCCTACACTTTGGGCTCTATGAAACCTGGGAGGGTGACCCATAATGTATATTCAAGAAATTGTACAATTAGTATTTTAAATAAATTGTAAACAACAGATAATTCTCATATAACCACTCAACAATGTAGTGTATCATGAAGGTTGGAAATCCTTTTAACAATGCGCTACACTTGGAGCATGAGAATAATGAAACTCAACATAACATAACTAAAATGGTAACTCATTTGAGAATTTTGTAAATAAAGAGTGATTTGATGTTGAATCGACCTAGTAATTGTGTTATGAATACTTTACTCACACCATTTCCTTATCCTAAACATAGAGTCAATCTTAACCTTTGCAACTAGATAACATTTTCACATATAGCATCATTTAGGCTTGGAATATACTGGGTTACAACACCTCCACATTATACTCCAGACCATTACTTCTTATGGATATTCTAGCACCTAATTCATATGAATCAACAATTTCATTCAAGCATTTACACTAATTCCTTGAATTAACAATCAAGAACAAAATCATACATCTACTAGAATTCAATAGAGATGAACAAAAAAATCCTTGATTATATTATTCATGACTCATAGAAAAAGTACAAACGAGAGAAAATGGCCATGAGATTGGCACCATTCTATATTGTATTTGCTATATTTGTTATCAAAATTACATACATTAAAATAAATTCAAAACCTAAGACAAAAACTCAAAATATTCTTAGTATTCCTTTGCAATTCCCTGTGTCAATTGCAATACAACAAACCTTGTCTTTCTGGCCTTGAATTCTTTCTTATAGAAATGAAGGAGTAAAACAAGCCTTAGGCCAGAAAGTACACATGTCATTACCTTATTGGATTTCTACAACATATATTCCATTTTCAATTATCTTTGTGTTCCCAAGTGGTGGGAAACATGTATGAGGCAAAAGTAATCTTCATTCATCATTGGAGATCTGGTCCCACCTTTCAAAAGGCATGTTTAAACAGTTTCCTCAAAAATTGTGCCCATGCACACAAAGTGAAAATGAAAGAAAGCATGAAAGAAACGAAAAGGAAAGGAGAAAGAATATTTCCACATTTGCAGACCTGTTATTAATTTAATTTGGAGAAACTACACTATATTTTCTATACTTTAGCAAAATCCTAATTTGTACTAAATCCAGGCTATGTAATGCATTTTCTCCTATCTATTACTCATCATGATTGCAGACTTCAAAATCAAAATTTTCAAATCATCACCCCACCATTTCAAATCAATCCGCCATCCTGTCTAAGTATTTGTTTCTCCATGCTAGGAATTCATCTTCAATAGGCCTATTGAATTTCATGGCATCATCATCCTTTTCTCTATAAGAAAAATAATTGGTAACAATTTGATTGGAATCTTTATCAAATTCTAACAAAACAATCTTTGCATGAGACAACATGTCCATATTTCTTTTTAGTGTACCCATATCATATCTTTGACAAATTGAAACTGCTTGCTCTGAAATGGTTTTATTAGTTTCATCTCTCCACTCCTGTAGGATTTTTATGCTACCATTGTCCCTTAAAATGGATGGAAGGATACCATGATGTGATTCATGAAAGGAATTCACCAGTTCCCTTATTCTGACTTCCAAAGGCTCTATGTTTCCTCTATATCCCTTAATTTCACTTACAAGAGTAATATTGGGCTTAATATTTTTAGGTGGGTTAGCATCCTTCTTAGCTCCAATAGACATCATTCTCAACTCTTGGAATCCAGGGATCCATGTCTCCATGAGTGTAATAATGATTTCCCTATCATTATCAAAATTATTTATAGCAGCCATCATGGAGGAATAGTTATCATGAATGTTATTCAATCTGTCATTTACTCCTCTATTTAGATGCTCCAAGACTATGGTGGAAATCTTCATATTGTTGTTAAAAATCCCCCTATCATGATTGGCACATTTTTATTTATACTCATTGTCATGTCTAAAATTTTCAACAAGAAAACTATGTCATGCTGTAAAATTTTCGCTATAAAACCTAACCAATTTTTTTTTTTTTAACAAGTATTAAGCTAGTAAACACTCCAAGGCTTGAGATGTACACTAACATGTACATGAGTTGTACACCTGGATGGAGTCACTTCTCAAATAAGTGTAATAGTTATCTATGCAATTTATTAATTACAAATCACTTGATAAAATTATCGTAATAGACCCACAATTAATCTTCAATAATATTATTATTATTACCTCATAAACCAAGTAGTACTAATACTATTACTTAATTCTCATTTACACATTTTTATCACCATTCGTCCATAGATTATAGTATTATCCTCTATATTAATAATACCAAGAGTTATTCCTTAATGATGAAGGCATTATTGTTTCATCAATCCTTTATATATTAATATAATTTTTTTATTATTATTATTATTATTATTATTATTATTATTATTATTATTATTATTATTATTTTCTTTTCTATATTTATTTATGCCTAAGTTTGGTATTAATATTACTACTCAAATAAATGCCAATAATAAATTAATATTATATCAATATTGCAAACATTGGTAGAGGGGAACATAACATTGTTTACTCTCCACTTATTAGTGAACCACATTATTATTGTTAATAAAGATTTCTTAAGGATACTAGTACTGTGGCGTGGTCCAATCTAATTTTACATATTTAAAACATTATCATTGTCGTCATCTCAATCTCTATTAAAAGCTCACCCTCAAATAATATTAATAGTTATAGTGAGATTACTAATATTGCATGTTGATAATTATTTTACTATGTTATTACTACTATTCAATTATATTAATAATTCTATGGTTATTATTAATGACATTTACTTCTCTAATTCTTTCTAATAACAACAAAATTCACCATATTTGATAACGGTATTAACAATATAGGTTAATTAATACTTTGATATATTACATAATTTGATTAGCTCTCTCATTATAATAATGTTTCTCTTTACTCCATGCTTGGATGAGGATAACAATAACATCAGGGTAAAGATTAATAGTAATATTATTAATTAACCAGGATAACATTAATTAATCATATATAAACTTTAATAGCAGTTACTAAATTATTTTTATTTTTATTTTTATTTAAGTGTAATGCCCACAATTTACCAAGGATAAAAAAAAAAAACATATATTATTTTTCGAAAGCCATACTACAATATTCCCACACCAGATGACCATACATGCACAATGTGGAGACAAACTACACACATCAAAGGGATTTTCCCATGTACAACATCATTGAAACACTGCACAAGGGTGAGAATTAGGTATGTAAATGAGAGAGGTGTGTGTGGTGACCATCACACCCATGCTCCCAAGAGATAATGAGAAAGGTCATGGTAAGAGACTTGAGTATGTACAAATACTAGGTTAAAACAAGGATCCTAGACCCACATGAGTACTAGCTTAATATCCGACATAAGGCCTACCTTGAAGGCATCACAAAAATCTACATTTAACATTTTGTCTAGCAATTCCAAAACGAGAATGAAAAATGATAGTTATCATTTATTCTAACTATTAATTCTCTTATTTATTCATTTATTTATCTTTAACTATTATTACTTAAATAATTCACTTGCCCATAATTAGATAAACAAAATATATGTATAATTGTATTATTATTATTTTTATTTTTATCTAAAAAATATATATATAAATTTATATATTTTAAAAATATATATATCAAAAGCATTTTAATTCCTTTATATCCTAATATTATTCTCCTAGGGGAACGAATAAAGAGGAATTTTATTTTTCTTTTCTTAAAAGAAGATTCCCTAGTAAATCTATTCTTAATCTTTATATGGAATATTATTCCACATGTTAGAATCTCTTTTTACAAGTATGGGGATATATGTCCCCTCAACTTCTTTTCTTATCACATATAAAAATATATTTTGCAATCCACCTACTTTAAAAGTCTAATAACTAGAACCATCAGGGGTCTAAATGTTTTCTAGCACATATAATGGCTCCACATTAACATTAACGTGACAACTATTTTTATTTTTTTTGCCATAGACATTGATGCCAAGCGCAATGCTCGAGGGAACGTAAGCATCATATCTCTTATTACTAATAATACTCTTGAATTTACTACCTGCTTAAATGGTAGTTGATTTCCCCTTCAAAATTTCTAGTATTCTTATTTACGCAACACTTGGCGAGTTAGAAGATTCATAATAGATTATTGATAATGCCAGTATTAACACTATGCAATGCCATATAACTGTTATTATTGCCTTAGATTTGAATTTATTTTGAGGTGCTCACATACTAATGTTAACTGCTATAGGATCCTCAGCCGCTAAGTCTCATTAATGATACTAAACAATGGTAAAGATTTTAAACTCCATCCATTTATATTGTCGTGAGAGTAAGCGTTGTCATTTATTTTATTATTGCTACCAAGACCGAAATCAACTCCAACCAAAGGTAAGATCCCCATACAGAAGATTAGCTGTATTAATTGGTTTTATTTGCATAGTCTATTGTCTAAGCTATAGACCTTGATAATTGAGCAAACAAAGTCTAGCTTCTTTTTATTGTGGCAGTGTTGGAGGATAGGGCAACCGAGGCAAAAGGAGGCAGTAGACTAAGATTGAAATTTTTGCTTGCCCAAGAGGAAATGCATGGCCTCCTCTCAACCCTGGATAAAGGAAATAAAGATGTGGATGATAATAGACTTGCTCCGTGACAACTCTATTTTTAAATGCATAATAACTATCTACAACGACCTCTTCTTGGCACAACCGTCCATAAGAATAATGCGTTTGGCAGATGAGTAAAGTTAGGCGATAGGAAATAAGTGATTGCAGAGGAAATTAAATTGCACAGTTCCTATCTCTGGCAATATGCAGACTTAACTTTATTTTCTAGTACTTTTCAATCGCTGGCCTCTTGATCCCACACGATGACACTGGAGAGGAAGGCATGACATTGCTCTGGTAGCTTAGGTTATGGAGCCGCTTCCTGCTACTGATCGGACAAATCAAAACTCATACATAGCAGTTGCAATAAAATAACCCCTAGTCAAGCAATTTAATAGGCAGAAGGGCTGCGAGCTTTGTCCACAGTCAAAGGCTAGAAAGAGAACCAAAAAGCGTAGCTTCTCACACAACTACGATATAGCCTGCCTAAGTTCATAAGAATAATATCTACACCTAAGTCCAATGGGAAAGATCAGGGGTCGTGAGTGTAAACTGGTGGGGCGCGAAGGGCATGAGAGAATAAGTATCCATTATTCACTAATGCATTTTGTATTGAGTAACCCGTATCATTTACATGCTGGTATTTTGAAACACAGTAGTATATGTATGTACATATATATTTTTTTGAAAAGTGTATGCATAAATATGACTATGACTGCAAGTTTAAAAAAAGAAAAAAAAATCAAATCTGTCTAACCTTAATCAATAGTGTAGAAGAAAAATTGGAGAAACTCCTATGCAGTGCAGTGACATGGGTATGCAATAGATAATATGTTACTTTCCTTTGCTCTTAACAGAAAACATAGATATGATCTTTTTCTCTCCAAAAGTAGTATACCGTAACTCATTTTCAGCACAATACGACAAAGACAATGACTTCAGTTTCACAGTATTCACCTCTGCTTAGCCTCTAACTGATTGTTCAACATTAAATCTTTTCACATTACTTCAATGAGCAAACTAATGAACAAGGGCCTGCTCTCCACCCTACCGTAATGGCATCATGGAGCCTCGTGGGCTCTAGCCATACCCCCGAGCAAGGAATTATTTTAGCTCCATGCTGATAAATGGAGTCTTCTCTTATCTTTACAAAAAGCATAAGACTACATAGCACATTTTCCATGCATCCACATTCTCTACCTTCTATTTCTGACCATAATCCATACACTATGTTACCTACTTACAACTATTAACAAGGGTAAATGAAAATCAAAAGAACTTATCTCTTTTCTTTTAGGTCAAGAAATCAATCTCTTTCAACCATCTTTTCTCTCTAAGCCAAGCCATATGGGTCATTCTCTCTTCCCAAGAGTTGAACTCCTCTCCTCTTCTCATTCTTTCTACTCTCCCCACTCAATTTCTACAAGAGGAGAAGTGGGTAACGCCCAAATCTTCCATCTTCTTGAGATATATAGGAATCCTCCAAACCTACACTCTTTCCCACAAGTGCTCACACATGTGTGAGTCTTGTGCCAATTCCAAGAACTTTTGGGGAGTAGAAGGTTGAGAGTGACAAGTCACTCTTCCCAAGCCCCAACACTTTTTGAATTTGTCACATTCATGAATGTGGAATTTTGAGGGGTCTTTTCACATCCGAAGGACAAGTTCACATGTGTCAAAAAGGTTCCAAACCCATAGGTATAGGTCCTAGGGGTCTATTCTTGTTCAAAAGCCAAGGAAATTGATTTAGTTATCCCTTTTTAAAACCCACACAAAAATCCATACGAATTTTTATCTTAACCAAGGGTTCCAACCCCAACCAAACTCATATCACATGTCCTACAATTGGATTCTACTCAAACATAATCACCCAACCAATAATAAAACCTCAAACCCTTCTAAGTCAAATAGGGCTACACTTAGAACTTCCCAAAGATGTATTTGATTTGATTCCGGCATTTATCTATTTTCCTATTTGCATATTTGATTCTCGACCTTTAATGTTAATCCCACATCGATTCACTTAATTTCCTGCACAACATAACTAAGCATAGTTAGACATAATAATAAACCACGTCAATTGTAAATTGAATCTTTATAATTTTATGCATGAATCATTTACATAGCTAATTACTCTTCCAATGTAATACGGCACAACAATTATCTTATTTCAAATTCATCTTATAAGTTTGAATATCATACAATAATTCACATGAACATACATCTTCATTAAGTAAATAACAATTATATAAAATAAAGTAAAAATAAACTATAAGGTTATTGTTAGACAATCACCTTCATATCACTCACAAAATATCTAACCATCTACTTAGGAGAAATATATAACAGTTTAAGGTTGTATTAGTCACATGCAAAGAGAGGTCTTACACTCATTTAGATACTTGAACAACTCTGCCTTGCTGATATCTTACTTAGCCTATGGTATTTTTGATATACTAGGCTCTATCATTGAAATGGGCACACTTCCCATATTGTATGGCACAATTTCCCATGAGGAACTTGCTTTAGGGGTAAATTTGGGGAGTGCAGCTTCTTGTGAAGTGGTAGGGGAGTCAACACTAGTCTTCTCATGCTTTCTCAGTTGCAAAATTTTCAACTTATCCTCTAATAATGCTACTTATGTTTGTAAGTGCATCTTTTGTTGTTCAATCCTTTCATAATCAACTATCAAAATAATGTAATATGTCCTAAGATTTTCCTTTTATGCAATTACAGATTCCACAGTGGCCCTTGTGAAGTATGCAACATGTACTGGCATATCTACTGCCTCTAAAGCTAATGCTTCTAACACTCTCTTTATTATTAGGCCTCCACTATAGTTAGGTGTAGGTTCAACAATGTCAGAGTTTCTCGTACTTGGGGCTAGAGACCAAATGGCTAATGCATCCCATTTTTCACTAAAGGTAGACCCTTGCAATGTAATTGCAACCTCTTCTTTTGAATTGTAGAGGTCTCTCACATCTCTTTATTATATCAAAAGCTATGACAAAAGCTAAATACCGCTCTGGTAGTAATAAGATACCACTATTTCTCACCAATTTTCTACCCTCCTTTGCAGTCATCCTTTGGAACTTAGCTCTCATTTCTTTTAAGAACTTTTCTTGAATGGTAGCATTAGGTAATTCTAGATGAAGACTTCTTTCCTTGGCTAGGTTGCTGACATATTCATCTTTCTTAGCCCTGTATGCAAACTCCATAAAATCTTGATACTTTACAAATGAATCATCATTCATGAAATTTATACATGCCTACACCCAGATATCATCTTTACTATTAGCCCTAGTGAGGTCATCCTTTCTCGACCTCATACATAATTATTGTGATGTGATCACTTTTGGTGCAGAGGATTTCCTATTCTGATACCCAAATTTCATCATCATATTCTTCATTAGCATAGTCCACCAAACTAATTACTTCAACCTTCTACTTTTTCAACGGTGGCTCTTTTGGTGGTGATGCATGCAGTGGTGGATAATCAACATCCACAATTGTAGGACCTATTAGCCTTGGAGGAGATGGTGGTGGTACATGTGGCACAAGAGAAAGAGGTATTTGCTCCTCTTGTTGGGAGGGAGCAGCAATTGCATCATTTTTCTTTTCCTTACTCTTTCTCCTTATAAAGAACTTTATTTTTGGTTCCTTAAGGGCCTAAGATGTAGATTTCTCTTCCATAATAGGGATCTCTCCTCCACCCTGTTCTTCTTCAATGGGGGCTTTCCCGTTATCTTGAATCATCTCTTTACTTTCAAGGTGGCCCACTATTGTCTCAAAATTCTAGGATACTTGTTTCACCTTTTGCATTATATTTTCAATCTCTAGAAGAACAATGAAGTCAAGTTTTTTCTCCTTTATCTTTCTTTTAATTTTATTGAAAGTAATCCATATTTCTTTTCTTCTTTCTTGTTCCAAATTATCAAACACATTTCTTATCACATCCTTCGGGAATTGGAAAATGTGCACAAATTTGTAACTATTGTTCCTTTCCTTTAACAAGGCCATGAAACCCTTGTGATCATACATGTTCCTCTCCAAAACTCTTTACATGTGGAAGGATTTGAGTATATCAAGTATCTTATTCCAACCTCCCTCTGTCATTACAAAATCAAAGAAGCATGTGTATGAAGGAAAAAATGTTCCTTTTCCTTGATTCAACAAATGTTCATTTTCCACATTTCCCAACTACCATATTACTTCAAGGAAACCAATTCTCTCTAACACACATTTTGGTAGTAGGTGAGGTGCAACAGTGGAAGCATACACTCTTAAAATAGTGTAAGCGAGATATGGGATAATATCCCCCCAATTGTGATCAAATCCCAACTCATGCCTTCTTTCCTTAGGTCTCAATAAATCATGCAAGGCCTTGGAAATTCTACGTATATTCATAACCAGGGATCTCTTTAATTCTGAAGCAAACAAGTTATGAAATGTCACATAGTCATATGTATTGTCATCCTTATTGAGGACAGTAGTCCAACACTAAATAGGAAACTCCAAGGTACCCTCCATCCTATCCAAAGTCATATTCTGCTCAAAGTAAGATTGACCTTTAAACAAAAACATATGCATTAACAATGAGTACCTACTAAACCTTACTCCATCTACAACTTTATTCAATTTTATCAAGCCCTCATGAATTATTTCTGCCAAAAACCCTACATAGTCATATACTATGCAATATAGGGGTTTTGAATATGGGCTACCATATACATCCATGCCATAGGCATTCTAGTGACATGATCATAACCAATTATCTGGAAAATGGAGTAAAAAGTTCTTTGGAAGTAGGAAACAAAATAACTAACAGGAAAAGGTTCCTTATCAAATGCCCCAACGTAATCCTTCAACCCCCAATTTTTGCTAAATACCTTAGCAATATGTGGACTCTAAATGCAATCTTAGTCCTATCGTATTCCTCCCTAAAACTGTTTTCATCAATTTTAGGCATTTCATCACTCCACTTGGTGAGTTTGAAGACATGAGAAATTCCATCCCTAGTAACTTTAACCATTTCATTCCCATCATATGTCCTTACAGTCCTTGTAACTAGATCATAATTGGTGGCTACTGCTTTAAGAAAATCAACATCCATATAGACATTAGGTATAGTCAACTTCCTTAGGTCACAATTCCAGGGGTTACCAACTAGAATACCCATGTTTCTATTTCTAAACCAACCATAGAATAATTTCCACCTAGTACAAGGTAGTTTGGCATCCCTAATAGAGTATTTTTTGTCAAAAAAACCCTCAACGATTTGTGAACCTCGGAGATTTGATTGACCCTTATATTTTTCCCTATTTGAAGGTGGCAGCTGGTTAGTAAGATCTTTGCTCAATAGTCTTTTTGGAACATAAGCTTCCCCTTTCGATGAAGATTCTTTTGTTTTTTGGGCAATAACTAAGGGTTTTTTATAGGGTAAGGCTTATGGTTTCTTAAAATAACTAACAGCTCAAATAAGGGTTTGACACAAATTACAGTAATGCAGGACCAACTAATTCCCTTTTTATAAATGTCAACACTTAAAATGCAAAACCAATAAAACCCTAACTAATAGAAAGATTTGGAGATTGTAGTTTGTCATCAATTTGAGATGAGAAGTTAATAATCCACTTACTAGTTTTTCCACAAGTTACCAACCCTAGTTTTGATGTTGAACCAGCCTGGAAACTACAATACGAGCTCTCCACATGTGTAGAATGTCCTTCAAAATGCTCAATTATGCTTTTAAGACCAGTTTTAATAGATATACAACCTCCTTCTTTGGTAGCTTAATGTCCTTTCTGCTTTTAAGGCTTTCTCACATGAACTATAACAACTCACTTTCCTTCAAACTAAGTTTTAAATTTTAGTCGTTGATCATGTTGGTGCTTTTATTGACAAATGATCTAGATTTAGTCAGCCAGATTTGAAAAATTTGACTGTATGCAGCTGTAGCAACCATCAAATAACAATCATCCATGTGGAATCACTTGTTGGTGATTTGTGGGCTCCACTATTTCTTTGTCATTATAGCCAAAATCCATGTGTCATCTTCCCCTCACCCCCATGAGTCTTAATCCATGTGCAACTTTCATCATTGAGGAAATGGGGAAGGGCTAAGATTAAATCTCATGTCTTCAATATATTCATATCTTAGTCTAAGACCAATTTCCCATGGCCTTATTCCTTTGACACAAACAATGGCCTAGATTAAAAGATCTCAAACACTTGACATATAGTTCCTTTTAGTAGCAGACATTATATTTGAAATATTTGGTTAATAATCACCTTTATTCTAATGTCCTCAATGCCCTCCAGGTTGCTCCATGTGGTTGTCGCCCATCTCCCTGTTGAGAGTTGGATGGCAGGGATGGAACCCCCACAGGATAGCAAGGAGCGGTCTAGATGAAGACACATCAAATGTTATCAACTGGTGATCCTCTTCAAACCTCCACGTGTTGACCACTAAGAAATAATCGGTCCACTATCAAACAAGAAATGCGACAACCACCCATCAGCCTGTGTGATTATTTTAATGGAAAAGGAAAACAAATAGAATGGTAGGGAGCGGCCAAGATGTAGCCACATCATTAAATGACCACCATTGATTTTCCCTTAATACCACATGCAATCTTTAACAAGGGATTGGGCCCGCTAATGCAAAAGACTTGTGGCTTATGCCCGCTAGCTTGTGAGAATAAAATAATAGGCAATTAAATAGAATGGGCATGCGGGGAATGGCAGTGATTTTCTTGTGATGATCAAACAATCATCATGGATTTTTAATATCTGCACATGCTGAAATTGTTAGTTTTTAAAATGAGGGGCCACATAGGTCATCACAAGAAAATGCCTCAATAGACCTAGCAATAAAATCCTTGGACCTAGATGCAAGGGGCCAGTCATTATCATGGGCTCTTCTATACAAGAGGGGGCCAACTACCCTAAGAAAAACACACAAAAATGACACAACACATAAAACATGATTTGTCACATCAAAAGAAAACCCCAAATAGAAAACCCTCAAAAAAAAATGCTCAAATCAAGTTCACCTTTTAAAAAAACACAACCTATTACTATGAAATATTAGAGAAGAAGAATACCCCCAAATGTTATAATCCCAATAATGGTAGACTCTATTGGATTGTTTATCCCCTCTTTTCTCCAAAAATCTCTTCCTTCCTCCTCCCAAGATCTCCCTAAAACCAAATCCAAGATCACAAAAGTGAAAAGAAAAAAAAGGCAAGGTAACCCTCTCCTCTCCATGAGGAGAAAGTGTTACTAATTTTTAGCTACTAGCTAAATTAGTAAAGTTTTATCAAGAAGTTATTAAACTAGGGTGAGAAAATTTTTGACACTTGAGAAAACTAGATAAGAAAAATAGACATTCAAAGATTTATTAGGTTTTAAAGCTTTTTTTTTTTTGTGGTTCATGTTTCAAGTATCTTGTTCCTATTATTCATGATTACAAAACATATACCTCAAACAATTCATTTGGTTATTTCATATTATGTAGCGATTCACAAATGAAAATACACAAGTCATTATATGATATGAAATAACTGATTATTCAAAAGCAATGCTTTTGAAGTCCCACACAAGTCGTGGGAGTTACTGAATCTAAAATAGATATAAAATAGCAAGAAGGTACAAGAAAATAAATGCATAAAATAGGATATGGGACTCGTCATTTCCTAGTGAATGACAAATCTCGTTGTTGAAGTTTGTGCCAACATCATTGAGTTGTCCACTGTTTCTCTAGGAAAGAAATTTGCAAGGGTGGAAAAGAGATGTTAGAGCTCATGGTTCCACCCAAATCTCATGCATCTCTAAACAAGCAAATACTTGCTACTTTATAACTAATCAAGAAAGGAAAAAATGAACAACTATATCCAAGATATCAATAGAAGGAACATTGAATTTCATTATTTTTATCTAACTTGTTTTTTCACTATGCAGCTATAGGTACATGTTTCATTGCTAGTTCATCATGTTCAACATTATAGCATGTGCGGTAAAATGTGGTTCCCACAAGGGTTGAGCCCAACATGCTTCCCCTTAAATTAAAGACGGATTTGAGAAAGAAACACATTCATAATTCACTAATGAAAATCATCTATTTGAAGGTGTAGTGCTTATCAGACATGCAAGAGCTTCATATATTGATCATGTACATGACAATTAACTCTGAATGTGCAATGAATTTAGAATCATGGATGAACAACGGCTCATTCAAAATGACCAATGAACATGCAAAACATAAAAATTAAATTGCACTATCTTCCATTGGAAATTTTTGTTTGCATACAAGTATGTTATGTCATCATTCATTGACTACATAGTTCTATCGCAACATCATATTGTTGTCATATTCCATATTTATGTTGCTCACAGTGATAGAACAGTGGAGAGTGTGTTGTTGATTATGCTATTAGTAGTGTTCAATGTGGAGGTTTCATCACATAAATATTCATCAAGGTGCCTGATAGATAATGCTCACACATAAGGGAACAACAAAAAAGTACATTGTCCACAAAATGCTAAGGTGGAGTGCTTATCAGACATGCATCACAAGGTCACAATGTTAGGACAATATTCATGCATTGCATCAAAATTTGAAGGAGTGATAAGGTATGATAAATGTATGATCACAAGAGAGTGATAAAATAGAAAATAGGAGAACTGATGAGGTCACAATACACCTTCAAGTGTATGTGCAATATGTGAAAGTCACTACAATTAAAGAGAGAATATGATGAAACAAACAATGTTTCTCAATGAATGCAAATATTCACAATTTCAGTGCTTTATCACTATCTGGTGTTTGTTAAAAATACTTTGAATGGCAGCCATATCTAAGACTAAGAGAATATGTGATTATTATTTGTAGAAAAACATCTATCTAAAGGAGGATTTCATTGTTTTTTTCAAAAGGGAGATGAATAATATTATTCCTCTTGCATTACATTCAAATTCCTCTAGAAGGAAGTCACAAAAGCATATAAAGCACTAGCATAAATAAACTTAGATCATTTATATGTTAAAATATCATGAGTTTCTGTAAAATGAATTTGTGTTGTGAATCAAGAGGTTACACTTTGTTTTCATGGAAGAGTGAAGCTACAACCAAGGGTATCAAACTTTTTCTCTTCGCAATAGAAAAGAGATCACATACATAAAATAGTGGATAATCCAAGTGTATTCGAGCTCATACAAACACTAAAAAATTAGAGGACCTGTGAGTTTCAAGCCCACGGCCTGAGAGGAGAAAAGAAAAGCTAGGAGCTAGGGTTTTAAACCCATTTTCAAAAAAAAATTCAATTGAAAGAGAAAAAATACAAAAATTAATAGTGCCTTTGAGCTTAAAATCAAATGTTCAAAATCCCTCTCATAGTGTAGCCACTGCCATGAAAGCACTAGGAGACTTCATTTATCCAAGTAGTAATAAAACCTAGATATATAAAAAAGCAAGAAGCATTTGTATCATTTTACAAATTCCTTAATCTCAAATCAAGCATTTTTATTGACAAGAGATGTAGAGATTTAGTGATAGAAGGCTTACAAAAAGCTTGCTATTTGTGGATGCACTCAAAGCTCGTGGGTTTACCCACAATAAGATCACGAAAAATGAAAAATAAAAATGTCCATGGTGCTTGAAATAGAGAAAAGGCATCAATAAAAAAGGTAAGTGAAGAGATACATCAGAAAATAATCAAGCTCGCAGCTAGAAGACTGTAGGATACTTAAAAAAAACATAAAATATGAGGATTTCTTGTGTTTCCTGTGCAAAGAGGACTTACCATGGATTTCTTGCAAGAATAATTTAGAAACAAAATAGGTTCAAGATCAAACCCTTCATGGCAATGCTGCAATAGTTTTCTCCAAAGATGCAAATGCAAAATGGAAAGAGGTATTAGGGTTCGATGTTTTTTGACTCGAAGCCCTAATCCAATGAGTGACTTTTTTTACTATATTTTAAACAATAATCATTCCACATTTTAGCCTATGGTCTTGAATTTTAGTCAATTGACCTAATCAGTTGAGGGGTCGTGAATTTGGGAATCATAAAGATGGATAATATTTCTTTTAATATTATTATTTAATTTTGAAGTAAAGTTGAACCCCATCTATGTTTATGCATGATTTTAAGACAAAAATAAAAAATGTAATTGAATATTAAAGGTAATATTTCACTAATTACCTTAATATTTTGCATGTAATGTATAAAAGGTGGAACTATCACATGATAAATATTTAAAAAATAAAATGATTATCTTTAATATTTAATTAAACAGTTACCTTTTTTCAAAAATCATTCAAGAAAAACAAGTGAAGTGAACTGAAGATCTAGTCATGCAAAGACAAAGTGCAACAAATGGTGGAGATTATTTAGACACATTTATCTTCAGTTTTACATCAATTTTGAGGATCTTTTGATCATGCATAACATGGGGAGGAGTTTACAACATTCAAAGTTCAATTTGCTTCAGTTGTGGGCCCTTTTATCGAGGATTTTCTTCTTTGCTCATGAGAGGATATTTTTCACTTTTAGTTGGCTTTCAGTTCAACCTCTTGGCACCTTGGAGTTATCATCTTTTGTATATATTGAGAAAAGACTTATTATTTTTCTTAGTTCTTATTTTTTTCCTTTGCATTTTGCAAAGAGAATATCTTATAACTAAGCTTTTAATTACAGGTTATCATGGTTTTTCAGTTGTAGAATTTTCCTATCATCTTTCAAATATTATCAAGATTGCCTTCCAGATTTTAGGTGTTATCCTTATGCTTGATTTGATAAGAAGTTTACTATGTTTCAATCTTGAAACCTTTATTTTTCTATCTCACCCATAAGCGTATGAATGCAATTTAGTTTAGTTTCATAGGTTATACAGTGTGCATATAATTCAAAGTTATCATATTTGTTCTGAAAACATTGCTTTTCCTTCGAAAAGTATAATTTCATTAAAGGATTTGTATGAAATATTTATGTGATTGATTTGTTCAAATCTAGTTGTGTAGATAGAATTTTTGAGAGGTCCTTGTGAATCAGTTTGCAAGTTCATCATATTTTAGGTGCATCACCATCATTTAAGTTCAATTTTTGCATTTCATTTAGCCTTCTATCCCTTTTCCTACATAAGTCTTTTAGTTTCATTTCAAGTAAAAGGGGAACCAACCAATAATTTGGAGACTCACTTTCGTTATGAGCAACCCACACGCTCATAAGTGTTTCAATGTTAAACAGGATTGTTGAGTTTTATAGATTTTCATTCGGGTGCAATCTCTCATTGTAAAAGTTTTTGGCATGCCCGGTGGGAGAGTTTGGACTCTCCTAGTCCAAATCTTTTCCATAAAATTTTGACTTTTGGTGTGGAATTTAGTATTTACAACCTTTCAAGGTAGGATCTACACACACACTTGGTGACTCTGAGCAAATCTATTGGCTTCAAAAGATCAACTGCTGGTATGTTTCAAAAAATTAATATGATTTCCAACTCTTCATATGAGTAGAAATGTCAAATTTTCATAGTAAATATGTATACCCACCCCCATATATGAAAATACTAGCCATGAACCCTCTTATCATCCACACCCAAACAACCATAATGCATGTTTTGATCAAAATTCCCATATCACAACGAATAACTAGAAATTTTATCATTATTACCATCCTCCTACCCATGCTAATACTTCGTATCAGCCCTCGTATGCTCAAGATCAATCCCAAGGCCACCATTTTTCTAGAAATCAATAGATCAATCCCTATGATCATCTTCAAGAGTTTCAAAGTTTTCAGGATAAGCTCAAACAAATTCACAATCTAGATTTAAGGTCGAAGATAAGGAACATGTTTCTTGAAGAGTAGTTTAGAAAGAGTGAATTGAATGTGCAACAAGAATAGTTGGTATGTCCAGCCTATGATTATCAACAAGATTATGAATATGATTTCTCACAAGATTATAGCCTTGAATATCAACAAGAATGTGATTTGCAGCAAGAAAAGGAAGATTATCAAACATATCTTCAGGATCAACAATATTAGATGAAAAAGAGGAAATTTGAGGAGAATATTGCTCAACAGCATGCTACAAAAAAATGCATAAATAAAACTTTCCAAACAGAAGGTTCCCTAGGTTAAAATTCCGACTTTTAGTCAAGGTGAGTCTCCTAGATCTTCCAATCTTGAAATTCCAAGTTTTAAGAGCTTCCCTTCATTTCAAGAGTCTCTTATTGAGAAAGAAGCTAGCTCAATTGTTACTTTTCCAAACCCATTTTTTGGAGAAGTTATTCTTATATTCAAAAAAATATGCTTCATACAAGAGGGACCTATTCTTGAGCAAGTTCAACCTACAATCTTTCAAGAGCACCATTTTCCCCAGCTTGTTCAACCTCAAGAACCTCAACAAAATTAGACTTCTTGTTTAGACACAATCACCCCATTTATAGAAGAATCCATTGATATCTTGATTTCTCAAGATAATTAGATTATAGATCAAGAAATAGAGGAGGTTGTAGTTGAGAATCAACAAGCTTTAAATCAAGAAAAGGCTAATTTTTCTTATGATCCAATTGATGTGATTAACTAACTTCCATTTTTGTTGATGATGACCAAGAAGAGTCTCACATCACAGTAGTATTTTCCTCAGATCAGCAAGAAGAAGGTAAAAAAGGTGATGTTCCAACCCCTCAACAAGGCTGTAACAAGGTAATAAACAATCCTCTTCCACAAAAAAATGAAAATTAGAATGAAGAGGACTCATTTTGGGATGAGCTTGAGGTATTTTTTTCAAGCTTACACTCTATACTTCCATCTTTTGAAGAAATAAATTAGGAACAATAGGTTGTTGAGGTAGAAAAGGATGTTCAAGTCTAGATTTTTGTTAATTTAATTGATGAACTTCCAAGATTTGTACATGAAGATGAGCAATGCTTGATTGAACTAACATCAATGCCTAGTTTCAAGCAGAAGCATGGAAGGAAATAGTTAGGCAAGGTGTGGATCCAAGAAGAGACAAATGAAAATAGTCATGTTTCAGAAAGTCAAAATTTTGATTCACAAACAAAGGTTGTTCATTTAGAGCAAGAAATATAGAAAATCACAATTTTTGAAGGTATGATCTTTGAAGACCATCATGAAAATGATTTAGAGTGTAGTTTCTATGATAAGGTTGTTCATGACACGGACCTATTCTCAAGCATCATTGAAGTTTTTTTCTCTAACATTGTTGACAACATAGCACCTTTCAAGACAAAGGATTGTGATCAACATAATCAAGTGACCAAAGAGGTTGTGATTGAAGAGAACACATGAGAAAGAAGCCAACAAAAAGAGTCCTTAGTTTAGCATCTCAATAGGGTGCCCAATCAAGCATCTCTCCATAACAGATTCCAAGCATGAGATTGAGATTAAAGGACAACATGGCCAACTTTCTCATTCATTTCAAACCAATAGTTTGGTTGATCAAAAATAGAGGGTGAGTGAGTTTTTATACACTCTTTATGAAGCAATACAATAGTTTATTGAGTATATTTTAGTGTTTCATCTAATTCCAGTTGCTCATAAGCATGTAAATCAGTGTTTGTTGTTAAGGAAGGGTAGTTATTTATCAAACTCAATGAATGGTCATTTCTGAGCACTACCACTGCTAGGTAGTGTAGGGTAGGATAAATTTTTTAGTTAATAAGTGCTCTTGGCACATTTCATTTCAGTTTTGTTTTATTTTCAATAAGTGCAGTTGCATGGTTTTCTAACTCTATCTTAAATAGAGTTATGATAGTTTCTTTAAATTTTGTTTGTTGTTGAGTTATAGGAGTTTTGAATCAGAAAATGACAAAGATGGACTCCATACCTAATGGATAAGCAAGGCAACTGATCTTATTTATTTAGCAAGAAAATATCCCAAGGAGGTTGCCAGAAATCTTACTAATTTTTAGCTACCAGCTAAATTAGTAAAGTCTAATTAGGAAGTTATTAAACTAGGGTGAGGAAATTTTTAATGCTTGAGCAAATCAGATATAAGAAAAATAGACATTCAAAGATTTACTAGGTTTTGAAGCTAAACTAGTTCTGCAGTTCTTGTCTCAAGTATCTTGTTGCCATTATTCATGATTACAAAACATATACCTCAAAAAAATCATTTGGTCATTTCATATTATGTAGTGATTCACAAATGAAAATAAACATCATTATATGATATGAAATAATTGATATATTCGAAAGCAATATTTTTCAAGTCCCACACAAGTCATGGGAGTAACAAAATTTGAATAGATATAAAATAGCAAGAAGGTACAAGAAAAGAAATGCATAAAATAATATGTGAGGCTTGTCATTTCCTAGTGAATGACGAATCCCATTGTTGAAGTTTGTGCCAGCATCATTGAGTTGTCCAATGTTGCTCTAGGAGAGAAATCTGCAAGGGTGGAAAAGAGATGTTAGAGTTCAGGGTTCCATACGAGTCTCATGTAGCTCTAATCAATAAAATACTTGCTACTTTATAACTAATCAAGAAAATAAAAAATGAACTGTATCTAAGATATCAACAGAAGGAACATTGAATTTCACTATTTTTATCTAACTTGTTTGTTCACTGTGTAGGTACAGGTACATGTTTCATTACTAGTTCATTATGTTCAATATTATAGCATGTGGGGTAAAATGTGCTCCCACAAGGGTTGAGCACAACATGTTTCCCCTTAAATTCAAGAGGGGTTTGAGGAAGAAACACATTCATAATTCACAAATGAAAATCATATATTTGAAGGTGGAGTGCTTATCAAACATGAAAGCAATTCAATATATTGATCATACATGACAATTAACTTTAAATGTGAAATGAATTGAGAATCATGGATGAACAATGACTCATTCACAATGATCAATGAGCATGCAGAACAGACAAGTAAAATTGCACTATCTTCCATTGGAAATTTAT
The DNA here is from genome assembly GCA_007258455.2 of Sequoia sempervirens. Classification (NCBI taxonomy): domain Eukaryota; kingdom Viridiplantae; phylum Streptophyta; class Pinopsida; order Cupressales; family Cupressaceae; genus Sequoia; species Sequoia sempervirens. Next base: position 694,205,410 of record VDFB02000003.1, read on the forward strand.
GTTTTCATGCAGGTATGTCATGTCATCATTGATTGACTACATAGTGTTGTTGCAACATCATATTATTGCCATGTTCCATATTTATGTTTCTCACAGTGATAGGACATCGAAGAGTGTGTTGTTGATTATGTTATTAGTAGTGTTCAGTGTGAAGGTTTCATCACATACATATTAATCAAGGTGCCTAACAGATAATGCTCACACATAGGGGAACAACAAAAAAGTACATTGTCCACAAAATGCTAAGGTGAAGTGTTTATCAGGCATGCATCACAAGGTCACAATGTTAACACAACATTCATGCATTGCATCAAAATTTGAAGGAGTGATAAGGTGTGAGAAATGCATGATCACAAGAGAGTGAAAAGATAGCAAATAGGTGAATGATGAGGTCATAATACACCTTCAAGAGTATGTGCAATATGTGAAAGTCACTACAAATCAAGAGAGAATGTGATGAAACAAAAAAATTTCTCAATGAAAGAAAATATTAATAGTTTTAGTACTTTATCACTATGTGGTGTTTCTTACAAATACTTTGAATGACATCCATATCTAAGACTAAGAGCATATGTGATCATTATTTGTAGAAAATCATCTATCTAAAGGAGGAGTTTATTGTTTCTTTCAAAAATGAGGTGAATAATATGATTCCTCTTGCACTACATTCAAATTCCTCTAGAAGGAAGTCACAAAATCATATAAAGCATTGGCGTAAATAAACTCAAATTTACATGTTAAAATATCAATAGTTTCTAAAAAATAAATCTATGTTGTTAACCAAGAGGTTTTTGTTTTCATGGAAGAGTGAAGCTATAGGCAAGGGTATCAAAAAATTTCTATTCACAATAAAAAAGAGATCACATGCATAAAATAGAGAAGAATCCAAGTGTATTCAAGCTCATACAAACACTCAAAAATTAGACTTGTGAGTTTCAAGCTTGCAGCCTAAGAGGAGAAAAGGAAAGCTAGGAGGTAGGGTTTTAAACCCATTTGAAAAAAAAAATCAATTGAAGGAGCACAAATACGGAAAGTAATAGTGCCTTCAAGCTTAAAGGAAAATGTTCAAAATCCCTCTCATAGTGTGGTCGCCACCATGAAAGAACTAGGAGGCTTCATTTATCCAAGAAGTAATAAAATCCAGATATAAAAAAATCAAGAAGCATGTGTATCATTTTACAAATCCCTTAAGCTCAAATCAAGCATTTTTATAGACAATAGATGCAAGGATTTATTGATAGAAGGATTAATCAACGCTTGTTGTTTGTGGATGCACTCAAAGCCCGTGGGTTTACCCACAATGAGATCTCCAAAAACTCAAATTCAAAACATCCATGGCGGCCTGCAATAGAGAAAAGGCATCAAAAAAAAATTTAATGTAAGAGATACATCAAAAAATAGTCAAGGTTGTGCCTAGAAGACTATAGGATGCTTCAAAAAATACAAAAAATACGAAACTTTCTTGCATTTCCTATGCAAAGAGGACTTACCATGGATTTATTGCAAGATTTGTTCAAGAATAATCCAAAACAACATAGGTTCAAGCTCAAACCCTTCATGGTGGCATTGTAGCAATTTTATCCAAAGATGTAAAGTGCAAAATTGAAAGAGGTATTAGGGTTTGATGTTTTTTGACTCAAAGCCCTAATCCAATAAGTGGATTTTTCGACTATATTTTAAACAAAAATCATTCCACATTTTAGCCTATGGTCTTGACTTTTAGTCAATTGACCTAATTAGTTGAGGGGTCATGAGTATTGCAATCATAAAGATGGGTAATATTGTTTTTAATATTATCATTTAATTTTGAAGTAAAGGTGAACCACATCTATGTTTATGCATGATTTTAAGACAAAAATAAACAATGTAATTGAATATTAAAGGTGATATTTCACTAATTACCTTAATATTTAGCATGTAATGTATAAAAGGTGGAACTATCACATGATACATATTAAAATAATCAAATGATTATCTTTAATATTTAATTAAATAGATACTTTTTTTCAAAAATCATGCAAGAAAAAAAAAAAGTGAAGTGAATTGAAGATCTAGTCATGCAAAGACAAAGTGGAGCAAATGGTGGATATTTTTTAGACATCTTCAGTTTTACATCGGTTTTAAGGATCTTTTCATCATGCACAACATGGGGAGGAGTTTACAACATTCAGAGTTCAGTTTGCTTTAGTTGTGGGCCCTTTCTTCAAGGATTTTCTTCTTGTCTCATGACAAGATAATATTTTTCACTTTCAGTTCCACCTCTTGGTGCCTTAGCATTATCATCTTTTGTATATATTAAGAAAATATTTAGTCCTTTTCTTATTTCTTGTTTTCTGCCTTTGCATTCTACAACGAGATTATCTTGTAACTCAGCTTTTATTTATAGTTTAGTATAATACAACTTTTACAAGTTATCATAGTTGTCAGTTACAAAATTTTCCTTTCATCTTTCAAATATTGTCAAGATTGCCTTCCAGATTTTAGGTGTCATCCTTATGCTTGATTTGATAAAAAGTTTACTATGTTTCAATCTTGAAACCTTTATTTTTCTTTCTCACCCATAAGTGTATGAATGCAATTAAATTTCTTTTCATAGGTTATACATTGTGCATATAATTCAAAGTTTACTGTGTTTCAATCTTGAAACCTTTATTTTTCTTTCTCACCCATAAGTGTATGAATGCAATTAAGTTTAGTTTCATAGGTTATGCATTGTGCATATAATTCAAAGTTATCATCTTTGTTGTGAAAACATTGCTTTTCCTTCGAAAAGGATAATTTCATTAAGGCATTTGTATGAAATATTTATGTGATTGAGTTGTTTAGATCTAGTTGTATAGATAGAATCTTTGAGAGGTCCTTGTGAATTATTTTGCAAGTTCATCATATTTTAGGTGCATCACCATCATTTAAGTTTAGTTTTTGCATTTCATTTAGCCTTCTATCCCTTTTCCTATATAAGTCTTTTAGTTTCGTTGCAAATCAAAAGGAGAACCATCCCATAATCTGGAGACTCACTTTTGTTATGAGTAACTCACATGCTCGAAAGTGTTTCAATGTTACATGGGATTGATTAGCTTTATAGCTTCGCATTTGGGTGCAATCCCTCGTGATAACAATTTTTGGCATGCCTGGTGAGACAGTTTGGACTCTCCTAGTTCAAATATTTTCCACATAATTCTAATTTTTGGTGTGAAAATCAGTATTTACAACTTTTCGAGGTAGGATCTACACACACACTAGGTGACTCCAAGCAAATCTATTGGTTTCAAAAGATCAATTGTTGGTATGTTTCAAAAAAACAAGCTTTTATTCTAATTTACATCTCTTCATATGACTATAAATGTCAAATATTCATAGTCAATATGTATACCCACCCCCATACCATGAAAATACTAGCCATGAACCCTCTTATCACCCATACCCAAACAACCATAATACTCATTATGATCAAAATTACCATATCACAACGAATAACCAGAAAGTTTATCATTCTTACCATCCTCCTACCCATGCTAATACTTCGTATCATCCCTCGTATGCTCAAGATTAGTCCCAAGGCCACCATTTTTCTAGCAATCAATAGATCAATCCCTATGATCAACTTTAAGAGTTTCAAAGTTTTGAAAATAAGTACAAAAAAATTCACAATCTAGATTTAAGGTTCAAGATAAGGAACATGTTTCTTGAAGAGCAGTTTAGAAAGAGTGAATTGAATGTGCAAAAAGAACAATTGGTCTGTCTAGCCTATGATTGTCAACATGATTATGAATATGATTGTTCATAAGATTATAGCCTTGAATTTCAAGAAGAATGTGATTTACAATAGGAACAGTAAGATTATCAAGCTCATCTTTAGGACCAGTAATATGAGATGCAAAAGAGACAATTTAAGGAGAATCTTTCTCAACAGCTTGTTGCAAAAAATGCAGAAATAAAACTTTCCAAACATGAGGTTCCCAAGGTTAAAATTCCAACTTTTAGTCAAGGTGAGTCTCCTAGATCTTCTAATCTTGAAATTCCAATTTTTAAGAGCTTCCCTTCATTTCAAGAGTCTCTTATTGAGCAAGAAGCTAGCCTAGTTGTTAGTTTTCTAAACCCATTTTTTGGATAAGGTATTCCTATATTCAAGACAATATGCTTCATACAAGAGGGACCTATTCTTGAGCAAGTTCAACCTACAATGTTTCAAGAGTAGCCTTTTCCCCAGCTTGTTCAACCTTAAGAACCTCAGCAAAATCAAACTTCTTTTTTAGACACAATCACCCTGAGTCTCACATCATAGTAGTATTAGCCTCAGATCAACAAGAAGAAGGTAAAAAAAGTGACATTCCAACCCCTCAACAAGGCTACAATAAGGTAATAAACAATCCTCTTCCACAACAAAATGAAAATCGGAATGAAGAGGAAACATTTTGGGATGAGCTAAATTAGTAAAGTTTTATTAGGAAATTATTAAACTAGGGTGAGAAAATTTTTTACACTTGAGAAAATCAGATAAGAAAAATAGACATTCAAAGATTTATCAACTTCTAAAGCTAAATTTTTTTTGTAGTTCATGTTTCAAGTATCTTGTTGCTATTATTCATGATTACAAAACATATAACTCAAACAGTTCATTTGGTTATTCCATATTATGTAGTGATTCACAAATGAAAATACACAAGTCATTATATGATATGAAATAAATGATATATTCGAAAGCAATGTTTATGAAGTCCGACACAAGCTGTGGGAGTAACTAAATCTAAACAAATATAAAATAACAAGAAGGTACAAGTACATAAATGCATAAAATGTGATATAAGACCTGTCATTTCTTTGTGAATGACGAACCTCATTGTTGAAGTTTATGCAAGCATCGTTGAGTTGTCCAGTGCTGCTCCAGGAGGGAAATATGCAATGGTGTAAAAGAGATGTTAGAGCTTGAGGTTCCATAAAAATCTCATTCATCTCTAATCAAGAAAATACTTGCTACTTTATAAGTAATCAAGAAAAGAAAAAATGAACAACTATATCCAAGATATCAACAGAAGGAACATTGAATTTCATTATTTTTATCTAACTTGTTTGTTCACTATGTAGGTACAGGTACATGTTTCATTACTAGCTCATCATGTTCAACATTATAGAATGTGGGGTAAAATGTGGCTCCCACAAGGGTTGAGCCCAGCATGTTTCCCCTTAACCTCAAGAGGGGTTTCAAAAAGAAACAAATTTATAATTCACAAATGAAAATCGTCTATCTGAAGGTGGAGTGCTTATCAAACATGCAAGAGCTTCAATATATTGATCATACATGACAATTAACTCTGAATGTGCAATGAATTGAGAATCATCGATGAACAATGGATCATTCAAAATGATCAATGAACATGTAGAATAGAAAAATAAAATTGCGCTATCTTCCATTGGAGAATTTTTTTTGCATACAGGTGTGTCATGTCATCATTGATTGACTACATAGTGTTGTTGTAGCATCATATTGCTGCCATGTTCCATATTTATGTTGCTCATAGTGATAGGACATTGAAGATTGTATTATTGATTATGTTATTAGTAGTGTTCAATACATAGGTTTCATCACATACATATTCATCAACGTGCCTAACAGATAATTCTCACACATAAGGGAACAGCAAAAAAGTACATTGTCCACAAAATGCTAAGGTGGAGTGCTTAGACATGCATCACATGTTAACAATGTTAGGAAAACATTCATGCATCACATCAAAAGTTGGAGTGATAAAGTGTGATAAGTAGATGATCACAAGAGAGTGAGAAAATTGCAAATAAGAGAACTGGTGAGGTCACAATACACCTTCAAGAGTATGTACAATATGTGAAAATCACTACAAATCAAGAGAGAATGTGATAAAACAAACAATGTTTCTCAATGAAAGAAAATATTCACAGTTTTAGTGCTTTATCACTATGTGGTGTTTCTTACAAATACTTTGAATGACAACCATATCTAAGACTAAGAGCATGTGTCATCATAATTTTAAGCAAAAAATCATCTATCTAAAGGAGTTGATTGTTTCTTTCAAAAAGGAGATGAATAATATGATTCCTCTTGCATTGCATTCCAATGCCTCTAGAAGGAAGTCACGAAAGCATATAAAGCACTAGCATAAATAAACTTAGATCATTTATATGTTAAAATATCACGAGTTTCTGCAAAATGAATCTATGTTGTGAACCAAGCGGTTACACTTTGTTTTCATGGAAGAGTGAAGCTACAACCAAGGGTATCAAAAATTTTCTCTTCGCAATAAAAAAAAGATCACATGCATAAAATAGACAAGAATCCAGGTGTATTCGAGCTCATACAAACAATCAAAAATTAGAGGACCTGCGAGTTTCAATTCCTCAACATAAGAGGAGAAAAGGAAAGCTAGGAGCTAGGGTTTTAAATGCATTTTCAAAAGAAAAATCAATCAAAGGAGCACAAATACAAAAAGTAATAGTTTCTTCAAGCTCAAAAGAAAATGTTCAAAAGCCCTCTCAAAATGTGGATGCCTCCATGAAAGCACTAGGAGGCTTCATTTATCCAAGAAGTAATAAAACCCAGATATAAAAAAAAGCAAGAAGCATGTGTATCATTTTACAAGTTCCTTAAGCTCAAATCAAACATTTTTATAGACAAGAGATGCAGAGATTTAGTGATAGAAGGATTATTCAAGGCTTGTTATTTGTGGATGCACCCAAATCTTGTGGGTTTACCCACAATGAGATCTCCAAAAATGCAAAGTCAAAACATCCATGGAGGCCCAAAATAGAGAAAATACATCAACAAAAAAGGTAAACAAAGAGATACATCAAAAAATAGTCAAGGCCGCGGCTAGAAGACTGTAGGATGCTTCAAAAAATACATAAAATATGAGAATTTCTTGCATTTCCTATGCGAAGAGGACTTACCATGGATTTATTGCAAGATTTCTTCAAGAATAATCCATAAATAGCATAGGTTCAAGCTCAAACCCTTCATGGTGGAACTGCAACAGTTTTCTCCAAAGATGTAAAGTGCAAAATGGAAAGAGGTATTAGGGTTTGATGTTTTTTGACTCAAAGCCCTAATCTAATGAGTGGATTTTTTTACTATATTTTAAAGAAAAAAAATTCCACATTTTAGCCTATGGTCTTGAATTTTAGTCAATTGACCTAATTAGTTTAGGGGTTGTGAGTTTAGGAATCATAAAGATGGATAATATTTATTTTAATATTATCATTTAATTTTGAAGTTAAGGTGAAGCCCATCTATGTTTATTCATGATTTTAAGACAAAAATAAACAATGTAATTGAATATTAAAGGTAATATTTCACTAATTACCTTAATATTTAGCATGTCATGTATAAAAGGTGGAACTATCACATATAAATATTAAAATAATCAAATGATCATCTTTAATATTTAATTAAACAGTTACTTTTTTCAAAAATCATGAAAGAAAAATAAGTGAACTGAACTGAACATCTAGTCATGCAAAGACAAAGTGAAGAAAATGGTGGAGATATTTTTGACATATCTTCAGTTTTACATCAGTTTTGAGGATCTTTTCATCATGCACAACATGGGGAGGAGTTTACAACATTCAGAGTTCAGTTTGCTTCAGTTGTGGGTCCTTTTTTTGAGGATTTTCTTCTTTGCTCGTGAGAGGATATTTTCGAGATATTTTTCACTTTCAGTTGGCTCTTAGTTCCACCTCTTGGAACCTTGGAGTTCTCATCTTTTGTATATATTGAGAAAAGAATTAGTATTTTTCTAAGTTATTGTTTTTTTATCTTTGCATTCTACAAAGAGATTATCTTTTAACTCAACTTTTATTTATAGTTTAATATAATACAACTTTTATAGGTTATCATAGTTTTTTAGTTGTAGAATTTTCCTTTCATCTTTCAAATATTGTCAAGATTTACTTCCAGGTTTTAGGTGTCATCCTTATGCTTGATTTGATAAGAATTTTACTATGTTTCAATCTTGAAATCTTTTTTTTTGTCTCACCCATAAGTGTTCCCTACACCATTGGATGCTCCTGCATCAAGAAACAATAAGTGCCATACTAGGACAATCACCAAGTTCAACACATGGTGATGCACTCTTTTTAGGAGGATCATCACAATTGTTCTCATCTAAGTTCATGGAAGAGGAAAATAATAAATCATCTCACTATGTACTTCCTCATCCATTTTAACAATCTCATCATCATCCAAGTTAATCACAAGAGGTCTAATGATAATGTCCATAGAGGTTTCATATTGTTGTTGTGCCAAAGGTCGAGAATCATCATGTGTTACTTAAGTTAGTGTTTGATCTTGGTTTGTTGATTTTTTATTTTCTTCTAACTAATGAGAAATAGTACAACTTATATTCCTACACTCTTTAGCATTTTGATTTATTCTTGCACAATTTTCAAGTTGCAGTGGTGTAGGAGCGGGTTTTTCAACTATTTGTTTATTTTCTTCCTGCAAGGGAGGAATAGAAGGAACCATCGAGGGTTGGTCAAACACTTTCTCTTTGGATTTATAAACTTGTTTGACCTTAGGAGGAACAATAGGAATTTTATGGTATCTCTTTGTCTTTTATAGGAAATGGGTAGAGGAATTGTGGTGGATTTTTCTTGGTTACTTGAAAGAGCTTTTGGTTCAATCATAGTTTCATCAATGATAGGAGGTTCAATCATGGATTTAGGAATATTGCTAAGAGATAATTATGCTATGCTATTTTCCTTGAAATTTTGATAGGATTTGAAAAAGAAATCTTCATGATGCTTAATAGGTTCCATAGATTTAGGACAAAATAAATCCAATGATAAATTCCCATGGGAAGACAAAGGATTAAAACTATTATGATGCATATAGTGAAAATTTCATTGCCAAATGGAATTATTTTAAGAATTTATTCACTATTGATGGGACAAAATCCATGGAGTAGATCCATGGATAGACTAACTTAATATAGAATTCTTTTGATGATGGGATGATGGGGAATGAGACATCTAATTGCTTTTGTTCGACTTTTAATGGGAGTTGAGTGATCAAACCCATCGTAGGGCAAGAAAACCCATTATGTGTTTTGATCCATGCTTTCAATTTTTCATAAGAGTCTTGGTAAAGCTAAAGCACAAACAAAAATTCCTCAATGATCACATTCTCTACACACACAAGATCAATTAATATCCCATTAGTAGGCTTGTCATTGATTCTTCTAGTGATGAATGAGGACCATCAAGTGCATGGTTAATTATGTCATTTTGTGAAAAAGTGATGTCAAGAGACAAGTTGATTTGGCCCTTAAAAGTTTGAATGCCAATACATCCAATCATGGCTTGTATATCATCCTCATTATCACTCATGTTATGATTATTCATGTCTTGCAATTTATCAACATTCATCACATCATTGTTAGTATCACTAGCTTTCACAAAAGAAATAGAATGATTCAATATTGGATTAGTAAATATTTGTAAATTTTGGTAGGAAAGGTCAATAGACTTATTTCATTGATCATTAAAACCTCTAATTTGGATGTGATTATAATCAATGAGGTCTGACACAATATTTTTAAGACACGTGTATCATTTTGTATCATGTCCATTTTGTCGGTGATAATGGAAAAATTCATTTGGATTATGGTTCACAAGTAAAGGCTTATCGGTATCAAGAGCTCTAATAGGAGGTAAGGTAATTAGGTTCTTACCAAAGAGTTACAACATAATGGAATGAAGGGTATAGGGTAATTGGGTAAATTTCCTATTATTGTCCTTGAATTGATATGGATTTGTTGTTTTTATAGAAACCACTTGAGAATCAACATGTTCATTTTCTTGAGGTGGATTTATTTGTATAAATGTGTTATTTATTTTCTTTAATGATTGGAAATTATTGTGAGGCACAAATTTGGATTTTTTAGAAGGGTTGGAGGAAATTTTTTCTTCACAATGACTAACTGAATTTTTGATAGTCACAGAGTCATGCACAAGTGAGTGAAGGAGGGAAATTTCATCATCCCCACCTCATCTTGAATCTTTGTGTGCAAATTATCAATGAAAATTATTTGGAGATAGTATCAAGAATCTTAATTTTTATTTGTGAGTAAATCAATTGATAACGTGTTATAAAATCAGTGACCTTTTAATCACCCTTTTGTGTACATTGCATTAAATTGGGTAAGGTCATCTTGGGACCAATGCGCACTTGTAAATGGTTAAGGAATCAAACATTTCAATGAATGAATGAATTGAATTATTCAATAAAGATAAAAACCATTCCAAGGCTGTATCTTTCAAGGATCTATGAAAAATCTTAAACAAGAGCTTGTCTTCGAAAATCAAGTCACTACAAAAGGTTGTGTATGTTGAGACATGGTTACTAAGATCTCCTTTACCACCATATTTCCCAAATATAGGAATATCTATTCCTTGTGGCATTTATTCTCTCAATATCTCAAATAATAGTGGTTTTTTTTGACATATTGTGAAGGTTGGTCATTTTGATACTTTTCAATGTGGAAATTTGTTGTTGGAGGGATGAAACATTTTGTAAAAATTGGTTGAGGATGTGGTGCAAGAGCACCCATTTACTTTCATCTGAGTTTGATCAATTTTATTAGGTGATAGGTTGTTCTATGATTTTGAGGTCATGTGTGTGTATAATGGACCATTGGAATTAAATTAGGAGTCCTCTTTGCTAAATGATGCAATATTGTCAAGGGTGCTCAAAAAAATTCAAAATATGTAAATAAGGGTTGATGAAGGGTTTAGTGTGTGAGGTATTTTTTTTTGTTAAATAAGGTATTATTAGACCATCTTATAATTTATTGGGTCATTTTAGAGGTATCTAGGAGGTATTGGAGGTTAAAAGTGCAAAATTGACAAAATTGACAAAATTGTCAAAAGTTGTAATGCAAAAAATGCAATTTTCAGGGAACCAAACGGTCAGATGGAATTTGGAAGTTAGTTGGTCAGTTTGGAGGGAATTTATGTGTGAGAAATTTTTAAATACATGTCCTCCAATGATGTAAAAGGTATTTGAAGTGATTTTGAAGAAGAACCAAATAAAGAAACCCATGTTTTGCTTTAATTTATGTATTTTTATATTCAAAACTGAGTTTGTAGGTTTTTTGTATGTGACCGTACAATTGCATCTTGCTCAAATAGTTTTGGAAATAATTGTGGGTTTTTATTAGCCTCCTTTTGAATCTATATTGGTAGTTTTACATTAATTTTGAGGTGATTTATTGCCAAATTATAGTAACTGGCCTATAGGAGTAGTTTTAAGGTTTTGAGGCTCTAAAAATGGAATAAATCCCATTCCACATATTTTAATCACTTTTTCTAAGTGCAATGTGCATAACACGTTAGTTTTAGGATGGTAGTAGGTGGGGTTTGATCTTTGTGAAGATTTTTCGGGAAATGGTTATGACTTTCTTGAAGAAAATGATGAATTAGGGTTGAAAATAATGGCTTTGAGAGAGAGTTTGATAAAGTAATGTGTGTACATGCTTAGATAAGGTATTGTGAGTTTAGATAGACATATTAAAGAGTGTTAGAGGTAGTTTAAAGTTTGTAATAGGTTGGGAACCATTAAATCCAATAAACCCTACCCTTAATAGCTTCTAAAAATTTGAGCTAGGCTACACATAATTTCTATTCCTAGTTCATTTTCAAGAATTCTCTTCATGTTATCAGTGAACCTAAATCCTAAACCTACAATAACACAAGAAACCAATCAACAAATTATATCAAATGCAAGGTTAGAATGTAGATTCCTCAAGAAATTCATTTAGATTACAAAAGAGGAAAAGAAATGAGATGAAGAACATAATAAAATTAAAGCATATCAAATCCTATTCTAATGCAATGTAAACTCCTAATCTCTTCAGGGAATTGGTGCTAATTTGATATGAAAATTGGTCCTTTCCCAATTCCTATGATGCAAGCTTGTTGAATGTTGATGAATGATCCACTTTGTTGATGCTTGATGAGTGCTCCAATGGAAAAATATGCATAACCTAGCTAAGATTCAATGATAATGTATGGAATTTGCTAAAGATTTGAGCATAGTAAGTTTCCTCAAATTGTGGATGCCAAAATGAAGAGATTAACCTCTTATTTATAGATTGACAAGTTGAAAACATGCCCAAAATAGAGCAATGTGGGACTAAGAATTGGTCAATGGAAAAGTGCCACTTGTCAACTTGTGAGTGGATGGAGGATGTGCAAGTTTTGATGATTGTGTCAATAAATGCATATTTTTGAATTTTGAATTTTGTTGAAATGACATGCAAGAGGGAAGGAAGAATGCATTGAAGGCCTTTTGGCTCAAGACAAAGGACATGTAAGATGAAGGTAATGCCTTGTTGGATGTACATTTCAAATTAGATTTTTGAATTCAAACTTGAAGAATATTCCTTAAAAGATGCCTTGTTGAGGAAAATAGAGATTTAATAAATCAAATAAGTCTATTTTCATGTGCAAGTAGGAAAAGCTAGAGGATGGGACATGATAAGAGATTAAATTAATCCAGGTTAATTAATTTAATGAAGGGATTAAGTGATGTGACCCATTTGACTTAAATTTATGGATTTATTTAAATCAAATGTGAGAGGAATGTGATAAGAGATTAATTAAATAAATATTTTGATTTATTTAATTAAAAGAGATGATGTTAGATTACACTAAATAAGGTTTTGATTTTTTTTAATTTAATAGGCATACTTTAGAGATTTAATTAAATAAAATTGACTATTTAATTAAATGGGGATAGTTAGATTAGACAGGTTCATTTAAATATCGAGAGAGAGAGAGGATGATTTGATTAGAGAACAGATTTATTTATTTAAGAGAGGAAATAATGATGAATTTAATCAAATAAGGGTATTTGATTAAACAGTTAGATCGAAGGATGATTTAGGATGAAACAATGTTAGTGGTTAGGATCAAATGCACAATGTCAATCAGTATATTTTACGTGTCTACATTTTTCCCCTCTTTGAAGCAATGCACTCGTTGCGTTGGTTCAAAGAATCAATGATCTCGATCAAAGTTAAAAAAAATTTACTTTCAAATTTTTTGCCCACTGCTGCTCAGCAAGAGAAAACATGCCAACATATTGCCCCCTTGAGAGATTGGATGAAAATTTCAATTTTTGGGTGATCTCGTGAAAAAAGAAGACAAGATGCCCGACAGGTCCAAAAAGGCTCTAGGAGGCCAAAAACATGTCTAAACGCAATAAAATGATGTAAAATAGGCCTCAACTGGATAAAATAGGTTCAAGGGTCCAAAACCCTAGCAGGATAGCCAAACAGGGTGAAAAAACCCTAATTTTCAAGGTTGAAAGGGGCCCAAGGGGTCACTTTCAAGTAACTTTCACACCCATCCTTTTAGCAATTCAGTGATTCGAGCTTTGACTTCCTGACAATATGGCACAACAACAGCTCCTGATGCACATTTCTAAGCGAGTTCGTACATACCAGTGGCCACCTGGCATAGGGGCACTAGTAAGTGGTCCTTACTTGAGCTTTACTTCTCATTTGTCACATTCATTTATTGCTTTTAAAATTAGATATTTTGCAGTGGCGCTATATAGCGCAGCTCAAAAATCAAACTGCGCTGCTCGGTGTCATATTGTGTCGCTGCGGTGGAGTTTGGAGTTTGGAAATAAACTCCAAACTTCAACGCTGAGGTCATGGTCTGTAGGGTCATTTCCAAAGTGTGATGCGACGGTGCCCTATCAATAGGAATCTTTGCAAAGTATGTCGCTCAAAAGGAAATTGCACCACTGTGGTGCACTTTTTTGGCATTTTGTTCCCTAGCATTGTAGTTTAATAAAAATCAAACTGCGATGCCTTCACGGATAGCAATGTTGGAGTGGTTTCTTGAATGCTAAGAATGAAATTTTCCAAAAATTTTAACATGGTGACCTTCCTTGATGCAAGATGTGGTGAGAGAATTGTATTCCTGGGAGCTCAGATCTCAGGAGATCTTTGGTTACTTGCGGAACCTCAGTGACAGGGACTAGGAGCTATTACGAGTCATGGGGCTGTTGTACATTGCATACATAGCGCCCATACGTACCCATCTTGGGATGATGTCCGCGCTTGCCGATAGATGGCATGGCGAGACCTCATCCTTCCATCTTCCTACTTGCGAGGCCACTGTCACCTTGGAGGACATGTGGTGCATCCTAAGATTTTTGATTCGTGTTCGGTGCATTATTTTAAATATAGATGAGGGGCAGAATGCCTGCTACTTAGTCCTTGACATAGATGAGCTCATGATTTGCAAGGGCCAGATAGAGTTGGAGTGGCATAGGTCACTGACATTGCCATTTTGTCTAGTGGTTGTGGTGATCATTTCTGGTCTTGTTGCCCCAGATTGACGAGGCCGATACTTTAGTCCTAGCTAGGGACTTTGCTGGGAGTGGTTGCTGATGCGTGACAAGCCTACTCATTTTTCTTGGGGGATTATTCTTCTTGCCTCACTGTATAGATATTTACACGAGTACATCTATCTCGATGGTAGAGCACTCAAAGCAGGGGTGACACTTCTCCACATGTGGGCATGGGAGCACATTGTTCTTCATCCATGTGTCGTTCTAGTACCGATGGGGCTTGGTGATCCCCTCGTATGGCACTACAGAGGTGGTGTGTCCTTTACACAAACAGGCGAGCAAGAGATTCCTTACTAGAGGAGGGTCCTATATGAGATTACAGTGTTTACGTGGTGGCCATACCTTGGTCTGCTTGGATGGGCCGAGGATGCAGAGCATATATTTCTTTGCTCGCTAGGACTATTTCATGCAGAGGCAGGAGCACACCATGGTGGAGAGATACTTGCTATGGCATGTGCAGTGTCAATTTAGTGAGCCACAAGACCGACCCGACAATGAATACGTGGCCATATTTTCTTGCACCACCTCAAAAACATCATGGGGATGATACATTCCTGCTTCAGAGGCTGTCGATAGCTTTAGACAGTTGGTGGTCCAATCATGGGTTTATGATCAGGGGCCTACAAATCCAAGTGTTGCACAGGCATACATGGATTGGTTCCAACCTCCCCCATGTTTGATAGTTCTAGGAGCAGTTGTTGCTCCACGTCAAGTGAGGGGCAGAGGGGGAGGATGAGGGTAGAGAGATGGTGCATGACAGGACCAACCAGTCAGGCCCCTCATTCAACCAGTTTAGCTGGTTCAAGTTGATGTGTAGATGTAGGATCAGCAGTAGGTGTCAGCTAGGTAGTAGGATCAGGCAGGTGCACCACCATGAGCTAGGGGTGAGGATCAGCCTCATGTGCAACCTCAGGTGCAGCCCCCACCAGTATAGCCATCAAGGCAGGTGAACCCTTAGGATACATTGATTGCACAGCTACAGGCCCAGGTGTAGACTTTGATAGGGGAGAGAGATCAGGCACGGACTGAGAGGGACTATGCCATGGCCAAGAGGGATTAGGCCATAGTGCAGAGATAGGTCGCAAAGTTACAGGAGGCTACAAAGATGGGTCGAGGATAGTAGTTAGAGAGTATGGCAACCTCCTCCTCTCAGAGTACAGTGTCACTTCGTTCTTATAGGGAGGCCGTCTGAGAGGCCGATTATTATCACTAGCACTATCACCAGGCCATGCCTAGAGCAGAGCGGGCCCCAGAGTACTCACAACATACTAGTTTCAGACCAACAGAGGGTCACAGTGAGGGCAGCAGATAGGAGGGTTAGGCCTCCTTTTGATCGATATGATATCATTTTTTGTACCTTATGGGATCCTTTTTGATAGCCCGATGGGCCTTTTTGTACTGATTGACATACATGTATAGTGATCCGATTATTTTGTACCATGACAGTTATTCGATGATGATATATATATGAGATGATGATTTTTGGGTGTGATGTGATGTGTATCATTTATTTATGCATTTTATGGATGATTCTACTTCTATATGTTGTGCAATGATGTATTTATGGATGCTTTTCTTTTGGTGATGGATGCATTATGTTCTATATTATGTTGTTAATTCATGATATGCAGATGTATTTGTGAATGGATGATATATGATGACACATTTATGTTGATGCAAATGATATGATGTGAAAAATAATATGCAAAATTATATGAAAATGATTTATGGTGTATACTCGAAATGATGTGAATCTTGCTTATATATGAAATGATTATGGATGGATGTATGCTCTATATGCAATGGATTTTTATGTTCCTATTTATGTTTATAAGGATGTGGAATGATATATGCATTGAATTGCAGAAATTGATTGTGATGCTATTTATGAAATGGATGATAAATGGATGATATAATGCAATGTAAATGCAATGGTTGTGTTTTATATGATATGTATTGATGATGCAAATGAGATGGTTTCTATGATGTTAAGAATAACATATTATCCTAAACATGTTTAATGATAATGTGAAAGGTATATGATGCCTTTATTGTGATGTCACACGATATATGAAATGATATGTTAAAGCAAAGTGGTACAATGATGTTTAATGAACGTAAAGTGGGAAATGATCTCCTATGATGTGAGTATGTATGCTTATAATGTGATGAATTGTGAATATGTTTGATATGCAGTATATGGTAATGGTTTGTGAAATGTTCCATGTAAATGAATGTGATGCGATGGTTTATTTGATGGATGTAATGTAATGCAAGAAAATGGATGCAATGTTAATTTATGGAAAAAAAATTATAATACCATGTTTATATGATGATGGAAATGTGATGCATATGTTCCCTATATGATATGTTTATGCAATATGTTGATGATTCGTGGATGCAGGATCGATGATGATTGATGATAACTAACTGTCATAGTACCTTGTTAGCGTGATGAGCAAGAAGGGATGAAAAAGAAAGAAATTTCAATAAATCATGAGATGATGAATATGCAAAATGATGATGATTTCTTGCCGAGGAATTGGGATTTTCAAAGGGCCAATTTTTCTTAAATGTTTGATAACACACGTGGTATGACGAATCAAGGTCTAGAGAACCAAGATGGTGTTGTACCCAATGTGATGAACTTTGACTTCACAATCAAATAGGAGTATTCTTGTTCACACTTGACATACGAAAACCTTGCTAGGATGCATTTTAGATGTTTCAAACACCTCAGGCTAAAACACATAAAGGTATAACCTTTCAATGCAATAGTCAACAAGTTGTCCAAAACACCCTCCATACATAACTAACAAAGTAAGTATTCGCCAAGTTATATTACAAGAACATCCAACAAGCTCAACAGACAAAAGATAATGATCATTGCCCCATTCCTATTTCTTTAAATCCTTTGTTCGAATATCATCAAGAATTCCTTTGAATGAGCATGATAAGATAAGTCAAAAGAAAAAGATAAAGTAAACAAACAAGATGATGTTCTTCAATACCGCTAACCAAAAGGGGATGTGTTTTAAAGGATAAGAACCAAAACAATTCCCAAAAGGTAATGTCCATTGTAGGAAGGATGCATCCTAGGACAAGTTAGTGGATGATGGCATGCCATTTAGTTTATCCTAAGTGTTCTTTCTTTCAAATGATTGATATGGGACCAAATGGATGATAGGTTGCCGACATGAAGAGTTGACCAACCTGCTTATATACTGACCGAGACCTGAGACTTGATGTTTTGAGTTTCCACTTTTTACCAGCTAGACTTGTTTCTAATTGTTTCACTAAAGGTTGAGGATGACAATTTGTTTATTATGGATGATTGATTATTGCGGGTGTAAGCGAGATGAGATGGATGGATTTTTTCAAATATTTGGATGTTTTTGGAGTTTTGCAATGTTTTGAGGCTATTTTTGGTATTTTTTTGAGATTTTCAAATGTTTTGATTTTTGATTTTTTAGTGTTTTGGAATTTTCTGAGATTTTTACCAAGAGACTAACCTAAGGACCTATCCTAAGGGCCTCAAGGGCTGATCAACATATTAGCCTTGTCTACGTTATACATGCAGAGACTACATAGTTTGACTGACGACTTGACCAATTTATAGGTGAAGATATACATGATGAAATGTCAGTTTATTATGACAGACTCCTAAAGGACTGACCTAAGTGTCTCGGGGGATGATCAAAGATCAACCTTGCCTACATTCAAGGCTCAAAGACCCATAGTTCAACAAGATGGCTTTGTTTTTGAATTTTTGAATGACTTTTTGACCTGTTTTTGGATTTTGATATGTTTTGATGTTTTTTGGATTTTCTGATGTTTTGATGTTTTTGGATTTTCTGATGTTTTGATGTTTTTGGATTTTCTATTTTTAGGACTTTAAGAATATAAAGGAATCTGATTCGATAAGAACATGCCCCTAGCGTGATGCACTAGACTACTTTGATAAAGGAAGGAAAAACTGGCCATGAGGATAGGTCGAGTAGTACTAGGAGGGATCATGATACTAAAATAGGACCAAGCTATGATGCAAATGTGGGTGGATAAGTGATGGATGGAGATCTAAATGCGATGGATGGTGTAAGAAAAGCCATAGAGATCTTGGTGGATGAAAAGTGCTTATTTACACAAGGCGCCTGTTTGCTAGGTTTTCACCAAGGTGCTTGTCCAAAGTGCCACCGAAGTGGTTTTCACTAGAGGACAATTTTTCTCTTTACTATTTTTTATCCTTTTTATGATTTTTTTGGATTTTTTTCTTTTTGATTTTTTTGTTGTCACCAAGATGCCTGTTTTCCAGGTTTTCACCAAAGTAACCATTTTTTTAGGACATTCTCTAATTTTTTGGATTTTCAGTTCTATACCTTGAAAGATTTAGGCATAAAACTTTTTGAGATGAGAGCTATTCATGGGCTCTTGCAGAGGCTCCCCTTCGGGTGTTGATAAATAATATGCCCCTGACTTATAACTTGTTGTAATAACGAATGGTCCCAACCAATTGGGTTCAAACTTGCCTTTGCTTCTTGGTTTGGGACATTCTTCTAATTCTCCTTTAATACCAATTCTCTAACTTGGAAAGTCCTACTTTTGATTTTCTTATTATAGCTCATTTTAAGTCTATTCTGATAGACTTGTAAATGATTCAAAGAATCCATACACTACTCATCCAGTAGCTCGACCTCATTTAATCTTGATACTCGGTACTCTTCATCTCTGATGAGGTTTTGTAGTGATGTCTTGAGGGATGGGAGCTTGATCTCAATGGGGAGTACTACTTCTGATCCATAGACTAGGGAGAAGGGGGTGGCCCCAGAGGGTGGGATTAAGCTACAAATGCCAGTCAAGACCTACGTCATTGACTGTTTTCTTGAAGATTTTCAAAATGGTTTTGTTTGTAGCTTCTACTTGGCCATTGCCTTGGAGATAGTATGGGGTGGAGAAGCGATGTTGGATTTTTAATTTCTCACATAAGTTGTGGACATCTTGATTTTTAAATGGTATCCCATTATATGAGATAATGGCTAGTGGAACACCGTAGTGGAAAATGAGATAGTTTAGGCTGAACTTTGATATCTGCTTCCCAGTTATATACGTCATGTGTATGGCTTCCACCTACTTAGTAAAGTACTATGTGGTGGTTATGATGAACATATGGCCATTAGATGAAGTGGGAGTGATTTTTCTAATGAGATCGAGTCCCAACTATGAAAAGGGCGATGGTGTGACAATGGGATGAAGCTCTTGGGCTGGAGGATAGATGAGGTCCCGATGCTGCTGACATTGTAGACACTTTCTGACATAGTCATGTGCTTCTTTTTCCATAGTGGGCCAATAATACCCCATCCTCAACAATTTCTTGGCTATAGTTATTCCACTCAAGTGTGAACCACATATATCGTTATGTACTTCAGTTAGAGTAGTCAATGCCTCCTCAACATTTAAGTAGTGTAGTAGGGTTCCTTTTATTCTTCTACAATATAGGGTATCTCCTAGGATAACGAATCGAGATGCCTTTTCTACAAAGGTTCGTTTTAGGTTTGAGGGTAAGTCAATAGGTATGACTCCTATTCAAAGGTATGTATAAATGTCGTGGTACCAAGGGTCACCGGGACCAATGATTTCGCATACAAATTCTGATTTTGGTACCTCGAATGCAGGCATGAGAAGTTGCTCTATCAAGAATTCATATTTTGGAACGTTGTGGGGGATATCTAGTAAGGATCCAATTGTTTCCATGTCATCTGCTGCTCTATTGTTGGCTCTAGGAATTTGCTCAAATGTGATTTCAATGAAGGATTCTTTGAGAGTCTCCACCAATTTCTTGTATGGACTGAGCTTATCATACTTGGTCTAGTATTCATCGTTCACTTGATTTATTATCAATTAAGAGTCTTTGTATACTCTAAGAGCTATAATGTTCTACTGCACTACTATTTTGAGACCTATGGTTAAGGCCTCGTATTCTGCAATGTTATTGGTGTAGGGAAATGCCAGTTTGTAGGACCTTGGTATGCAATCCCCTTGTGGTGTGATAAAGAAGATGCCAGCTCCTGATCCATACTGTGTGTATGAGCCGTCAAAGTACAGTTTCCAGTGGTCAGCTACGTTGAGATTGAAAATAGATTCATTTGGAAACTCTGAGATGAGAGGATTCTCTGAATAGATTGGTACTTCTGCAAGTTGATCTGCAATGACTTGGCCTTTGATTGTTTTCCACTCCACATATTCTATGTCGTATTCTGACAGTATCATCACCCATTTGGCCATTCTTCTAGTGAGCATTGCTTTTGACAGTAAGTATTTAAGTGGGTCGATTTTGGCTATGAGTTTTATTTTGTGTGCCAACATGTAATGTCTGAATTTATGTGATACAAACACTACTGCTAGACATGCTTTCTTGATGAATGAATAATTTAGCTTATGCCCAACCATTGTTCTGCTGATGTAATAAATGACCCTTTTTGTTCCATTTTTGTCATGTTGAGCTAAGAGAGCTCCAAGGGATGCTGTTGTTGCTGATACGTAGATAATCAATGGTTCTCTTGGGATTGGTGGCATTAGGATTGGTGGTGTAAGCAAATATTCTTTAATTTTATTGAATGCCTCTTCACACTTGTTATCCCATTTGTACGCTACTCCATTGTGGAGTAGGTGAGAGTATGGGTTCTTTTTGTCCGCCAACTATGCTATGAATCTTCGAATGGATTGAAGCCTGCCTTGGAGACCTCTTAATTGCTTTAATGTTTTTGGTGCCTCCATCTCAAGGATTGATTTTACTTTTGCTGGATCTACCTTGATACCTCTCATTGACACTATATATCCTAGTAGCTTTCTTGATTGCACACCAAAGATGCACTTCTTTGGGTTTAATATGACCTTGTACTCTTCCAGCCTGTCAAAAATGGCACTTAAGGTTGTTATGTGATCTTTTCTCTTTCTGGATTTGGCTAGAATGTCATCAACATAATCTTTGACTGTCTTATGGATCATGTAATGGAATATCAATGTCATGGCCCTTTGGTATGTTTCCCTTGTGTTCTTTAAGTTGAATGGCATCATATTCTAGCAATAAGTCCCCCATGGAAAAGTGAATGCCGTATTATGTTGGTCCTCTTTAGCTATCATAATCTGATTGTACCCTGAGAATCCGTCCATTAGTGACAGCATCTCATGTTTGGTTGTCATATCTACTATCATGTCAATGTTTGGAAGTGGGAAGTCATCTTTTAGACATGCTTTATTCAAGTCTCTGAAGTCTATGCAGATTTTGATGCCCCCATCGGGTTTTGAGACAGGTACCAGGTTTGATACCCATTCTGGATAATCTATTAGTCAGATGAATCCTACATCTAGTAGCTTTTTTAATTCCATTTTGACTAATAAGGCAATCTATGGGTGCATTTTTCAAAGCTTTTTTTAACAGGTTTCGCTTCTGGATATACCACTAAGTGTTGAACCATGATTTCTAGATCAAGTCCTAGCATGTCAACATAGCTCCATGTGAAGTTTATCTATCTCTCTCTTAGGAAGGCTGCTAGGAGCTCTTGTTCTTCTGATAGTAATGATTCCGCATAGAATGTGATGTGTGGGGTTTTTTCTATTCCTAGATTGACCGGATTGCACCTTTCTACAAGGACTGCTTATTTTTCTTGATGAAGAGCTCTAAAAGGAAGATTGAATCCCCCATCCTTGGGTGCCTCAGAGAGGTTTTCACCTTTGGATGCATCCTTTCTTTTTACTTTTTTCTAGTCGGAGAATGTCACAGTGTGGTTTTCACTCAAGGACTTAGATATTATTGTTAATTTTTCACTTTTGCAACTAAGGGATTCAATCATTTCCACATAATAAGCATGCGTATCTAGCTTAATTATGAACCTTGCTTTGTGATCCCCACATGTAATGTTATCCCATTGTCCCATGAATTTTGAGAGTGCCTCATCATTTTTTAATGTATCGAGAATTGGTGCTCCTTGTTGGTCATAGTCGATGAGTTGGGGGTATACTAGGCGGATTTGATGATTTTGGTGGTCTGATTCAAAGGATAGGGTGCTAATCATGAACAAAGTGGTGTCCTCAAAAATCCTAGGTAGATTGGATGTGGAATCCTCATCATCACTACTACTACAAATGTCAATTATATCAAACATATAGTTATCTAAGACGCGACCTGTGGATACTAGTAAGCACAGTTCAACTATAGTTGGCTGGGAGGATTATTAACCATTCTAACTGGAGGACTTCGGCCACGTATGGTTATACTCGAAGGGGTACATCCAAGGCCAATATTTTTCATTCGTGTCTCCAGAATGATAGGTATTATAAGCCCATTATTGTTTTCCCAAGTCTTTGATTTTTTTCATACCCCATTGTGAGCATCATTTGCAAACCCTTGCTTTTATCATCCATTGGTAAATCCGCTACTGGTCTCTCATCTTGATATAGCATATGAGATGGATCTTCCTCAATAACTTCTTGGCCAACATCTCCCCAACTTGTGAAGTTGGGATAGTCTTCAAGAGACATTTGAGATGTGGAGGCTTCATTTTCTTATGGACATCCCCATGATCTAGGAGATTGTGGTAACTCTCCTACCACAAAAGCATTTTTAGGGAGCTTGTAGTTTCCACAACCATTGTCTTGGATGATGACCTTAATGTTTGAGATGGTGGGAATGGTGGGAGTGATGGGTGTCTTTGTCACAGAAGTGGATGCAAGAGTGGCGGGATCAATGTATGTTGTAGATGGACCCTCATCATTTTTTGGCACTTGGGGGATTTTATAGTACTTTGCTTCAAGGCTTTTGCAATAGGACAAGGTTTCGGGATCTCCATGGATGGTGAATTCTTGTCCCTCATGTGTGAATTTCACACATTGATGGAAATTTGATGCTACTGCCTTCATTGCATGAATCCATGGGCATCCTAGGAGGATGTTATACAATAATTCGAGGTCTAGGACTTGACAAGTGGTTTCTATGACAACCGGCCCTACTTGAATAGGGATTTTGATCATGCCTTGGGATACTCTTTCTTGATCATCATATGCTCTTATTGTGATACCCTTTCATTTGTCAATAGAATCCTCTGAGATTTTTAATTATTTGATGAGCTTGAGAGAACATATATTCAATCCTACACCTCCATCCACCAAGACTCGTTTGAATTTGCTTTTGTGCACTAGGAATTCTAAGTGGAGTGCATGGTTGTGAGATGGTTGAGTAGGGAAATCCTGGTTAGAGAATGTGAGGAGATTTGGTGTAATGATATTTCCAACCATAGCTTGGAATTATTCTGCATCAAGATTTGTGAGGATAGTGGATGAGGCCAACGCTTCTTCTAGGATTCTCTTATGAGTAGATGAAATTTTTAGTGACTCCATGATGAATATTTGTGTTGGAATTGTTTTGAGCTGATCTAGGACATTGTAGCCATTGGGGATAGATCTAGGTACAGGGACTGTATTTTGCTGGGATGATCCTACGATGGTAACTTTTTCACCTCTTGTGGTGACTCCACAATTGGAATGGGCTCCTTTGATGGTGATGGTAGCACAATGTTCCTCTGGGGAAGCAATGGCAGTTTCATACACATGATTTACATTTGTGAAGGTTTCTTTCCCTTTATCTATGTTATTATTCCCTTTATTTCCATGGTTAGGCATCAGATTCGTGTATATCTTAAGGTTTTGGTTTCCTGTTGGTTGTTCCACATTTATAATCCTTTGATCGATGAGATCTTGAACTATGTTTTTTAATCTCATGCAACTTTTCATGGTATGGCCTTTGATTTTATGGAATTCACAAACTTCATTCTCATTATACAGAGGGGGTTTGACATTTGGTTCTTGGTAATTCTCAAAGGTGGGAGCCTTCATGAGTTTTCATTTATCAGCTTCTTCATTATGACTTCAAGTGGTCCCCCAAAGCGATGTATTTTTGCTTGGGGTAATTTTTGTTCCATTGGGGTGGTCCCCTTTGATCATTGAGATTATTGATTGTTTGATTGTTGTTTAGTTGTTGTTCCGCTTAATGATTTTTTTGGTGTTGGATTTGGATTTGCAGTGTGGGTGCATTTTGGCGAGGGGCACTAATGACAACTTTGGCATTGACAACACCATCATTCGTAACATTTTTATTCTTGTGCCATGTGCGAGGTTTTTTGTTGTAATTTGTGGGTGGGCGGTTATTTTGTTGTTCAGGGTATGAAGTTGATCCTGTGGGTTGTGTCATAAGGGCTCGTTCGATGTTGAGCGCCTTGGAGATCAACTAATCATATGTGGTAATCCCTTGGGCCTTGAGATGGAATGCCAAGAGGCCATCAAGGTTGGATATGATGGTGCATACTTTTTGTTCCTCAGGCATGGTCCACTTGCTCCAATTAGCCTTGGATCACCATCATTGTAGGAATGAAGTGAATGATTCATTATTTCCTTGTTTCAAAGCTGAGAGTTCTTCTAGACTAACATCCATGGCAATGTTG
Source organism: Sequoia sempervirens (assembly GCA_007258455.2). Classification (NCBI taxonomy): domain Eukaryota; kingdom Viridiplantae; phylum Streptophyta; class Pinopsida; order Cupressales; family Cupressaceae; genus Sequoia; species Sequoia sempervirens. The sequence continues at coordinate 694,230,295 of VDFB02000003.1, forward strand.
CATAGATAATTTTGAATGAATGCGTCTATAGTTTCTTGGAATGTTCTAATTCCTGTAGGTAGGCAAGAAAACCATTCCATTGCGTGGCTAGCCAAACTCCTAGGAAATAGCCGCATCAGATAGGTATCGTCATATACAACTTCCATGCAGTGAACCTAGAATTCCTGGATGTGATCTTCAGGGTTTCTCGTCCCACGATATTTATCAAACTTGGGGATCTTGAATCCCTTTGGGAATAGTTTCATCACAAGGCTGCTGTAAATGGATAGGGACACAAGTTGCTTGGTGTTTTTCTAGTTCACCCTGATTGAAGATCGAGCACTTGTTGCGAGAGCAACCTGATTTGTGTCGTTACGTCATTTTGCAGATCAGGGGGTGGGGTGAAGGTATTCTGGGGTGTTTTGATAGTGGGTTGGATGGGTGGGTTGTTTGGTGTGTTGTTTGATGGTATTTGCACATTTTGTCGACCTAGGTATGCTTACACTTGTTGTTGTATAAACTATATATGCATAAAATTGGTCATATCTGATTAATCCTGGCATGTAATTAAATATTTATTATTTAATTAACTTCTCTAAAGTCTTCTACATATAATTAAATTTCATCAATTTAATTATATTGTTCACTCATTTCTTCTCTCATAATTAAATAAATCAATTTTATTAATTATTTCACATTCATATGTCCACTTGATTAATTAAATAAATATACTTTATTTATTTTAATTAATTATCACTTTTTGAATTTAATTAAGTCTTTTTTATTTAATCAAAAATATTTCTTTTCAAATCTTTCTTCTAGTTAATTAAATATCTTATTTAATTAATTTACATACCATTTCTTAAAAGTTTAATTAAATATATTTATTTAATTCAATATCTTCCATATCTTTTCAAAATCATAATTAAATATTCTATTTAATTATGAAATCTTCCATTATTCTTCAAATTTGAGGTAAAAATTCTATTTTAAGAAAAAAACTTCTATGTCACCCTTAAATGAATAATTGAATATAATAATTCATTATTTATCTTCTTCAAAATATTTCCATAATCTCACAAAAAGATGATTTTTACAATTCATCTTTATTATCTTATCTTAGCTCTTTTACAAAAAAGAAAACAAAATATTGCTTTTTTTTTTCTTCTATTTTTCTTCAGTCTTATCCATCTTCAACTGTTCAATCTGCTAGGAATTTTCACAATCGTTGATCATATCAACCAATCAAAAGCTTTTGAAAAACTCTATAAATAGCACTACCAATCCAAGCCATGGTTACAACACACAACAGATGAATTAGAGATTAATTGCATTCTAGCATTATCATCATAGTTTTATTATTCATAGCATCATCATACTGTTTCATTTTAGCAATCATGTTTAACATTAGAGCAATCATGTCTTAGCATTTACTTGCATTTCATATTCAATCTCATTCTCTAGGAAGACTGTTTGTTGAGCCTAGCATACAATCTGAGATCCAGCTGGAATCAATGAAAATACTGGAGATAGAGAGCAATAGGACGATATCGATAATAGGATACTAAGTTTGCAATCTCTATTATTTTCATATTATGTATTTGATATAATGTCTTATTGGTGTGTTTGATTCATTTTTTTTACATATTTAATACGCATAAAATTGACCACATTTCTGGCGCCCACTATGGGGCCTTACCCCGTTTTTAACATCTACTTGCAAGTTTTCTGACAAGATCTCGCATTCTGGAATTTGGATTTTTGACAAAAAATTTCATTTTAGTGCATCTGAGGATTTCTGAAGTGCATACACAACTTCCTAAAGTGCATCTATGGTTTATTTCAATGCTTTTGCAGGTACTCGACGCATCCAAAAACTGTTGCAGTGCATCCAGGAACTGTTACGATGCATCTACGGAATAGAATGGTTCATATGCCCGACTTAGTTTGCTAAAAAAAATTGAAAAACAAATAAAAATTAGTTGCATTTTGTTTTAGTGCATTTAGTTGTTTTTGTGGCGCATATAGGTGTTCTTTCAGCGCATACAGGTTGTAATTAAATAAGTTTCTGAGTCTGATGCCTTCCGTAGACAAAACCTTTTTTTGGCTTAAAAATAACCAATCTAGGATAGTCACAACTGGTTTTAAAAAGAAGCAACCCTAGGATAGACATGGATTTGAAATGAAGCAATCTAGGATAGTCACCACACATTAATTTTACAGTTAAAATGAATCCCATGATTTTAGTGAAGCAACATCTTCACATAGTTTAGATCATTGTGATTTGGGTTTTAAAAAGAATAGTGTCTGCTATGTTTGTGGCAATAGGTCTATGGTCTCCCCTTAACTAGGTGACAAAAATACCAGACTTTCCTTTTACATTCATGCAATTTTACCTCTTTATTACATCAAGTATAGGGCTTTCTCTTGTGGTAAAAAGTACTCACCCAAGAGGAACGACTCAAGTGGGTTCAAGCCAAAGCCAGGCTATTCTACCCCACTATAAAATTTAAAGTAAATCAAGAGAAATCCTCTTTTGTCAGTAGTGTGCAAGATAATTATAAGGAAAGAAGAGGTGTGGAAACACTTCCCTAACGTCAAATTCATGGGGAAGAATGCAATGCAGGGATTTAATTTTCAAATTACAATCCAATTAAGACACACATGAAAGATTAACAAAATAATTTTCAAATTACAATCCAATTAAGACACACATAAAAGATTAATAGAAACAAATACACGAGACAGAAGAACACCAGATTTACGTGGGAAAACACTATTGGGAAAAAACCCACCACACCAAGCTGAATCTCTTTGTATTTCAGTAACAAAAAATTACATACAATCAGAATGACAACTCTCTGGTAATTAGTCACAGTAGCTTTACTCACTGTTCATCAGTTACAGACAATGCTCTAATCAAATCTAATTCAACTCACTACTTAATACAAATTAGAATCGAACTACTTTTATTTTATCACATTCTAATTTTGTCTTCTGTGCATCCTTATCCACCATTGCCAATCATAAATAGTTTCCTTTCGAGCTTTAATTTTTTCCTGCATGCTGTTCAGCTTCAGCATTGCAGCTATTCAAAAAATCCAACCGTCATCCATTTGAAATCCACTTCCTCTGATTGGTCCACGAGATGCCACATAGGAAAGTCAAACAGTTAGAGAAGTATTCAACTAGGTTCACATGTCAGTGAGACATAGGAAGTGTCTCCTCGATGCTCAATAGATTCATAGCGATATTGGCATAACTCTCAACACTCGGCAAGATGACATAGCGAGTGTTACAAGTCATACTGAATCCATTGATGTCCATTTCATTCCTATCGGCAAGAGTTTCCTTTATTGGCGAGACTCATATCGAATGCCACAAGTCATATCGAACTCAGAGAAGCCATTGACAAGACTTCCGCAAATCGCCAAGACCTCATATCGAAGTCTTCAAGTCATGCCATCGTGAGTTTTTCATTCGGAATGACTATCGCTCTTCGATGAGACTCATATCAAAGTCACAAGTCACAACAATGAGATATAATATCGGAAAGACACTTCGTCTTCACCAAGACTTTCCACCGACCACTTCATGTTACATCGATGAACATTCGCTATCGGCAAGACTTATTGTTTTTTCCAAGAGGTTACTCCAAGCACACCATGTCATCTCGGGTCGGCAAGACTTATCCAAGTCGCCGAGACCTTTCATTGAGCATCACCAAGTCTTACCAAGTCGGCAAGACTTATGCCTTTCGCTAAGACCTTTCACCAAGCACAACATGTTACCCTGAAGTATCCATCAGTCAGCGAGACTCACATCGGTTGCCAAGACTTCATGCCAAGGTCTTTGAGTCACCGCGAAGACTCTACGTGGACACCTATTTGGCAAGACATTCCATTCATTAGGACTTCATCCCGAGAGCCTTGTGTTTCCTCAATGACCAGATGCTATCAGTGAGACTTTCACCATTCACTAGGACCTCTCCCCAACACCCGTGAGTTATCCCGATAAGCTCAAACTGTCACCCAAAGATCTCCATTTTCCAAAAGATCACACCAAACACAAAAAGTCACAGTGATAGAAATTGTCGAAAAGACATTAACTCTATCTTGGCGACATGAACTTATCAGGCAGATTTAGAACAGTCAGTCAGCCAGACATGAACAATGTCACAGTGACTTTGTCCTTCAAGAGTTCCATGCTAGTAAGGATTGAGGCACATATTCCAACAAGATCCCACTTGACGAAGACCTTACTGACACCTCCAGAGCATAATAAAACTACTGAAATTCATGGGCCAAAAGGCCCATCGAACTAGCACACCACCTGAACTTGTCTGTGCTCACATGCTTCATCAATAAATTTTCAACATTCTCCAGAGTATCCACTTTCTCCAAAGAGACCTTCCCATCCTCCACCATATCTCGTACAAAGTGATACTGTACATCTATATGTTTCGTCCTGGCATGGAAATTAGGATTCTTTGCCAAACATATAGCACTCTGACTGTCACAGTAGATAGTAATTTTTCCTGCATCAAAACCAATGTTAGAACACAAACGTTTTAACTAGATTGCTTCTTTACAGGCATGTGTTGCTGCCATGTATTCTGCCTCTATTGTGGACAAAGCAACTACAACTTGCCGCTTGCTCATTCAACTCACTGCACCACCATTCATCATGAAAATATATCCACTAGTGGATCTTCTGTTGTCAATGTCCCCTACCCAATCAGAGTCCACATAACCACGAATACTGAGATTCCTCTATGATTCAACCAAGTTTCCATGGTAACACAAAGCATAGTCTGACGTGCCCTTCAGATACCTAAACACTCTCTTCACAGCATCCCAATGTGTCCTTCCAGGATTTTCCATAAACCAACTAAGAACTCCCACTGCTTGGGAAATGTCTAGCCTGGTACAGACCATAGCATACATGAGGCTTCCAACTGCACTTGCATAAGGCACGCTGGTCATGTCCTCCATCTCGAAAGAAGATTTTGGACAATCCTCAACAGATAGCTTCGTTCCCTGCATAACTAGAACAGCTAGCTATTTGCAATCAGTCATACAAAATCTCTCCAGAACAATCTTGACGTACTTACTCTAACTGATCCAAAGCTTTCTATTCTTTTTGTCCCTAGTTATTTCCATTCCTAGAATATACCCTGCTGCACCAATATCTTTCATTTCAAACTTTGTAGACAACTGAGACTTAAGATCAGAAATCATTAGCTTACTATTGCCTATGAACAACATATCATCAACATAGAGTGCAATAATAAGGACTTGATCACTTTCAACTTTATAATATACACAATGATCACATTTTGATCTTACAAATCCCAATGAAAAAAAAAAGTGTCAAATTTTTGGTACCACATTCTAGGAGACTGTTTTAAACCATATAGAGATTTCTTCAACTTGCAAACCAGTCTTTCTTTACCTTTCTCCACCAAATGCTCTTGCTGGGACATATAAATTTGTTCTTCAAGATCACCATGAAGAAATGTTGTCTTCACATCCATCTGCTCAATTTCTAAGTCATACGCTACTACAAGTGACAAAAGAAATCTAATCGATGTCAGCTTAACTACAGGAGAAAAGATTTCTCCATAATCAATTCCCTCTACTTGGGAATAACCTTTCGCAACCAGCCTTGCTTTATATTTTTCCACACTACCGTCCAAACCTATTTTCTTTTTAAACACCCATTTGCAACCCACGACTTTTTTTCCTTTAGGCAATGGCACCAAACTCCAGATATCATTCTTGTCTAATGATGCTATTTCTTCATTCATGGCTTCCAACCAAGAGTTTGCATCAGACATTTTAAATGCATCTTTCACAGTCCTGGGTTCATCAGTGCTAGAAATTAAAGCATAGGCACAAGTAGACTCAATTAAAAAAAACCCATAGCTATCAGGTTGCTTTATTTCACAAGTTGACCTCCTCACAGGATGAGGCTGAGGTGGTTCTTCATCTTCATCAAAACTTTCAAAACTACTTGAGCTCTCCTCAATATTAGGTACATTTTTATTTTTCAATTCCTCTTTATCTGGTGTTGGAGGAATTGCTGCTACATCCTTTTCATTTTTTGATTTCTTCTCTGACTGTAGATCCAATGTAGAAGGTTTCAGCTCATGAAAGATAACGCTTCTACTGTACAAAACCTTCTCTGTCTCGGGGTTCCAAAGCTTTTATCCTTTTATGCCAACGCTATAGCCAATAAAATTACACTTGACAGCTTTGTTTTCCAATTTAGATCTTTTTTCAAATGGCACATATGCATATGCCTCACAACCAAAGACACAAATATGTCTCAAAGAGGGCTTCTTTCCAGACCATGCTTCCAAGGGTGTCTTCTCAACAAGAGCAGAGTTAGGAGAGTGATTTACCAAGTAACATGTTGTAGAGACTGCTTCAGCACAAAACTTCTCCTCCAAGCCAGCACTGCTCAGCATACTTCATGCTCTTTCCATTACTGTCCTATTGAACCTTTCAGCAACTCCATTTTGTTGTGGAGTGTAAGGTGTAGTCTTATGCCTTTTAATCTCATGGTCCTTAAAGTACCTTTTGAATTCATCTAAATAAAACTCACCGCCATTGTTAGTCCTTAGAAATTTTATTTTTCTACCAGTCTAATTTTCTACAAGGTTTTTAAATTCGTTAAACTGACTGAACACTTCTAATTTACATTTCAGAAAATATACAAATTCTCTTCTTGAATAATCATCAATAAATGACACATAGTATCTTGATTTAGACAGAGAAGGAACATTCACTAGACCAAACACATCAGAATGAACATAATCAAGCAAACCAGAGGATTTGTGAGGACTGGAATAAAATGAAACACGATGTTGCTTTCCATATATGCAATGTTCGCAAAAATCAAACTCAAGGTTACAATCTTCAAGCCCTTCTGAATTTACCTCCATTGAATTTACACCATCAGGAACGTTTTCCTTTTTTTCATGAGTAGCCTTAAGTGACTTTTCAGAGACACTGTTGCATTGGATAGCTAGTGCATCTAGCTTGTACAGAGTACCAATTTGAGCACCCCTAGCTAGCACCATAGAGCCTCTAGTCATCTTGTAGCCATTTCCAGAGAGCGTGACCTGCACTCCAATATCATTCAACTTACTTACAGAAAGTAAATTGTGAGCCAGACCTGGTATGTGCATTACTTCATTGATTCCCTTTATTCTTCCATTAGGGAATTGAATTCTGACTCTTCCATGACCAACAATTTCCAAAGATGAATCACTTGCCAAGTACACCTTTCCACCATTGTATTCTTCATACTTTGTGAACTAGTCTTTATAAGATGTCATGTGGAAAGATAATCCAAAATCAATTAGCCAGACATCATCTGATGCCCGTGTAGCCAAAGCTGCAATGAAGGCATCTGCATCACTCTAAGAAGAATCATTTCTAGAAGAGTTCTTCTTCTTCTTTTTCTCCTCCTTGCAATCCTTTTGGACATGACCAGGTTGCCCACAATTCTAGTACTTCACCTTAGACTTCTTTCCAGGAGACTTTGATCTCCCTTCTGATTTTCATCTGGACTTCTTGTCCTTCTTCTTGCCTTTCTCCTTTGGTCTACCTCTGATAGCCAGAGCCTCCTTTGCCATCTTAGAAGATTTTCTTCTCATTTATTCTGATAACAAAGAAGCAACAACATCTTCCATCTTGAATGTGGATGTTGTACTCCCTATAGCCATCACCAAATGATCCCAAGAATCAGGTAGAGAACATAGCAACAGCATGCAACAATCTTCATCTTCAATCTTCACACCAACAGATGTCAATTGAGCAATTGGCATCTTGAAAGCATTCAAGTGATCAGCAACAGATCCTCCTTCCTGCATTCTGAAAGAGTAGAGCTTCTTCCTCAAGAACATCTTGTTCACCAAGAACTTGCCCTAATAAATGGATGCTAGTCTTTTCCACAAGGAAGAAGCAGTCTTTTCTTCATGCACATTCAGAAGAACAAAATCTGCTAAACAGAGCCTTATCAACCCTTTTGATTTTCTGTCTTCTAGATCCCAATCCTCTTGCTTTATGCCTTGAGACATTGTTCCAGACATAGCAAGTCACAAATCATGATCCACTAACAGATCTTCCATCTTGAGTTTCCACAACTCAAAATTACTACCATTGACTTTCTCTATCTCCAACTTTCTCGATGTGCTTTCCATCTTAATCTATAATTAAATTATCAGACCTCTACTAGACTCCTACTGAAAAATAATTGACACAAAAAACTGAACCCACTCACAAGGATAACACAAATGGCCAAACTCTGATACCACTTGTAAGGAAAGCAAAGGTGCGGAAACACTTTCCTAACGTCAAATTCACAGGGAAGAATGCAATGCAGGGCTTTTAATTTTCAAATTACAATCCAATTAAGACACACATGAAAGATTAACAGAAACAAATACACGAGACAAAAGAACACCAGATTTATGTGGGAAAACCCTATCAGGAAAAAACCCACCACACCAAGCTGAATCTCTTTGTATTTCAGTAACAACAAATTACATGCAATTAGAAAGAAAAATCTCTAGTAATTAGTCACAATAGCTTTACTCACTGTTCATCAGTTACAAACAATGCTCTAACCAAATCCAATTCAACTCACTACTTAACACAAATCAGAATCGAACTACTTTTATTTTATCACATTCTGATTTTGTCTTTTGTGCATCCTTATCTGCCATTTCCAATCATAGACAATTTCCTTTCGAACTTTTATTTTTCCTTGCATGTTGTTCAACTTCAGTGTTGTAGCTGTACAAAAAATCTAACCGTCATCCATTTGAAATCCACTTCCTCTAATTGGTCCACGAGATGCCACATAGGAAATTCAAACGGTCAGAGAAGCATTCAACTGGGTTCACATGTCGATGAGACATGGGAAGAGTCTCCCCGATGCTCAAAAGATTCATAGTGATATCAGAATTAGTCTCACCACTCAGCAAGATGACATAGCGAGTGTCACAAGTCATACCAAATACATCGATGTCCATTTCGGTCCTTCAGCAAGAGTTTCCCTTATTAGCGAGACTCATATCAAAAGCCACAAGTCATATTGAACTCAAAGAAGCCATCAGCAAGACTTCCGCAGATCACCAAGACCTCATATCGAAGTCTTCAAGTCATGTCGTTGTGAGTTTTCCATTCGGCGTGACTATCGCTCTTCGGTGAGACTCATATCGAAGTCACAACGATGAGATATACTATCGGCAAGACACTTCGTCTTCACCAAGACTTTCCACCGACCACTTCATGTCACATCAATGAACATTCACTATCGACAAGACTTATTGTTTTCGCCAAGAGGTTACTCTGAGCACACCATGTCATCCTGAGTCAGTGAGACTTATCCAAGTCGCCGAGACCTTTCATCAAGCATCACCAAGTCTTACCGAGTCGGCAAGACTTATGCATTTTGCTAAGACCTTTCACCAAGCACAATGTGTTACCCCGAAGTATCCATCAGTCGGCAAGACTCACATCGGTCGCCAAGACTTCATGCCAAAGTCTTTGAGTCACCGCGAAGACTCTACGTGGACACCCATTCGGCAAGACATTCCATTCGCCAGGACTTCATCTTGAGAGCCTTGTGTTTCCCCGATGACCAGATGCTGTCAGTGAGACTTTCACCATTTGCTGGGACCTCTCCCCGACACCAGTGAGGTAGCCTGATAAGATCAAACTATCGCCCAAAGATATCCATTCACTAAAAGATCATGCCGAACACAAAAAGTCATAGTGATAGACATTGTCAGCAAGACATTAACTCTATCTTGGCAACATGAACTTATCAAGAAGATTTAGAACAGTCAGTTGGCCAAACATGAACAATGTCACTATGAATTTTCCCTTCAAGAGTTCCATGTCAGTAAGGATTGAGGCACATATTCCAACAATAACCATCCCCAAATCCTTTATTCTAAAGGTTGGGAGGTCTCCTGAGGGAGTTTATTATTTCCGCACTGAACAGAAACCCTTACTATGAACCTGGTGTAGTATCCAACCGAAGTCAGTTTCTGAACATCATAATAATCACAATGCAAGGGGAGGGAAGAATCTACCCCCAAGATACTCACCATATAACTGCCAAGGACCATTTTCTCAAGGGATCTAGTATCCACTTCTGCCACTCTGAGTACGTGCCTGGAAAAGACAAAAACATGGGCGCCCCTTCGGGGGTGACACAGCTGTGTGAGTTCATGTAGTTCTAAGATGTGGGTCATTGATTATTATGATGACCTAAGTACTAAGAGTGAGTCTGCTTGAACTGTCTGTCATGTGTAAAACCTGTGAAAACAATTTTTGAAAAACATTTTTGAAATATACACTTGATGTTAAGTATAGGACTTAAAAGCAACTATTTTCAAGGTGTTTTGTTATGCTTTCAGTCAAACTAAGTCAGATAAAAGATCATCTGAAATGAACATGCCAAATTTTAGTTGAAAATTGTTCTTAACTGTTCAGAAAAATAGTTGGGAAAAACTATTTTAGCGCATCTAGGGAGTATCTTAGTGCATACAAGGTCTGTTCTAGCGCATTCACTGGTTAGTTCAGCGCATTTGGAGTCTGTTTTAGCGGATAGGCTGAGTATTCTACAAAAAAAATTTGGGTCACTGTCAAAACATTTTCTGAAGCACATATAGGATATAGAGTAGCACATCTGGGACATATTAAAGTGTATTTGACCATTTCTCTGGTGCATATCCCTATTTCTGAAGCACATATAGACAACAGAAAAGCGCATTTGTCATTTTTTCTTAATCATTGTTTTTGACAGATCTAAGTTATAGCATTCTCGGTCCAGTAATGTATCAACATTTTCTCTCATGCTTAGGGAGTGAAAATCTACCAAGTTTGTCAAGAAGTCAATTGCCAATAGGATTAGGAAACCCAGGAAACCTCTAGGTCACAAGAAAACCTTACAACGAAGGAATTTTTTATATAAGAGTCAAAACATCTTGCTCCATTATCGCAAATTTCTCCATAGATACCAAGATTTTGGTAGAGGATTTACTGATGAATACGTTGTGGACCCTCTAGATTCATGAGCCTATTTTCAAAGAAGAGTCGTCTCTCAACAACATAATCACAATTAGCCTCTTGATTTCAACTACATACCACAACCTTCTATTGAATATTCGACACATCCTAGTCAAATTCTTCAGTGAGTTGAAATAGGCTATATGGTATATTGATCATTCGTCGAAAACAAGGATCAAATCCTAAAAGTGCACCTTTCATCACAAACTCCTAAATTCTTAGTTCAACTTCTCCCAATAGGATTTTGACATCCTTTATCATTGGAAGCCACAACCACGAATTAGGAAACATATTTTTGATCATATCATAAGATTTTCATCTTATCAAATTAAAACATCATCTTTGATTGCACTCATCAAACTATGATCTAAGTTTAGGATAACATCTTGAAATCATATGCCTATTTTTATACGTTCACAATACAATAAACTGAAGGAAGATATTCAACAAGATCATACCTCAACAACTCAAAAGGAAGGTGAAAATAGTGATCCCCTTTATAGTGTGAGTCGAAATAATCTTTTTGAAGACACCATGGCCGAAGGAGCAAAAGATCTGTTTACTTCCAATAGTGATCTGAGAAAAACCCTTGAGGATAGTGATGATGAACAAGAAGATGAGAATCACCTTAAAGAAGTTGAACAAGATCCTAAATTTCTCAAAGTAGTAGAAAAGATCTTAGCACAAGACAAACAAAAATATTTTCTATTTCTAGCCAACAAAGGAGCTAAACTACCTCATGATATTGATACTGAGAATATAAAGAGTAATCCTAATGAAACACCCTTATCTGATCTTAGTGCCTTGACTCAACATGTTAAAACATTAGAAAGGAAAATTAAAGATCTACAAGGGGGAGCCACAAGAAAGACATACGCTCTTGATGATATCTGTCCATATCCTTTTGATCGACGTCTCAACATGATCCCATTTCCTAAGCATTGTGAAATTCGAAAGTTTGATCGTTATAACAGAAAATCAGATCCCATTGACCATATTAGAGACTTTCGAAACATGACTTTTGAATTTTCTCATGAGGATACATACTTAATGCATTTTTTTCCTAGAATTCTTAGAGGCCAATCTATGGAATGGTTATCAAAAATCACACTGCCTGTCAAAATGTTTGAGGAATTAATCAATGAGTTCATATCACAATATTCCTATAACATACAACACCAAATAACCATGATTGATCTATGCAAGGCTAAGCAAAAACCTGGTGAACCATTTATCACATTTCTTCAGAGATGGAGAAGATTGTTCACTAGATATCCCCATCATGTTCCTGAAAAGGAAAAGATCACTACATTTATAAACAACTTGGATCAAGAGATGAGTTATCATCTAAATCTTCATTGTCCTCCCTCTTTTCAGAAAAATGATTGAAAATGTAATCACAATTGAAAGTGAATTGGTCCAAAGGGGGATAATCAAACTTGATAGAGACAATCCTAGCTCCTCAAATCACCATAATGACAAATCTAAGTTTTGGACTCACAACAAGAATGTGGTGAATGATGGTGTTGTAGATGCACATCATGATTCCCCTAAGCCAGTTGTTCTTAGTATTCCTTGCAACAACAACTAAAACAATGTCAACTCAGTTACAAATCAAGTAAACGATCCTCCTCCCCCGAGGAATAACCAAAATCCAACTTTCATTCCAAATCAAGGTAACACCAACAACCAAGGGTATTGTGGAAAAAACAATTCCTTAGGAAATGCATCAAACATGAATCCAAAATGATCTTCATTTTTTTCCAACAGAAATTTTTTTACTTCATTGGGACAATCTTTGGAATCTTCCCTTAAAGACTTGATGGCAAAGAATGGCATTACCCTACCGCCTCAACGAAACTTTGAACCCAGTGTGAAGCTACCATCATGGAATGATACATACTATTGTGAATATCATAGATGTAAAGGCCATCATAAAAAACAATTTCCAGGCTTTAAAGAATGCCATTCAAGATTTAATCAACAAAGCAATTGTCATAATAGAAGGGAACCAACAATCAAACGAAGACCACCAAGCATTTCAAAATCCTTTTCAAAACTATCAAAAGGGTGAGTCTTCTAGAAAAAATGTGAATCATATTGATGAGCATATAATCAATCATATCTACATTGATGATGAGCGGGTTAATTTTATAAAAGTCAAAGAGAAAGTGGAATATGGAGAGGTTAATATAACAACAAAGGCACAAGCTAAAGTTTTCTTGAAATGTGCTCCTTCAAAATCCATTGAGCCACTCCATCAACATCGATATGATTTAATCAATCAACTTGGAAAAACTTCCACTCGGATCTCTATTTTGGAACATCTGAAGATTTCCCCAGCGCATAAGGAAATTTTAGATAAAGTCCTCATTGAAACAATTGTATCTAATGATCTGAATGTGGATCAATTTCAAGCTATGGTGGGACATTTTTCCTCACCCACATGCCTTTCATTTTCTGAAAAAGATGATGTTTCCATGACACATCCCCATAATTCATCATTATACTTAGAATTCATGGTCTACAGGTTTCGTGTTAGACGAGTTCTAATAGATGGAGGTGTTGGTCTAAACATATGTACCATGAAATTAATTCGGGCTTTAGGATTTTTTGAGGATTCCATTGATCCCAGAAGAAAGATTACTATTAAATCCTATGATGATGAGGAAATAATATCCAAGGGTTTAATCATGTTACCAATCAGAGTGGGGCCTATTATCAAAAATACTTTATGTCAAGTGTTAGACCATGATCTAGCCTACAACATATTGTTGGGTCATCCTTGGATCCACAAAATGCAAGTTGTACCGTCCACATATCATCAATGTCTTAAGTTTCCCTATGATGGATAGAAGGTGACGATATCAGCTGATAACTTTCATAGTCAAACTTGTGCCAACATCAAAGCTAGTCAAGACACTTTGGTTCCCAACAATCAAGAAGTTCCTACTAATACTTCTCTCAAAGCTGATACACAAATCAATCAGCTAACCAAAATCTTTGACAAGAAACTAGAGTTCAAAGACAATGGAGTAGGAGAATATTCTCTCTGTTTGGCTAATCTTCCTATATCGCCTCTGTCACATGGAAAAACTTCTATCGCACACCATTACTTATCTGTAGCATCAACATCAACACAATCATCAGAAGAACCAATCACAAAGTTCAATGGAAAATTTATCAAGGAGAAATTCCTGATGGAAGATCCTGAAGATAGCAAAATGCTAAAATGGCTCTATAGAGATAAAGATGAAGATGAAATAGTTCTCAATATCAAGTTACCAATTGATAAATATGGTACAAGGGATATTCAATCATGCAAAAGACGGGCTATGAAGGAAATGGTCCTATCAGAAAGAGAAAAGGAGTAGTTGAGCCTATTGACCCTCCAGGACTTGCTATAAAAGATAAAACAGGACTAGGCTATGATATTAGCTCAAAAGAAACAACATCCAAATAATTGAATGATATTGTACTCACATTGCAAGAAAGTTCTGATCCAAGGGAAGCATGCTTAACAACCATTCAGAATTTCATCGATAATAACTCTGACACAGACTCTAGAGAATACGAATGGGATACCATGCATAATTTTGAATTTTGGAGGGACAAAGAGGTTGATGTGATATGCAAGTACACACCTACTCTAATCAAAGGAGAAGGTTCAGGGACACAACCATAAGAATCTGAACTACAATGAAACTATGATTCTAATGATACTGAGTCAGATTTAATTGAACAAGACTATCATGAGGACAATACCATCGTTGATCTACCTCATACCTCGAATCCTAAAGACACCTCTGTTATGACCATAACCATAGCCGATTTCATGCAACCTAATGACCCGCTACCCCTAATACATCTTGATCTTATTGATTGGGATCTATCTGAACCTCCTGATATACCCATGTTTCCAACTGACAAATCTATCGTAAACTTCCTTTCCACAAATGATGTAAATGATTGTTCCATTGGCAATTTTGGCATAAGGAGAGTGTCAAGTTTCCTAGATACAAAAATAAAAATAAAAAATAAAGATCTAATGGTGAAAACCAGAATCTGGCAGTATTAGATCAAACAAAAGACAAAACAAAGAGCGTATCAAATGGGGAAAACCTTTTTGAGGCACTAGATGATGGGATGCTTGACACTCTCTTGGAGCACTATCATGAGTGATCGCCTATTTTTATTGAGCCTAAAAAAGAAGTTAATCTTGAAACTACAGAGAAATTGAGGATTCTACAGTTAGTTGCATTAATGACAGAGAAAGAAGTACCTGAGTTCATGGAATTTCTTAAAGAAAATCAAGTCAACTTTGCTTCATCTTATGCAGACATGCCAGGTCTTGATCTTGATCTTATAATGCATCACTTGTCCATCAAACCAGGAGTAAAAGCCGTGAAACAAAAACTTAGAAAGATACATCCTCATGTGGCACTACTAGTTAAAGAAGAACTCAAGAAACTCCTCGATATGGGATTTATAAGATCAATTGACTATGCAAAATGGATCTCCAACATTGTTCCTGTATCCAAACCTAAAAAAAGTGTTAGAGTGTGCACAAATTTCAGAGATCTTAATAAGGCATGTCCTAAGGATGATTTTCCTCTTCCAAGCATTGACACTATAGTTGATTTGACGGCTGGCCATTCCATGTATTCACTAATGGATGGATTTTTTGGATATAACCAAATCAAGATTGCACTTGAAGACCAGGACAAAAAAGATTTCACATGTCCATGGTGGACTTACTATTGGAACATCATGCCTTTCAATTTAAAGAATGTTGGGGCTACATATCAAAGAGCTATGACTACAATTTTTCATGACATGATGTACACGTTCATGGAAGATTATATTGATGACATACTATCAAAATCATCACCAGAGAAGGACATCTCGAGATATTATCCAAAATATTTGCAAGGTTGGAAAAGTTCAAAGTTCGCCTCAACCCTAAGAAATGTTTTTTTGGAGTCACATTTGGAAAACTCTTGGGATACATAGTTTCAGCAAAAGGAATTGAAGTAGATCCCGCCAAGGTACAAGAAATAATGGAAATTCCTCCACCAAGGAATATTAGTCAGTTGAGATCACTACAGGGACGACTCCAATCTATACGAAGATTCATTGCACAACTAGCAAATAAATGTCTACCTTTCACACATCTACTACATAAGAATTTTCCTTTCAAATGGGATGATAAGTGTGAAATGGCCTTTCAACAAATCAAACAGTATCTAATGAACCCACCAGTTTTGGTACCACCAAATCTGGACAAACCACTCATCTCATACATTACTGCCACATGGATGTCTTTGGGAGCGTTGTTAGCACAAGAAGACTCTACAAGAAAAGAACATGAAATCTATTATATCAGTCGAACATTAATAGGTCATGAACTCAACTACACTTTCATCGAGAAGGCTTGCTTAGTAGTGGTCTTTGCCTCACAAAATTTTTGACACTACATGTTAACTCATACAATCAATCTTGTTGCAAAGATTGATCCACTCAAATATTTGTTAAGCAAGGCCACATTGACAAGAAGGTTAGCAAAATAGGTCATGATCTTGAGTGAGTTTGATATCCATTATATTGATCGCAAAGCAATCAAAGGACAAGTTATTGCTAACCAACTGGCTGAAGCACCCCCACAAGCAGAACATCCCATGCACATTGAATTTCCATATGCTGACATCTTCATGGTAGAATCAAAGCAGCCTTGGTCATTATATTTTGATGGTTCATTTACTCAACATGGATCGAGGGCAAGTATACTCTTTGTCACCCCTCAAGGATATACCATTCCTCGGTCGTATTGGCTAATGTTTCCATGCACTAATAACATCGTCGAATATGAAGCTTTAGTCACTGAGCTCAAAATAGAATTGGAATGGTGAATCACAGAATTACAAGTCTACGGTGATTCACAGTTAGTCATTAACCAGATCAATGATGACTATCAGACCAAAGATGACAAATTGTTGCCATATAAGAAAATGGTTGACGATTTCAACAAATACTTTGTAGACATCAAGTTCATACAAATTCCAAGGCTTTATAACAAGGAATCTGATGCTATGGCCACAATTGCTTCATTGGTACAACTCCTAGAAACTCAAGCTCGCTATGAATTTCTGGTGGAACAATCATTTATGCCTACCTATGACACACCTGAAAGCCAAATCATTTGCCACTTAGTAGGATCTGATTCACCTTGGTATGGAAAAAATTATACCTACCTAAAAGATGGCATCTTACTACTTGACTTATCCTATAATCAAAAGCGCAACTTTATCCGCCAATCCTCTCGCTATACCCTTATCGTTGACACTATCTATCATCGTAGTCTTGATGGTTATTTACTTCGATGTCTTGAATGTGATGAATCCAACAAGGCTTTACAAGAAGTTCATGGTGGCATTTTTGGTACTCATTCAAGTGGACTAACCTTATCCAAGAAATTGATTAGAATGGGTTATTACTGGCCTACAATGGAGAGGGAATCATTCACTTTTGTAACAAAGTTCTCTAAATGTCAGATACATGGAAATCTCATTCATGCACCAGCATAAGAACTACAACCGTTTGTATCAACCTGGCCATTCTCTCAATGGGGGTTGGATTTAGTTGGCAAGATTTATCCTTCATCCTTGAACGGACACAAATTCATGATCATAGCGACAAAGTATTTTACCAAGTGGATTGAGGCAGTACCTCTCACTAAGGTCACTGTCAAAAAAATCTCATCATTCATACTCAACTATCTCATTTTTTAGTATGGTATTCTCAACTCCATCATCACAGATAATGGATAACCATTCAAGAATCAGGACATTGACAAAATTTGTGAGAGATTCCATATTCAACACAGATACTCAACACCATATTATCCACAAGGGAATGGCCAAGTAGAGGCCTCAAATAAAACAATATTGAAAATTTTGAAGACGACTGAGAATGATGCATGGAAAGATTGACACATTCGACTTAATCCTGCATTATGGGCCTACCGAACTAGTATCTAGACACCAACGAGAGCAACGCCATCTGCTCTTGTCTATGGATCAGAAGCCATTTTTCCAATAGAAGTTGAGATCCCATCACTTAGGGTATCACTGAAAGGTCTCATAACAGATGATGAATATAGAGTTTCTCGACTATAAGAACTAGAACTTCTTGATGAAAAGAGACGAGCATTTGATCATTTGAAAGCCTATCAACAAATGATGTCTCATAGCTATAATCATAGAGTCAAACCGCGGACCTTTCAGGTTGGTGATCTTGTTCTAAAAGAGAACCCACGCAATTAGCAAGACAGAGAGAAGAAAGGAAAGTTTGAACCTAATTGGCTGGGCCCGTATGTGGTCATAGGAGTATACGGTTCAGGAGCATACAAGCTATCAATGCCAGAAGGGGACCTATTTGATGAACTCATCAACAACATGCACCTAGAAAAGTATTATGTCTAAAGCAATTATCAACATTAGAAAAAGTCCCGAAGAAATACAAAAACATCAGAAAAAGTCTTGAAGAAATACAAAAACATCAGAAAAAGTCTTGAAGAAATACAAAAACAATAGAAAAGTCCTAAAAAAATGGCTACCCTGGTGAAAACCTAGCAAACAAGAATCTTGGTAGCGACAAAAAAAAAAGAAAATCGGAAAAATGTAATAAAAAAAAATAGTGAAAATTTGGCAAACTGACGCTATTTATAGCTCTCCATCTATTAGTTCATGTTTTGCACTTGGCTTCTTAGCTTTCATTTCATGCATCTTTCCATCATCTTAGGGTCATACCAGCATCATGTTGCCATCATTTTTCTAAAGTGATAACGTCTTACCATGGCTTGATTATTGTACATATCCATTTCAGCAGGTTGTGTCAAATACTGGGGGCAAATGTTGACATGCTCAGGGGCAACCAACTTTCAAGTCCTACCGAAATAGCTAGACAAAGACATTCAATCCAATCATGTGAACAAACAATCAAAACACATGAACAACTATCCAACCATTGATCCATATCACAACAGTTTTTCAACAAAATATCATATCATGACTCATATCTGGATGATCTAAAATTTGAATAATGATTGGAATATCAGTTTTACATTTTGAACAATGGTTGTTTGATTTTTCGATATAATCTCTCTAGAGCACACTCAATGATGTACTGAACTAGAGTGGCAAGGAAGGAGGATGATTTTTCTTTGTATGTTGTCTTGAGGTTAACTATCGATTTGATGCAAATATGTCATGAATCATGATTTCCAAAGCATATCATTGACGACAGTTCCACATTTGCATTACAAGGTGGTTAGTCTTTGTCTATTCATGCAAGAAATGCTCAGGTCATCTCGGTTCAATTATACCTCGATGTTTGTGTTTGCTTGCTATATCAAAAATCATGAAAGTTGTACTCAGGTCATCATTGGTGCTAATCTCCCCTCCGATGCTTGTACATACTTCCAACATTTTATAAGGCTCTATGATGATTCAAGCAAGCTACCCGAAGGCTCAAAAAAAAATTGGTTTTATTTAGTTGCATTTCATTTAGATCAATGTATATATTTGCATACTAGATTCACATTAGAGTTTTAATCAAAGCTGAACAAATAAATCAATGGTTGTCATGTCTCTTCGGACTATATGTGGAGGACATTTGGACATTTGTTTCATCCTCATTTCATTATCACTTATCTAGCTCTTGTGCACATCATATCGTTTAACATTCATCATTTGGATCCTTTCTCACTTATTTATCCTTCATGATGCATTATCATTTCATATTTCATATCATTTTATTATCATTCCGATCCTTTATCATTTCGTATCATTCATTTATTCATTTAACCATTTTTCATTATTATCCTATCCATAATTTTC
Organism: Sequoia sempervirens; assembly: GCA_007258455.2. Classification (NCBI taxonomy): domain Eukaryota; kingdom Viridiplantae; phylum Streptophyta; class Pinopsida; order Cupressales; family Cupressaceae; genus Sequoia; species Sequoia sempervirens. The sequence goes on from VDFB02000003.1 coordinate 694,250,264, forward strand.
ACTTTCATCTAATCTCATTTTCATATCATTACATTTCATCTCATCTCATTTCATTTTATCATTCTCATATCATTTTATCATCTCATTTCATCTCATAATTCATTTAATTTTACCATTCCCTCTCATTTCATTTTATCATTCTATATCATTATATTTCATTTCATATCATTACATTTCATTTCATCTCATTTCATTTCATCATTTCATATCATTATATTTCATTTCATATCATTACATTACATTATATTTCATTTCATTACATTCCATTTCATATCATTACATTACATTATATTTCATATCATTATATTTCATTTCATATCATTTTATTACATTATATTTCATATCATATCATTTTCATTACATTCCATTTCATATCATTACATTATATTATATTTCATATCATTACATTTCATTTTCATTTCATCTATATTTCTCATTTCATATTTCATTCATTTCATCATTTCATATCATTACATTTCATATCATTTCATTTTCAATACATTTCATTTCATCTCATTTTCATTTCATCATTTCATATCATTTCATTTCATATCATTACATTAAATTTTATTTCATACCATTTCATCTCATTTCATGTCATCATTTCATATCATTACATTTCATTTCTTTTCATCATTTCATATCATTACTTTTCATTTTATTTATCATTTATCATTTTTCATACAACATTTTATTCATATTACATATCATATTGCAAATTCATCATGCACTTCATAAACACAACATCACATCATCATCATTTATAGCATTTGACAAGTTCAAAAACACAAATTTCATATATTACATTTTCACATCATTTGCAAACCATATGTTTTTGTAACAATTCATATCATATATCATATCATCTCAACATGTTACATTTTTACCATCATCATCCACCTGCATGATATCATTAGTACACATCATATCATAATCATATCACATAATCAAAACTATATATCAAATCCATATCACATAAACAAGGAAATAAATGCATGTCCATCTCATATCATCATATCAAATGCAACACATCATTGAAACTCATCACTGCTACATATCATCGCTCATCAAAAACACATACAAATGTCCAACAGTCCAATGACACAGAAAAGTCTAGAAAGATACATGAGATATGATAAAAAATCAATATACATGCTCCAAGAATATGAGATACATCATATGAATCCGGCATACATCAATCAAGGCTGGCTGGTGGAACCCCCTGATGGAGCTGGTCTCGAGGATGGTGGCCTACCACTAGACCCTGTATCTGGATCCCGACAAGGTTCAGTAACCCCCATGCTCTGTGTAGCTATTCGTGTGCTGCTCCTAGTCCTACTGTGGGACCGTGGGAATGGATCTTTGTGCTCAAGAGGACATAACTCCTCATATCTAACCCGGTAATACTTCGCCTCTCTCGCCATCTCAAAGCCTTTTGCAATGGCCTCTCGCAATGATGCACTCTCTATAGTGCCCATAAGTCTCTGAGCAACACCCTCTACCTCTACTGCCCTCCGTCTAAATTCATCCCTCTTTGTAATCAGCTGAGCTACTTGTGGATCTAGGGCAGGAGGATGTGCCTGTGCCTATACCATACTCTGTGCTTGTGCCTGGGACTGTTCCAGCTGTTCCTGTAGCTGTGCGACGAAACCCTGTGCATGAACCAACTAGCTCTACAACTGCACCTGGGCCTGCAGAGTATCTATATGTCCCTGTTGAGAGGTGGAGCCAACCTTGATAATTTTCTACCACCCAATCCCAGTCCTCAGCCTCTGCATAATCTACACACCAGCCAAAACATCTGGCCTTGGTCTCACTGGCACCTACCCCTCATCTTCGTCGTCATCTCTATCACTCCCATATGAACTCTCCTCCAACTGCCGCCTGCTCACCACCTACCACATCCTCCTATCTCCCTACCCCTGGCTGTGGTACCACCAAAATGGGTGTTGGCTCATCAGGACCTGTGAACTATGGAAATGGATGTGTATGATAATACACCGAGTACTCATCCGACATCCCAACATCAACAATATCCCACTAGTCATCCCATGCCTCAGGCACTAAAACCATATAATTTGTATATGTTATTTGATATGAAATGCCAGGTCCCCATCTCGCCTCATCCTTGCTTCGTGCATAGTGAACAACACCCTGAGGCATACCCTGTGTGAATCCATACTGTCGCTACACCCACAATGCTAGGAAGCTCTCTATAATGAATGGTGTACGACCTATCAAAAATGGAGGAATACCTATGAATGGCATCTCAAGGTGATTTGTATCCCACGGCTCACAATCTAGGTATGGTTGCCATATCACTACATCCATATCGTCCAGACACCGTCTCCAGTAATCCAACTTGCCTAGCTTAGGCTGGACAAGGAACATCGAGTATGCATATACATATGGTCGGCCTGGTGGCCTCACTCTGGGATAAGCTAGTCTCGTCACAGCAATATGCTCCCACACCCAAATTTGGAGCAATGTCACAGCACATGATATACTCGATGAACCTCTGTACACCACTTGATGAAGGTCATGATATAGATGTGCCAACATGCAACTCCCCTAGGCATATCTCCATGGTTGTACAAGCATCTACTCTAGGATCCCCCCCATCCCACTCATAGTCCCTTTGACTGGCGATCCAGACAAAGGAGACCTCCAATAAATGCACCTAAAAGTGCAGGGAAGGCTAGATACCCCCTAAAGTCAGCCCATGGAACCCAGTACCCGGCTATCTACGCATCACCGTATACTCTCCTCAGAGCATCTATACCACCCAATTCCTTGTGATCATAGAACACAAGGATGCCAACCACAAGAATACCCAAAATCCTATAAAAATCCTCAGGAGTCACAATCACCTCACTTGTCAGTAAATGAAAGGTGTTGTGCTCTGAATGCCACCTCTCTGCCAGTGCGGTCAATAGTCCCTTGTTCACCCGAATCAGAGGCATAGCTAACAATGATCTCAATCCGCATGTCCCTATCAATGCTACATCATCTGGTGTCAACTCAGGTATCCTATCCCACCCCGTCGAGCGATGCTCCCTAATCTGGAGGTTTTTGAAAACCTCCTATTTTTGGTTATCACACAAATAATCAATCAGCATCATATCAATGATTCAATCTCAAATAAGAAAAATCAATCTGACTCATGTCTATCTATCTATGACCCATATCAGTGACACCTACCCATCAAACTCATATCAAGTGACCCATATCAGTGACTCATATCAGTGGACCCATATTAGTGACCCATATCATGCAATCAATACTCACTCTATCTATCTGAATATCACATCATTCTACTCTATCATTAATTACTATTTGTTTTCTTTTCCAAGAATGCAACTTATCAAGCAATTAAAATATCATCCTATTTATATTTTTGACACAAATGCAAATATGTTTTCAATCAATCATTTACTATTTTTTTTCTATCGCAGAAAGAAAATTTATCAAACAACATATCAATCATCTACTCTTTGTTTTTCGTTCAGGGAAGACAAAGTTATCAACTATCTACTCTTTGATTTGTATTTTGGAAACAAAGTTATCAATTATTTATCATATTTTCTATCCATATCAACATGATGATAAGACAATTTCTCTATCTATTGACTAAGGAAGCAATAAACATCATCATTTTCCTAAAAAAGTCGCATTTCCTAAATCAGCTAATCTGTAGCCTCTATGCACTAAAACTCATATGCTCTATTTTGTATCTTGGATGCGCTAAAACTCAGATGCATCGTTCTTTTCCCTAGAAGTGGTCAAACATTTCCTCTATGCACTATTTCCCTAAAAGCGCTAAAACTCTCATCAAAAGCTCTATTTTGTATCCTGGATGTGCACAAATTCTAAATGCCCTAATGTTTATCCTAGATGTGCTAAAACCCTATTTTTTTCTACGACATCCTAGAAGCGCTACTCTTTCTATCGAAAGCGCTAAACTAGTTTCTACAACAAACAAGAAAAAAACATCCTCTAAGTGCTAAAACACACATCGAAAGTGCTAAAACAGTTATCAAAAGTGCTAGAACATCCCTCAAAGTGCTAAAACAAACTTTTAAAACCTAAATCTGTGGAAAAACACATGAAAAATTGATTCAAAAAGGAAAATTTCAACGTAAAAGTGGTTGGATCTACTCACCAATGGTCCATACATAACTAGTCTCTGGTATCGGCGGGCCTGCTCGAATCTATGCCTCTGGTAGGAAATCTCCATCTCGCTAGGTCACTATCAGAGCAACAGGATTCTAAAAGTTAAAAAGTGCAAATGACTTGTCCTTTTCTCCCTTTTTACCTTTTAAAGGTCAACCAAAGGTGAGTTTTGTGGCATGTTATTTTATTTTTGTCTTTTTATCTAGCTTTGACTTTATTTTCACACTGGGGCATCCTTATACATCATTTTTCAAGAGCAATATCACTGAATTCACATCAACATCCGAATCCCATCATCAAATCAAAATTTTCCAACATTATCAATAACTCATCTCATCATCAATGATTTATCTCCCGAGGGGGCATCATTAACACCAGCAAAAATCTTTCAATCGGAAACATATCAGAATTAGGTCAAGGGCATATTTTTCAGAAAGGGGCAAAGTCAAACACAAAAAATTTCAAAAGCGGGAATATTTTCTTTGAAGCAATACGTTTCACACATCACTTCAAAGAGGGACAAAATGTATATGCATAAAATTGGTCATATCTCATTAATCCTAGCATGTAATTAAATATTTATTATTTAATTAATTTCTCTAAAGTCTTCTACATATAATTAAATTTAATCAATTTAATTATATTGTTCATTCATTTCTTCTCTCATAATTAAATAAATCAATTTTATTAATTATTTCACATTCATATGTCCACTTGATTAATTAAATAAATATAATTTATTTATTTTAATTAATTATCACTTTTTGAATTTAATTAAGTCTTTTTGATTGAATAAAAAATATTTCTTTTCAAATCTTTCTTCTAGTTAATTAAATATCTTATTTAATTAATTTACATACCATTTCTTAAAGTTTAATTAAAATATCTTTATCAATTGAATATCTTCCATATCTTTTCAAAATCATAATTAAATATTTTTTATTTAATTGTGAAATCTTCCATTATTCTTCAAATCTACGGTAAATATTCTATTTTAAGAAAAATCTCTGTCACGCATAAATGAATAATTGAATTTAATAATTTATTATTTATTTTCTTCAAAATATTTCCATAATCTCACAAAAGATGATTTTACAATTCATCTTTATTATCTCTATCTTACCCTTTATAGAAAAGAAACAAAATCTTTGCTTTCTGTTTTAAAACATATCAAAATTAGGGACAAGTATTTTTCTAAAGGACAAAGTCAAACACAACAAATTTCCAAAAGGATATTTCATTTTGAAGCAATACGCTTCACAATAATTTCCAAAGAGAGGAAAATGTATATGCATAAAATCATCATATCCTGATCTTATCTTGGCATAATTAAACATTTATTATTTAATTAATTTCAAAGTCTTCTAAACATATAATTAAATTTAATCAATTTAATTATATTGTTTTATTCATTTCCTTTTCTCCTCATAATTAAATAAATCAATTTTATTTAATTGTTTCACATTCATATGTCCACTTGATTAATTAAATAAATACACTTTATTTATTTAATTAATTATCACTTTTTAAATTTAATTAAGTCTTTTATTTAATCAAATTTAAATATTTCTTTTCAAATCTTTCTTCTAATTAATTAAATATCTATTTAATTGAATATCTTCCATATTCTTTTCAAAAATCATAATTAAATATTCTATTTAATTATGAAATCTTCCATTATTGAGGTAAAATTTACTTTAAGAAAAACCTCAAATTCTTTTAAATGAATAATTGAATTTAATAATTCATTATTTATCTTCTTCAAAATATTTCCATAATCTCACAAAAAAATGATTTTTACAATTCATCTTTATTATCTTATCTTACCTCTTTTATAGAAAAGAAAACAAAATCTTGCTTTCTATTTTTCGGAAACATATCAAAATTAGGACAGGGGCATATTTTTCAGAAAGGGGCAAAGTCAAACACAACAAATTTCAAAAGTGGGAATATTTTCTTTGAAGCAATACGTTTCACACATCACTTCCAAAGGAGAGGCAAAATGTATATGCATAAATTGGTCATATCCGATCTATCCTTGGTATGTAATTAAATATTTATTATTTAATTAATTTCTCAGTTCGCCATATAACAATTAAATTTAATCAATTAATTATATTGTTTATCTATTTCTTTCTCATAATTAAATAAATCAATTTACTTTTAATTATTTCTCACATTCATATGTCCAATTTTGATTAATTAAATAAATATACTTTTATTTATTTCCTTTTAATTAATTATAACTTTTTGAATTTAATGTCTTTTATTTAATCAAAATATTTCTTTTCAAATCTTTCTTCTAGTTAATTAAATATCTTATTTAATTAATTTTATACCATTTCTTAAAAGTTTAATTAAATATCTTTATTTAATTGAATATCTTCCATATCTTTTCAAAATCATAATTAAATATTCTATTTAATTATGAAATCTTCCATCATTCTTCAAATCGAGGTAAAAAATTATATTTTAAGAAAACCTCTGTCACCCTTAAATGAATAATTGAATTTAATAATTCATTATTTATCTTCTTCAAAATATTTCCATAATCTCACAAAAAGATGATTTTTACAATTCATCTTTATTATCTTATCTTACCTCTTTTACAGAAAAGAAAACAAAATATTGCTTTCTATTTTCTTCTATTTTTCTTTAGTCTTATCCATCTTCAACCATTCGATTTGCTAGGAATTTTCACAATCGTTGATCATATCAGCCAATCAAAAGCTTTTGAAAAACTCTATAAATAGCACTACCAATCCAAGCCATGGTACAACACACAAAAAATGAATTAGAGATTAATTGCATTCTAGCATTATCATCATAGTTTTATTATTCATAGCATCATCATAATCTTTCATTTTAGCAATCATGTTTAACATTAGAGCAATCATATCTTAGCATTTACTTGCATTTCATATTCAATCTCGTTCTCTGGGAAGATTGTTTGTTGAGCCTAGCATACAATCTGAGAGCCAGTTGGAATCAATGAAAATATTGGAGATAGAGAACGATAGGACGACATCTATAACATGATACTGAGTTTGTAATCTCTATTATTTTCATATTCTATTTTTGATATAATGTCTTATTAGTGTGTTTGATTCATTTATTTTTACATATTTAATATGCATAAAATCGACCACACATAAACAACGCTTGTTGTTCTTGTTGTTGTTGTTGTGCTAAGATTGCTTGTTGTTGTTCCAACAACACTTGTTTTTGGGCTGCTAATTGGGTTGATTCTTACTGCTCTTGATTTTTTTTATTTCCTATTGATATGCTTGCAATTGTGTTGCTTGTTTTTTTGTAAGAAGCTTGTGATTGTGCTTGTGCTTGTTGTGCTTGATATTGGGCATGCACTTGTGATTGAGCTTGTGCTTGCGTTACTTATGCTTGGGCTTGTGCTTGGGCCGCTTGTTGTTGTAATATAATTTGGGCTTGGGCAGCATTTTCTGCTTCTAATGTGGCTTGGGCTGCTTGAGAAACTTGTGCAGCTTGTTTTTTTTGTTGCAATAGGGCTTGGGCCTGTTACGCTTGCTATGTAATTTGGGCAGCTTGGGCATTTTTTTCTACTTGTGCGGCTTGTTGGGCAGCTATTTGTGTGGATTTTTTATTTTTCACTTGTAGGAATGCCTTTTGATAAGTAGCTTGGTGAGTGGCTTGCAATGCCATGTTTTATTGGTTTGATAAATTGGAATTTGGTGGTGGTGGGGGTGGTTGTGGATTCAGAATGGTGTTTGTGGTGGTGGTGAGCAGTGATGTGTTAGTGGCTTGAGTGGTGGATGATGTGATTGGTCCTTGAGATACCATGCTTTGAGATGTTAGGGGGGTTTTGATGATGTGATTGCTTGTGTAGTTGTCATATGTTGTTGCAATATCGATGACAAGTTCTGCGTGATGTTTTTATTGATATTCGGGATGTTAGTTTGATTGATACTTGGTAAAGGGGGAAGCCCTAAGACAAGGAGAGGTGTGGATGATGATGGTAAGGTGGAAGAAGTGAAAATGTGAGGGGTGTGAGTTCTTGAGAAAATGATGTGGTGTCAAAAATGCCCCCAGTCCGAATATGTCCTCCTCTCCTTGTGAAGTTATGGGGAGAGAAGTTTGGGGTGTTGCGCAGATTGATGATGATGATGGATCGTTAGGATTATGGAAAGTGAGAGGGACATACTTATGTAATCGATTTTGGGGTATTTTTTGGTCCAAAATGGTATTTGTATCCAAGTCTTGATTATTAACAAGGGGGTGTGTTTGAATAGCATTAAGAAATGCATTTCCCTTATTAACATTGGGTTGGGTTGGAGCAAAGGATGTTGTGATTTGAGGAATTTTTTGAGTGATGCTTTCAGATGGGGGTGTAGATGAGATGGGGATGGTGGATGAGATTGGTGGTAAAGATGTCTCCACTATAGTACTCATGTCGAAATTAGAAGGTAACTTGGCCCCTTGTTTTGCTAGGTCAAGCATGCATAGTGAAGGGTTAAGCCTCATCATGATGTTGATGATCTTATGGTTTTTCGGATTTTGGAGCATTTCGGTTATTTCTTCATGTGACATCCCAAAGGTAAGATCTTCTTCTTGAATTTACTCTTGTGGATTTTGTGATGATGAGATAGTCAAAGGATTGCTTGATTTGACTAGATTCATTTTGGCGTTCATTTGGCTTAGGTCACTTGAAGCGGTTGTTTCTTTGTCGGCTTCCATGTTCTTCTTGTATTGAAATCTAGTTTGAACCATAAAACACGGATCAATTTTCAAGAATATGGGAGATGAAGCTCTAATTCTTTGGATTGATCTTATTTTAAGCACAAAAGAGAAAATTTTAGGATATCTTTTGAGGATCAAAAGGTGATATGATGATGATGCAAGAGATGGATGATGTGGATGCTTGATCTTTTGATAAATCTTAAGGGGGATGCTATACTTTTGGGAATTTTTGGATATGTTTTGGATTTTTATTTTTGATTTTCTCTTTTGGGATTTCCCTTGACTTGATTGATTTTGGTTTTCTTTTATTTGAACAAATAGACCCTAAGATGTTGGATGATTATCTAAGGGGTAGATTTGCTCAAAGGATGATAATTTGAATATGTGTAGGGAGAAGGATGAATCTACCCAAACCTATTCAAACAAGATGATAATTTAACCAAGCATATGAAAAAAGGATGCAT
>VDFB02000003.1:694259713-694326932 GCA_007258455.2 Sequoia sempervirens
AAAATTGAGGCATTTGGTGACCCTTCATGAGTGGCATAAAATAAAAAGTGTGCATGTTATTAGCTACAATATTTTTTATACCTAACTTGTGAGAAAAATGTGAGCCTTCGAGAAGAGGTTAAGAATATTGGAAAACTACTTTTAGAGAGCCCAAATCTGCTCATTCTTAATGAAGGTCATCAAGCTCAAAATATCTGATCAAAGATATGGAGTTCATGCAAAAAGGTTAATTCAAAACTATGCATTATACTCTCAAGAGCTCTTTTTTGTAATAACTTCAAAGAGCTTTTCAACACATTGTATTTGGTAAGGGTGAATTTTGTCAATTGTTGCTTGGATAAAAAATGGAAGCTATCCTCAACACCTGGTAAATTTATCGATAACAACAGGACCTATAGGCTGAGGAAGTTCTACATGGATAAAATTGGGAATAAAATTCCAAATGGAAAAGAGAGTGGAAAAGTAGATTTTGATGAAACTCTTGCAAAGTTCAGGTTAATGACTAATATTTTTGTTCATTGTTATGATGGGAAGATTTTGAGCAGTCTTCTAGGAATAAAGGATTTTACTATGATTTTGAGAGCATCTTGTATACAACAAGTTGTCTTAGATCAAATAAATGAAGCAAAACATTGTGAAAGATCCAACAATTTTGAATTTGAAACAATGGTGTCTTATGTATAGACTCCCTTGTTATTTTCTCCTAGAATAAGGTACAAAAATTTTGAATTAGAAACAATGGTATATGAGCATTTATTTATCCTATCTGTTATGCTACAACAATTAACTACACATTAGAACATATCCATATTAGCATAAAATAGCAGGTGCAATTCACCTCAAACTCTATTGTGGTAATTTCTTTGTAAGGGAGTTTGCACTCCTCCACAAAAATTCTCTATGCAAATATCCAAACATTTAAATTTTTTAACCAAAGCTACAAAAATGAGTATCTCATCATTGCATGACTCCTACTTTTTCTCTGAGTATGATAGTATTTGAGCTTTTGGCATTTCTAAACAAAACCTATAGTGGAAAAGTGTAGTCTCTATCTGAAGGAACTAGCTTCAGAGCTCTTCCTTGAAATAAGGGTTGAAAAAATTAGAAGAAAATCAATACCATAATTATAAAGTAACAATTTGTATTAAGCCAAATGTTAAAAAGTATAATTAAAAAATACAAATCCTTACAGTTTGGTTCTTTGACATCCACAAATTTTAAACTTAATTAAAATGAAACATCTCTTGGTCTTTTATAAGAACAAGACTCTTGGGAAATTTAATAGACACACGAGAAGAAATCAAAGGACTAATCAATATAAGGAACATGGTGAATGATACCTAGCATAAAGAATTTCAAATAATACAATAAACTCAAACTTCTTCAATAGTTTTAACTTTCAGGACTTTTCAAAATAATATCAGGACCTTAAATTAGACCAAGAAAATTTATGATTTTATCTTTAGAATGTAGGAACTTTCTATCTCAGGTATTCAAAGCAATCAACTGGTAATCTAGAGCAATTGATTGACTCCTAAGATGTAATTAGGTGGAAACTAATGTTTCAATCCACCAAAGTTTGTATTTCTATAGTTAAGTTTTACATCCCAGCTAAAACACCTCGAAGTGTTTCACACTAGCTCAAGGTACCACTCAACTTGGTTATGTCACTAATAGCACCCACTGACACATATATGGCACCCACATGATTGCTATAGGTGTCATATATGGGAAATTGTATAAGCTTGATGCATGTATTGATAAGTGAAATAGTACTTTTTTGAAAAGAAAGTCTATACAAGAAGTGAGGGTTTCACCTTGAGTAGATGGTCATGGCTTTTGGGTACCCAAGGGTGCTATTTCTTCTGAGACAAAGTTACCTATAGAGAAAACTATGCTATGGCACTAGGGACTTGACCACATTGGAGAAAAGGGTCTAAGGACCTTGAAAAATAAAAACCTTTGTGAAGATTTGTCTGATTGTGATCTTGAATTTGATTTTTGTGAGCATTGCATTAATGGAAAAAAATAACTGTGTTCATTTTTACTCATATTCTCATAAATCTTGTGGTGTATTGGATCTTATTCAATCTGTTGTATTTAGTCCTATAGATGTTTCTTCAATTGGTGAATTCACATATTATGTTTCATTTATTTATGATTATAGTAGGACATTGGTATATTTTGTAAAGAGTAAATCTGAAATTTTTTAGTTGATTTCAAGATTTTAAAGAAATGGTTGAGTTGTAGATTGGAAAGAAAATAAAATGTTTGAGGACTAATAATGATGGTGAATTTTGTTCTTATGATTTTGATAGATTTTGTAAAGATTGTGGTATTCATAGACAAAAAAAAAACTCTGTATCCTCCACGAAAAAATGGAGTTGCAGAAAGAATGAACAGGACAGTGATGGAGAATGCTAGGAATATGTTGAGTAGTGTTTTCCTAGAAAAAAGGTTCTTGGTTGAAGTTGTTTCCACTACCTATTACCTAATTAACAAGTCTCCTACATCATCTCTTGTTGATAAGATTCCTATAGAGGAATGTTCAGGTTGCAAGCCTTCATTAAGACATCTTAAAGTTTTTGGTTGTGAGGAATATGCACATGTGCCAAAGGAGAAGTTAACAAATTTGGAGAACAAGGCTGTGAAATGCATCTTCATTAGATATAGTCATGTTGTGAAAGGATACAAGATTTGGTAACATGTTGCATAGAAGGTAATACATAGTAGAAATGTTATTTTTAGAGAAACTAAGCCTTATTCTGTTACATTGCAACAAAAAAAAAAGTAAACAGGAAGATGTAATTCAATTTTCTTCTACACCTGAGAAAATTGAATCAAGGGCCAAGGATATACAATAAGTTGAGGAGAGCTCATCTAGCTCTAGATCTTTAGAAGAGGAGGAATAACCTCCAACTTAGCTTATTTTTAGGTCTACGAGGCATTGACAACCACCTGAAAGGTATTCACCTAATGGTTGGAGATGTATTTTTCTTTGAATACTAACATGGATGAACCTAGATCTATAGAAGAGGCACTAGGTATGAATGATGGGGAATCTTGGAAGATTGCTATAGATGAAGAAATGGAATCTTTGAAAAAGAATTATATGGGATCTTGTACCATTTCTTGAAGGATGAAAACCTATTGGTTGTAATTGGGTGTTCAAGAAAAAGATTGGTTCAGATGGAGGTATTGAGAAGTAGAAGGAAAGGTTGGTTGTGAAGGGCTACTCTCAAGTTGAGGGTGTTGATTATGGTGAGATATTTTCTCCTATTGCAAAAATGTCATCCATTAGATTTTTTATTTCTATTGCTAGTGCTTATGATTTTAAGGTTGAGAAAATGGATGTGAAAACTGCTTTCCTTCATGGTTATTTGGAGGAGGGTATTTATATGGCACAATCAGAGCACTACGTGGTGAAAGGTAAAAGTAAGTTGGTTTAAAAATTGAAGAAATATTTGTATGGCTTAAAACAAAGTCCTAGGATGTGTTACCAAAAATTTGATGAGTTTAGTTTGGGATTTGAGAATTCTACATCATATCATTGTGTTTATTATAAAATTGATGGTGATCATTTCATGTTTATTGCATTAAATGTTGATGATATGTTATTTATTAGCAAAAGGGAAATGTATGATTTTAGAACTAAAATATCAACTTGTTGTTGAATCTGAAATGAAAGGTCTTTGTGTAGATAGACACATTCTTGGGGATAGAAATTGAAATAGATGGAGTGAAACAAAATCTGTCTTGGCCAAAGTATGTCAATTCAATTTTACAAAGATATAACATGTAGGATTATAAAGCATTGTGTCAGTTGTAACAAAGTTATCTATTTTAGGTTGTCTAACATATCCACCAGAGATGGAAGAAATAAATAGAGTTCCTTACCAGAGTTCAGTTGGAAGTTTGATGTATGCTATGGTTTGTACTATACTAGACATTTCCCAAGCAGTTGGAGTTCTCTCCAGATATATGTCTAATCCTAGTAGAGTTCATTTGGATGTAGTTAAAACATTCTTGAGATATTTGCATGGTATCTTAGATTATTCATTGTATTATTATATTAATGTGACTGAAGATGATATTTCCCTTGATATTCATGGTTACGTGGATTTAGATTGGGTAGGTGATATTGATAGAAGATGACCTACCAGTGTTTATGTGTTGGCATAATTTGGTGGTGTGATTAGTTGGATGAGTAAGTGACAGGTTGTGGTTTTTTTTTCCACTACTGAAATAGAGTATATGGAAGCTACTCATGCTTGTAAGGAATCCATTTGGCTTAAGAGACTATGTTTAGATATTGGAATAAAACAAGGTGTAATGACAATATATTGTGATAGTCAGAGTGTATTTTTCTAGCCAACAACCTAATATTTCATGCTAGGACCAAGCAAATTGATGTATAGTATCATTTTGTTAGAGATATGGTCGAAGATGGTAGGGTGAACTTGGTTGAGGTAGAGACTTTGATGAATGTTGTTGATTCTTTAACTAAGCTTGTGAGCACAGAGAAGTTCAAATGGTGTTTAGAGACTATGGGCCTTTTATCCCCTAGCAATTAAGAGACAATGTTTACTCCCTCCCGTCACTCTTGCAAGGTGTTCGACAAGTGGGAGATTTGTTGGGACAATATGTTTCAACCTTGCTGTTATATAAAGGTTATAGTTGATTGGATATATATATAGATGTATGTATGTATATATATGTATGTATGTATGTATGTATGTATGTATGTGTGTGTGTATAGATATATGTATATATATACATATATATATACATATATATACATATATATATATATTTCCTAGTTACACCGATAGGTGTAATATACGATGGCATCAAGGGAGAGGAGTGGGATGCATGTAAAGAATTTTTTGTTAACATTTTTAGGAAACTACTAAAATGGATGAAATACATTAGATAAATTGTTGTGCATATAGCAGACATGCCTCATTCAGAATGGAGACCCTCTCTCTCCTTCGCCTCACTAGGTTTTTTTATTGTCTCATTTTGCATGCCCCTATGTTGGTGTTCAAAGTGGTCAATGAGCCCCAAATAATTCATCTTGAGTCGACCATGTTTTTTCCCCCTCAAATTTTTAGGGTCTTAAGTCTTTGCGGGTTCCCATCGGGTGTTTTCCTTAGTGCTTTGGAGTTGACATCCTTGGTACCCATCAAGCCCCCCTTGTTGGACCACCCCTGTCATATTTTCGTTGCTTCACCACCATTTCAAAGGGCCTTCCTTGGATGGCTTTCTGCCCATCAGGTTCTAGAGCTATCTTTGTCATCGATTTTCCATCAAACTTTTGAGTGGCCATGACCTATCGGCTTCTCGCCTGTTGGGACCTGATCCATATGGCATCATCCATTCATTAACCATTGAACATCCTTCAGCCCATGATGTTTTGACCATCAGACTCCAGTACTCCCATAGTCATTTTCAAATTGTAGCTTACCAACTTTTAGCCTATCATACATGAATTTATTGCTAGCATTTAATACCTTAATTTCTATAAATAGGTGAACTCAAGTTGTCATTTTCACATTTTCAATTCAGTAGAGAGCAATCAAAGCAATCTAAAGTCACTTTCCCACACCACCTCTGAGCCTAACAAGTGTTGCGACTGATCTAGTGCATCTGCTAGCCAATCTATTATCACCTTTCTTGGATTCTTTAGGTGATTTTTCTGCCCATGCCCTATTTCACGTTTTTCCTTAAATATTGGAAAATATGGTGAATTTGAATTAGAAAAACTCATAGACTAAGCAGAATGGATCAACAAGCACAAAACCCATATCATGAAATTTTGATAAACTTCGTTGATCACCCGTATGATCCAGTCATAGGATCACAACTTCCCAACGTCGTCCTTCATCCAAAGTGTTCATGCTCTATGGGTTCGGGCTTCCTCATTGCTATCAAAAACATTGAAATAAGTTGAAAACCTAATGGAAGGAAAGAACCTCTTTGGAGTCCACTATCATGGAGGGACCCCTTTCTTTTTCCATTTAGAACCTCAATTTCATAAGATGAAGGGAAAGTCATTGACCCATTCGAGTCCACGCCCATGAGACTTTGTCCCTAGGGCACCACTCATAACTTGCAACCCCAAAGAAATTTTTGGCCACAACTTTTTAGTGTTCAGGTCTGACTTGCTAGTTGCCTCAAAACTCACACTTGAAAACCCTAGTCCCAGCTTGTTTCAAGTCCCACCTCACGAATTCCCCTTTGGTTGAAGTCTGTTTGCATATCACTATCTCGGGCGGCTTTCAAAACCCATTCGTCTAGCCTTTCGAGTCTCGGCTCATGGACCTTTGTCTACAAGTCGCCACAGTGACAACGTCGTCTCTTATAGCTTATGAGCAATAGCCACCCTCCTTTTGGGTCTTGGCCTCATCTTGGTCATTTGAAAATAGGATAGAAAGTGTTAGGTCTTCACCTTCCATAGGTCCTCCTCGTTGGGTTGTCGCCTTCAAAACTCTAATCCAACACCATCGTGACAATAGGGAAAATTGCCTCTAACCTTCCGGTCTTCAGAACCCAACCTCCCATTTCTTAATGAGCTTCTCAAATAGAATGAAGTAATCCCTGAAGTCTAAGCTCTTTACCAGGTCTGATTCATCGGGTGGATCCCGTCGGACTTCCATGCACTATTCGTCGTTTCCAACGGTAATCACCTAGTGGCTTTCTGCATCCTCTAACCAGAAGTACCAAGATTTTAAGTCATTGATGCCTTTGTCCTTCAGAGCTTTGGGTCCCTCTTGTCAAAACTTTCTCCCTGAAATGATGCCCTTCCAAATCCGTTATGAATGGAAAACTCAAATATCCAAGCTCCTTCCTAATTTTGATCACCTAAAGAGTGACCCAAATCCCCTCCAATCACCAAGTTAACTTTGACCCATATGTTGAAATAGAGCACTCTCCCTCATGAAATATTTAAATTGATTAAATACCAAGGTGGGTAGGGATAGATGGGTCATCATGCCCTGATTGTTGTCCCTCTTGCATCTTCTCCAAACAACCATATATAAGCTTAAGGAATTCTGGTCCTTAGGGCCCAAGCTGCTGAAACTCCCTCCTATGGCCTGACAATGTTAATCTAATGGAAAATTTAGGGTTCTTAAATGATGATTTATCCAATATAACACCATTTTGCAAAGATTTGGCTAACATTAACATGTTTTCATTCTTGAATGTGCTCACATCTCTTTTTCCTGCAGGATATATGAAATCAGGTGTAGGACCCTCAAAGGTGACTACAGAAAAGGACAAGGGAAAGAGAACAGCCAAAGCACCCTGTGGAAAAGAAGATAAGGACAAAATGAAGTAAAAGTTCCAAGGGGAACCCCTTAAGTCTAAAGTCGGCACAACTTGGAAAGAAGTCATAGACATGAACATCATACATGTGGATATTGCTGAATTCAAACAAAGACTCTGAGTCAACCCTACATCAGAAGGTGCAAGAAAGATCAGAAGTAGTGGGATAGCCAAAACTACAAGCTTTCCTCTAGCCCTTATAGCTCCCAAGCTCTTTATGGCTTGTACGGAAGCATATCAAGAAAAGACCAGAACCATAGTGGATAGAGATGGAAGGATTTTGGTAGACATGTATCCTAAGGCAATAACTAGAACTTTCCATATCCCAACCTTCAGAGAGATGGAGGTACCAACTATCAAAGATGGTAGGGAAATGTGGGATGAAGATCGCCTTAAGTGCAATAAACTTATCAATCAGTATTGGCTAAAAGAAAAGAGGGGCAGTGCAACCAAGGTGCCTCAAGAGATTTTTTGTAGTGATTTCTACGAGGACTACCATGATCTAATAATGATGTTGAGTAGGGTCATGGGTCTTCCTACTACTACCTACTTATAGGAGTAGAAGGTGTACTTTGTGGAGGAGATTCTGTGAGGGAAAACTAAGTTCTACTAGTCAGAAATAATCAATGATTACTTCCATGAGAAATTTATGGCCATAAAGAAAACCTCTCGATTTTACATGACCTCCTACATTGTTTATTCACTGGCTAAGCAAATGCAATACATAGGTTTATTCAAAGCACCAAATGAGGAACCAGGTAGAGAATTGAAATTTTATGACAGGTACCCTCAATTACAATTTAGAAACTTCAAGAGGGATTACTGTAGGGTTAATGATGCTTTCATAGCTTATATTATCAGATTTTTCAGATGCAATTTTGAAAGGAGAGTTTCCCACAATGCAAGTACCTTCCTTCAACAATTTTCCTTCATATTCATACAATTCCCTAAGTTCACCTACATCCAAGTTGAGGGCTCTTCAGAGGAGCCATACAAGCTACCCTAGTATCCCAACAACAGGATAATTTTCATATAACTCTCTTGGAAACTATGGCCAACACACACTCTCCTGAGTGGAAAAAAATGGCAGGGGTTCCTTGACCCCTCTCCTTTGGCCAAGGGTTATATGAGCTCCACAATTCTCAATCTGCTAATAATGCCCATAAGGAGCTTGCAGAATATCATTTGAAGTACTACACTGTTAGGTCATGAATGGATCCCTACAACAAGCTAAAGAAGATGGCTGCAACTAATTACATGCATGGACATAATGTTGAATATTTTTGGGCCAATTGTAAAGATGACAATGAGGTACAAATGAGGAAATCTATGTGTATGACTGCATATTTTGTGAAGAGGGTCAACCTATTCCCCGTACTAGATGAAGTGGCAGAGGATGAGAGCACAATCATGGACCCCCAGTGTATTGCAGTTGCTAACCTACCACTGCCACTAATACATTAGGATGAGAAACAGGTTGATGACCTCGACATTCTAACCAAGCTTGTTGAAGCCCAAAAAAAAGAATGGATCTATGGGAAGATTGCACAATTGAAGTAGCAAGGGATCACTCTATCTTATAGTGAGTTATAGGAAGAAAAAAAGAGTTCCACCAAGAGTGGAGGTGAGGAAACAACCATTGAAACCGTTGCTACCCCATCGAGGAAAAACTTGAAATCTCCTCCATCCACCAAATTGAGGAAAAGAAAAGAAACTGTGGAGCAACAACCTAATCCAAAGGTATATGCTAGAAAAGATTCAAAGGGAGAACCCTCAAAGAAATAGAATAAGCTTGGAGGATTTGAGGGATTACCACCAATACAGGAGGACCCCCCTTGCGATGGAGAAGGAGAGGTCGAGCAACCCAAATCCCCACCTAAAACCTCTAATTTTTCCACTGCAACCATTGCTACCCCTTTGCCTACTTCTCAAGCAATGGTTGCCACTTCTCCCCATGCAATGAATATATCAAAACACCTAGCTTCTTCTCCACCCACCATGTAGATTGTAACCATTGAATCCTCATCCTCCACCACATCTCCACTCTCTTCTACCTCTATGTCTCCAATGACATTGCTACCCCTAATAGTATACTATCACAATTCCAACCCTTTCACTCCCTAAGTCTCTGACTAAACATATGAAGAATATTCCCTTTGAAATTTATAGCATGAGGAATTGGATAGACAATCATGCAAGGCCACTAAGGACTTGGAAGTAGAGGCAGATGATTATCACAAGCATCCCAAATATCAACCTCTACTAATTGATGAAGTGGTTCAAGAAGGTAAGGAAGATGGATCTTCTGAGGAAGACAAAGAAGATGAAACAACTAAGTATATTGTAGAAACCTTTGATCTAGACCTAGAGGAGCAATTGGCCCAACACTTGAAAGATGTTGGAGAGGAAGCTAAGAAAGCACCGTATGATGAAGAGAGGGACACAAAAGATAAGATGGAGGAAGACATTGTGCCTCCCATAGGGGAATAAGGTAAGAGCCCTATGCATGATGAAAAGATTACTTCTCTAGGTGAACATGGGAAAGAAGAAAAGGTAGAAAAAATTCTAGAAATGGAACCTCGTAGTGAGGAGGAGCATTTTGAGAAGCAAAAACATGAAGCCAAAGAGGGAGAAAGGACTTCCAAAAGGGAAGATAGTCCCAAGAAGCGCATGTCTTCCAAGTCCCCAATCAAAGATTCGGCATTCATTTGGGACTCTAATGAAGAAGAAGACACAAGAATGGAGCAAGAAGCTCCCAAGGATAGGGAAATAGAAATCAAAAAAGGTGAAAAGGAAGGTGATCACAAATCACCTAAAGGGGAGTCCCAAATTCCCAAGTGGCTGGAAAAAAAATTGGAGAGGAGGACTCCATCCCCAAAGGACCCCAAAGCAAGACTCGAGGCTATCATAGCTCGACTACAGATCAACACAAAGAGGGAGAAGAATCCAAAGGTCAGATCTAAGCTGACAGTGGATGCCTCAAGGTCAAGAACCCTGCAGGTGGCCACACCCATGGTCGAAGAAGAAGGAATAAGCTACAACGTCTCCACTATCAACTTGGGGACAGCCACCAGGGAACAAAAGATAAAACATTTTGAGGAATCAATCGCCACGGTAGTGCATCAAATGCACAAAGATAAATCTTCCAAAGAGGAGATGAAAGCATAGATAGAAAACCTAGTTGGCTACATATGACAATGGTCAACAATAGAGAAGTAGCCCACAACATCCTTTGTACTACCCCATCTACTATCTAGAGATCATCTCAACAAGTTAGAAAAGAGGAAAAAATGGGTGAAAACAATAGAAGATTGGTTATGGTAGGTTCCTTACACTGGAAACATGGGTCTAAACCGCATTGTTAGTACAATGAAAAAATTTCTGGAGGTACAAAAATTCCTCAAGGGAATGAGGAAATTATGCACTGACTTTCTTGAATGGTATAGGGTAACTTACCCTAAGATTGAAGCTATCCACAATGTGTTGGAGAGAACATGGGAGAAGGAGCTTTCCTTTGCAAAGAGTGATCATTAGCTCGTGGACATATGGAAGCTTAGCTTTGATCATAGAAAGGAGATACTAGAACATGTGCTCCATCGGGTGGAGCAAGATATTGATTTGGAAAAATAAGTGAGGGAAATTTGTGAGGAATATATCAAATTTCAAACTAATTACAATGTGTCAGTCATTGAGCTCGATGTGGGGAAGATAAAGATGCATTTTCACAAAAAGATGGAAGATGGAATGTTGGGTGACCTAACCACTGACTTCATGAGTTTTTCTTCCCAAGCATTTGCCCAATCAGAACAAGTCAAGGATAATACAACCAAGTGTCATAGTGACTGGGAAACCCTCGCAGATCGATCCAAGAAATGGAACTTCCAAGTGATTCAATCTGAGGTAATAGAACTTGACAAACTCTAGGCATTGATCAAAAATTTCATGGAGTATGCCATTCAAAAGAAGCAGGAAGGGGACCCTATGATTGATGAAGAACACCTCACAAAATAGTTGCAACAAAGAGAAAACCACTAAAAGAAAAAGATCTATAGTGCTTCCACAAAAAGACAAAATAGGGAAAATGACAAGATATAATTTTAAATTATAATATATTTGGGGGTGGGTAAAACCCTAATTTGTAGTGGATCTTGGCCACACAATTCAAATCTATCTTTTCCATTCATTTTTCTTTTTGAACACTATAAATAGGGGGTCTCCTCTCACTTTCAAGAGAGAGTTGAGTTGTAACAACATGATGCTGAAATTTTAATAGAACTTCATTCTTTTTGGTGGATTCTTGAGTTTCAAATGCATGTTACATGGTTCTTCTCCCATAGTTAGTTAATTTGAGTAAATTTATCTTTTTGTTCCTTTATGTTTCAATTATTTTTAGTTGTTAATGGATGGTGTTCATTTATTGTGAAGAATTATGTTGTGTTGATGCCCTTCTAGTTCATGCTTTTTGTTGTTTATTGTTGATAAACTATTGTGTAAAGCTAGTCTGAACTATATATGAATGTTGCCCCTATGTTTTGTCTCTTGTTCATGCTTCATGGTGAATGAAAGATTGAAAATTTGCATACCTTATTAGATTGCATAGGTTCTATGAGATTGTACTTTGTTTTGGTTAAGTGGAATTTTGTTTTGAGAAGGTTGTCCATTGTAGAGTCCTCCATGATCACTGTTCACTACTAGTTTCAGATCTAGGAACCCCTCTCTTCCCCTGCTCTTTTTCATTTTTTTCTTTTTTAATAAATGACCTAAGCTAAGGTTCATTACACATTGTAAATCCAAACTTGAAGATAAAATAGGATTTCTAGATTGATGTCCTGAACCTATAGCAACTAAACAATTGATTTTCTCATCTCAAGAACTTCTTTCAAGGATCCAATCCTCCTCCAGCTTTCCTATGTATGTCTACCCTGTGATTACCATAAAAATAACATAAGAACCACTCAGATACCCACACAAGTGATGACCTAAAACCTGAGGGACCTTGGGGTGGTTTTCAGCAACTTGTTGTTGGAGATTACCTTTCAAGAGAGGCAATGCACCTAAGCATTTCCTGTGTTGAGAAAGTGTGAAAAAACCCATCAACAAAACTAGCACTAGAGGGTGGGTTGAGTTATGCTAGATCAAATTGGATCATTCTCCCCATAACAGTTTCAAAGGATTTTAAGATCAACACCTAACAAAGGGTAATTTCAAGAGTTAAAACCCCCTACAAGGGCTAGGAGAACCAAAAAAAGGAGTGTAGCCTCTTCCTCTTCCTCCATCTCTCCCACTTCACTTCCACCTTCATCTTCCTCCACCTTTCATCCACCCCACACTCAACTTCCTTCATCCATTTCAGCCCCTTCCACTTGGTTGCTCCAAACTGCTATTGGGCCCCATTCTTCCCACAGTTAGGAAAGTTCCTTCACCTCAACCCCCCAAGTCCAATGCTCAGTCCCAACAACTGTTGCCCCTGTGTAGCCCCAAGCTACTATTTAGCAATAGCAAATACCACTTCATCCTCCCATCATGGCTTGGCTAGCATAGAACCCTTCCCCATTGCACTTCACAAACTACCATGGCATGCCCAAGAATCCAGAGACCTTTTGCACAAAGTTCAATCCTAGGGATCCGCAACAGATAGCTGAAGAACATATCAAGATATTTGAAACAACAATCAAAGATATGCGGATAGACCATGAGGATGTGGCATGCTAGCTCTTTCCGTATTCATTGGGGGAAGAGACCTTCTATTGGTACATCAACCTACCAAGGGGGTCCATTACTTCATGGGACCTTATGATGAACTCCTTCCTACAAAAAAACAATATTTTGATTAGCCTTTCCGAGTTTTATCGACAATTCATGTTTGTTTGTAGGGAGATTAATGAGCCTATTAGCTCTTTCAATGATTTATTTTATCGTGCTTACATAAGACTTCAGCCTACATATGTGTTGAATGATGTTGCTTCCCTACCCATCTATTATGCAATGTTGGACAATTTTACTGTAGCATTGGTGAAAAGAATATGTTTGCCACTCACTAGGCTGGTAGATGCTTACTTAAAGGTTGTTATCACAAGTGGTGATTTGGGACAAGACATTTCGAGCCCACTGTCATATTTAGGACTCACAGTTACCCATCGTCCCACACCTAGGACAACTGATGATCCAGTTGTCTCTCATGCCTCAGTACCTATAGCCCCAACAACAACAAACATATTCTTAGGTTCCCCAAAAACAAAAAGCTTATTCTTAGCTACTTCTGATGCCCTCATACCTACAAAGACCAAAATTTCCTCCAACACAATAAAATTAGCCTGTTGCTCTGCTTGTATTCCTTCAAAATCAAACATCTTAGCCAAGTAGCATGAAGAAGGATCAGCTCGATAAGCTAACTGAGATGATCAAGAAGATGTCTACAGAGATGAAACATCTGAGAAATCATAATAACCAACTACAAGCTTCCCAATGTAGCATCCAGGCTAATCTCAATAGGGAAAATAGGGATAGCCATGACACAGGCCCTTTCTCAAGATAGAATTATGAGAGAGGACAAAATTCCAACTAAAACTTCAAAAGGAGGCCAAGCCAAAGGTAGAATAGGATGTGGAACACAAGACCTAACAATGGGGGTGTCCTCACTCCTCTTGATCAACCTACCAGTGCAACGCCTGAAAAGATGACTAGTGGAGTATATCTTGTTGAGGCTACCTTATCTAGATGGTGTTGAATCCAAAAAATGAATAGGCACTCAGAGTTAGATTGTCATGAGTCCCCCACAGCTGCAAAAATATTTCAAGTCAAGGTTCAAAATATTGTAGAAAACATTAGATGTCGTGACTTAGTCTCGTCAGAGCCCCATGACTCCTCTTGTCTTGTGGTTAATCAAGCACCATTCCCACAAAGTGAGATTAATTCCCCTAAAAGAAAGGACACAACAATTGAAGATGGAGAAGTCCAAGAGGTAAGTAATGAAGAAATCCTATCTCAGCTTTTAAATTTAGTAGATAATGATCCAATGGATGAGGAAGGACCATATGTAGATGAGGACCATATGTAGATGAGGTACACATGTTTCATCAAAGAGCAACCCCTTACTAGCTTAGAAATAGGAATGCAGGTGGACGTCTCACAACTTCCAATCCACCTAACAACTACAACACCCCACCTAATCCCAATGCGAGCAATAATCCTAAATATCCTCATGTGCCCACTCAATACCTCAACAAGAATAAGACATCAAATCAACCTCAAAACCAGCCACAAAGATAGCTTCAAGGTCAAACCCAAAATCCATTATCCCAACCTATTGGCTCCACCATATGTAGAGCCTTTGAAATTGAAATTGAGCAAATGGGAGAGTACATCATTGAGGAGTTCAAGAAAGTGAAAATAAGTATGTCATCCTTTGAGTTACTCAAGGTTTTATTAGTTAGGCACACATTCTTTATAATAATTAATGGGACTTCCTCCTCTAAGGCAATGCAAGAAACACTAGTCAAGAGAGTCTCTTTCGAAGACCCCCCAGGTGAGCTGGTTATTCAACAATTACATGGGAAGACACCTCAAAAATAGCCAATAGGTAACTAACCTACAAAGGAATCAGATCAAAACAACAAGCATACTCCCAAAGACCAACCTTTCATACAAATCACAGAAAATTTTGGTGATAAAAACAAGGCTCAAGTAGCCCAGGTGGACACGCCTATGGGTCTCTTCCAAGGGAAGTTGGAAACCCCACCTTTCCTCACCACTATCCAGATATTCAAAAAGAATTTGTACAACTACCTCCTTGACTTAAGAAAATCAACCAACATCATTCCTCTTTCAGTTTGCAATGCTTTAGGCATAGTGCCCACACATTCTAGGAGGAAGGTAACTCAATTGGACAAGACAGAGGTTAAAATAGTGGGAGAAATGAATTGGATTACAATGAAATTTTTTGTTGATCCAGGAGTGCAACAAGGCATAGAAATTCAAGTTGCTAATATTCTTGACACTTATGGGATCATCCTTGGATGTGACTTTACCCAAATGCTCAATGGATATGCTAAAATTGATCATTCTCACATGTGGATTTCATTGAAGGGGCTGCCTAATCAGATTCGTATCGATCATGAACCTTGTATGAAATTCATGATCACTGAGTACAACAACACTAAGGAGGTGTTCTTTGCAGAGACCAGATTGGGGAACTACTCTCCTATCGCATATCAAGAAGAATTTGAAGGACAAGAAGAATAAATTACTGTTGAGGTTTTCCTAGTGAACTACAACCCTTTTGCTGACCTTGCCCATACTCCCTGGAGTACTGAAATGTTAGTGGAATCCGATGAGGAGTTGCATGAAGATGATACTATAGGACTACTAGGTGGGTTCTGAGATTTCAAGGAGAAATGCATGTAATATCATCTCAGTTTGGGAGCTAGGATGAATTTTCAAGAGCTCTTGCTACCTAATTGGTGTAGAGTGCACAATGTTGCTCACTCAGAGTTCAAATGTTGCTTATGGCAAGTGGCTATAGAACACCTTAAAGGACAAATTGCACCCCAAGGGGAGTAGCCAATAAGGCAGCCTACTGTCAACTATGCTGAGCCAATGCCCATCCAAGAAATCACAAATACAGATACAAAGCTAAAGCAAAGGACATGCCTAATTAGCCCTGAAGTCAAGGAATCAACTAAATTATGGATGCTACACTTCGATGGGTCAAAATATAAGCAAGGAGCAGGAACCAGATTCAAATTCATTAGCCCCACGGAAGAGACCTATTTCATAGCTCATAGACTCCAATTCTACTACACTAATAATGTTGTAGAATATGAAGCATTAGTGCATGGCCTTTTGATGGCCTTGAGAAAGAAGATCAAATTCTTGCAAGTATTTAGTGATTTTGAGCTAGTCATGAAACAAGTTACGAGGCTATATTCCTGTCATGATAGGAGGTTGGAAAATTTTAGAAACAAGGTTTGGGACCTTCTGGAAAGCTTGGATGCCTTCAATATACAATTGATTCCATGATCCCAAAACCATACAGCTGATGCATTGGCCCAAACAGCCAGCAACCTCCAACCCCTGTCACTATCTAGCTTGAAAAAGTTCACAATTGAACTCACTTCCAGCCCCTTTGTACCAGATAATGTAACCCACTTCTAGGTATTCAACAATGATAAGCATATCCAAGAATTCATCACTAGTTCTGATGTATTTGCAACCTAGATAATTGATGAAGTAGACCCTAAAGAAGCAGAGTTGGATCTAAAGGGGGTCATCAATTTGAAAACGAATACCATTCTAAGGGGTATGGTCCAACTTGAGAAAATATTTGATTCGGATCAGATCTGGGATCAGGACTAGTAGACCAAAAGGGATGCAATTAACAATCAATGCAATTCCTACAACCTCATATAGCCAAGAAGGTCAAAAATGTATATGTAGGTAAGGTATGCATGTCAAAGGAGAAATGGGGAATAGTGGAGACCTTGCAGAAATACCATGATATAGTTGCATGAAGCTATGAGGATTTGAAGAATTATGACACCTCCATCATTACCCACACCATCCCTCTCAATCTTGATGTGCATCCATTTAGGAAAAGATAGCACCCCATCAATGCCCTGTTGGAACCTATAATTTATAAAAAAGTACAAAAGTTGCTATGTGGGTGGCCAATTTAGTCCCCATCGGAAAAAAGAATGGAGAGATCAGGTTGTGCATGGATTTCTGCAACTTGAATAAATCATCAGAGAAGGACAACTATCTAGTGCCCTCGCTAGATGAAGTGCTTCAAATTTTGAATGGCTCATAGATGATCTCCTTCTTCGATGGGTATTTCGACTATAATTAGCTGATGGTGCAATATGAGGATAGGCATAAGGCAGCGTTCCCTACTAAGTGGGGAACCTTTGCATACAGGAGAATTCCTTTTGGGCTCATAAATGTCGGAGCCACCTTCCAACTTTCCATGGACATAGGATTCAAGGATCTGATCGGGAAGTGCATCATAATCTAGATGGATGATTTGACGGTGGTCTCCAAGAGGTGGAGTGACCACATTTTTTATTTGTGTAAAGTCTTCCAGAAATGTAGAGTTTGAGATCTCACTTAATCTGAAGAAGTGTATCTTTGGGGTTATTGAAGGAAATCTACTCAGGCATGTTATATCAGAGTGAGGAATCTCCATAGATCCCAAGCATATTTAGTCTCTCTTGAAGATGCAACTACTAGTCAGCAAGAAGGAGCTAAAATATTTCCTTGTAAAGATAAACTTTGTTCGAAAGTTCATCACAGGCTTTGCTAAAATTGTAAAACCACTTAATGCGATGTTAAAGTAAGACGCGAAAGTTGAGTGGACTCTTGAAGCAAAGAAATAATTTGAAGAAATTAAGAAGGCCATTGGTGAGGCACTAGTGCTTGTAAGTTTGAACTATCTGAAGCCTTTCTATATATACTCTTTCACTTCAGATAATTCTTGCACCAACATTTTAACACAAAAGGATGATGAAGGAAATAAGCATTTGATCGCCTTCATGAGTTCCCCTTTGAATGATGTTGAATTATGGTATGATAACATAGAAAAAAAGGCGTACGGCCTTGTTAGGGGAGTTTTAAAATTTAGGAATTACATTATGCAGAACAAAGTGTTTGCAATTGTTCTTAACCCATCAGTGAAAACATTATTGATGCAAAATGAGTTGGGTGAGCAAAGAGCTAAGTGGTTTACGTTGCTGCAAGAAAATTATATAGAAATTCAGCCAATGAAGCTAGTATGAGGACAAGCACTCACTCATACAATAGCAAAAACAACAACAGAGGTGGGTCCTGAACTCATGGTTCAATAGTATCAGCTTGAGGATGTGTCTCTTGGGGAATGGTACAATGATATAGTTTACTACATGTTGAACAACAATTGTCCCTCGCACCTCCAAGGCATTCAAAATAATGCCTTAAGACTCAAGAGAAGTAGATACATGATGCAAGGAGCAATCATCTATAAGAAAAACCATGAAGGCATCTACCTCAAGTGCCTTAGAAAAGATGAGGCAGATCAGGTGTTGAAGGAGTTTCATGATAAATTTGGTACCTGTCACAAATTCAGTCTCTCCACTATACATCAAATTCTGCATGTAGGATATTATTGGCCAACAATGTTCAAATATTCCCACAACCATGTTCACACATGCCACATTTGTCAAACCACCGCAACCAGAGAGAAGAACACTAATGTCCCGCTGCAACCAGTTTTGGAGGTAAGGCCATTCACACAATGGGGCATCAACTTCATTGGTCCAATAAGCCCGCCATCCTCTGTAGGAAAGAGGTACATTCTAACCACCTTACTATTGTACTATATGGAAAAAATCTATTGCATGTAGGAAATGTACTATGGAGGTAGTTATGAATTTTATTGAAATATTTATTTTGAATTGTTTTGGTTGCCCTTATGCCTTGGTTTGTGACAATGACCCTACCTTCTCATCACTCAAATTTTCTAGTTGGGCATTTGATTATGGAATTTCCATTAAGTTCTCATCCAACTATTATCCATAGGGCAATGGCCTTGCAGATTCAACTAACAAGAACCTCATCATGGTGATTAAAAAAATGCTTGACCAGAATACCAAGGACTAGCATACCCAGCTCCACTTCACCCTTTGGGTAAATCACACCCACCACAAGGTTTCCTTGGGAGATTCCCCATTCCATTTAGTCTATGGAATAGAGCCTGTATTCCTAGTGCACCTTAGGATCTCCACCCTCCAATTTCTTAACAATTTTTATGAAGAAGGGGATTGACGAGAAGCTCGCTTGGCTAAGCTACTACACTTAGAAGAAGTGTGTGATCATGATATTGAAAAATTTTCCAAACATCAAGGCGTAGTAAAGAGATGGTTTGACTGTTGAGCCATAGTAAAGGCCTTTAGAATTGTTGTTCTAGTCCTATACTGGGACAAGGCCCATGAGAAGAAAGGGGGACATGACAAATTCAACAAGCTTTGGCTTGGACCCTTTCAAGTTGTTGAAATCCTCAGTGATAATGTTTTCCATTTGAAAACATTAACCGGTGAAGACATCTTGCTGCCTGTCAATGGGCAACACTTGAAGCATGATTTCCTTGCTTAAGCTTTTTTCAGCTTGCTTCTATAAATATTTGTATATAGGTTAGTGTAGACTGCTTTGCACTCCTTGCTTTATTTTCTCATGTTTCCTTCAGTTTTGGTTTGTCCCTCGACTATTTTATTTTGCTAAAGGGTTTCCCCTATTCTTATTGCGGTGGTCATGCTCATTTGACAAATAGTTCACTCTATTTTCCACTCTTGGTGCTCTTTGGATAAGTGCTCACTCTCGACCATTGATCCCTTATCACTTCCATGGGGAGGCTTCCTCACTTGAACTTAAGTTTGACTTAGAACTCAACCCTTTGTTGAACCTTCTTGCATTTGTCTTAGATGCAACATGAAACACACATTAATGAATTATGAAGAGCTATGCAGTAGTTGTTATGACAACAAGGTGAGTGAAAATCTTGAGTCTACTCCAGTGACCACTGTGATTCCAAACCCATGATGAGATTCAATGCTTACATGGTTGACCAAAAGAAAAGGTGTTAAACAATAATATCAAGGAAAAGGAAAGAAAAGGAATGAAAGCAAAATTAGGCAATTGGGTGGGTGTGAGAACAACTCTATCAAGGCTATGGACGCTCGGCTGGCAGTAGAGAAATATTCATGTAATCATAGTGACAACTTCATCAAGGCTATGGATGCTTGACTCGTAGTGAGGAAATGTCCAGGTTACTTTTGGGGCTAGACAATTTATGTAACTCACTTAGCCTAATTAATATCTATTGTCATGGTTTTTGAAGAAAGGGAATGAATTCACCTCATTCACACACTTCCAAGACATCTTGTAAGTTGATTCAACTA
This sequence comes from Sequoia sempervirens, assembly GCA_007258455.2. Lineage (NCBI taxonomy): Eukaryota > Viridiplantae > Streptophyta > Pinopsida > Cupressales > Cupressaceae > Sequoia > Sequoia sempervirens. The sequence goes on from VDFB02000003.1 coordinate 694,279,966, forward strand.
AGGATCTTGTCCTCTTTCAAGATCCTAGTTCACCTTTGGAAATTGGCCTCTAGTCTTTGAAACTAGAGATTTCGAGTTCTAAGTGAGCATTTATCCTTAGAATGCTCAGGAGTGTTCCCTAGTAGAGTCACCATTTTTTGTGCATATAGCACACATTCCCTATTCAGAATGGGGACCTTCTCTCTCCTCTGCCTCGTCGAGTTTTTTTTTTCGTCTCATTTTGTGTACCCCTATGTTGGTGTTCAAAGTGGTCAATGAGTCCAAAAGAATTCATCTTGAGTCGACCATGTTTTTCCCCCCTCAAATTTTCAGAGTCTTAAGTCTTTGTGGGTTCCCATCAAGTGTTTTCCTTAGTGCTTTATAGTCAACATCCTTGGTACCCATTGGCCCGCCTTGTTGGATTACCCCTGTCGGATTTTTCGTTGCTTCACTACCCTTTCAAAGGGCCTTCCTTGGACAACTTTCCACCCATTGGGTTCTAGAGCTATCTTCGTTGTCGATTTTCCACCAAAATTTTGAGCACCCATGCCCTACCGAATTCCCACCCGTCGAGACCCGATCCATCTGGTGACATCCATTTATTAACCATTGAACATCCTTCAACCCATGACATTCTGACTGTTGGACTCCAGTACTCCTGCGACCATTTTCAAATTGCAGTTTACCAACTTTTAGCCTGTCGTACGTGCATTTATTGTTGGAATTTAATGCCTTAATCTCTATAAATAGGTGAACTTGAGTTGTCATTTTCACATTGTCAGTTGAGTAGAGAGCGATCAAAGCAATCCAAATTCAATTTCCCATGCTTCCTCTGAGCCTGACAAGTGTCTCTTTCAATCAAGTGCATTTGCTATCCAATCTATTGTCACCTTTATCAAATTCTTGAGGGGAGTTTTCCACCCACACCCTATTTCATGTTTTTCTTTAAATTTCTGCAAAGATGGTGAATTTGAAAAAGAAAAACTCATAGACTAAGTAGAAGGGATTAACGCACACAAAACCAATATCATGAAATTCTGAAAAACTTCATTGATCACCCATATTACAGCTGAGGGACAACTTCTCAACATCATCCTTCAACTAGAGTGTTCATGCTTTGTGGTTCTGGGCCTCCTCATTGTCGTTGAAAACCTTGAAATAAGTTAAAAACTAATGGAGGGCAAGCACCTCTTTTGCATCTGCTATCATGGAGGGACCCCTTTCTTTTGTCATCTAGAACCTCAATTTCATAAGATGAAGGGAAATCCATCGACCCATTCTAGTTTGCATGGGACTCTATCCTCAAGGCACCACTTATAACTTTTCGACCCCAAACAACTTTTTGGCCACAACTTTCTGGCGTTCAAGTCCCAACTTGTTGGTTGCCTCAAAACTCACGCTTGAAAATCCTAGTCCTAGCTTGTTTCGGGTCTCGCCTCATGGATTCCCCTTTGGCATAAGTTCATTTGTGACTCACCGTCTTAGGCGGCTTTCACAACCTGTTCATCCAACCTTCGAGCCCCACTCTATCATTTGCCATGTAACATTGTCCTTCATAAACAAGCAACCATGTGCTAAATTCCTTTTGGGTCCTAGTTCGTGGACCTCCATCTGCAAGTCACTGTGGTGACAACACCATCTCTTATGGGCTCTGAGCAACAACCACCCTCCTTTCGGGTCCTGAACTCATCTTGGTCATTTGAACAATAGGATGGAAAGCGTTAGGTCTTCACCTTCTATAAGTCCTCCTCGCTAGGTTTTCGCCTTTGAAACTCTAATCTAGCACTGCCATGACAGTAGGGAAAACCACCTCTAACCTTCTGGTCTTTGGAACCTCACCTCCCATTTGTCGATGAGCTTCTCAAACACAATGAAGTAATCCCCGAAGCCTAAGCTCTTTACCAGGTCTAATTTTTCATTTGGTTCCCAATTGGACTTCCATGCATTGTTCACCATTTCCAACAACAATCACCTAGTGGCTTTCCACCTCCTCTGACCCGAAGTACTAAGATTTTAAGTCATCGATGCCTCTTTCCTTTAGAGCTTCTGGTCTGGTGTAAGGGCACCCAAGCTCCTCAAGGAACACTTCAAGAGTCAGGAGAATGCAGGGGTCATGAAGACCTTCCAAGCACCTCAGAGCATCAACTATAACATCTTGAAGCCTATAATGGCTTTTGAAATAGATAAAAACATTAAGGGAGTCAAATGTCCTAAGGGTCCTGATAAGGACCATAGGACCAAAATGCAATGTAAATGGACCAATAGTGTCCTAAGAGTCTAGATAGGTTTATAATGTTTAAATTAGGTCAAATAAGGTTGAATGATAGAATGTAATAGTTTTGAAGGCTTCTTAGTTAGTAGGAGTTAATAAAATATAAGTTGGAAGATTCAAATTTTCAAAATCCAACTTTGGGCAGGAAAGTGAGTTTTAGGGGTTTAAGCAATAAGTATGTAATCAAATCAATCCAAAATGGTTTGAGCAGTTGAATGATGGGTCTATAAACTTAGAAAATTCATTTGTATGGAGGGTTGGTTGCTGGTACAGTGATTGTACAGACTGTTTCAGGAAAAATCAATAAAACTCTAGTTTTTTTGCATTCTTTTGTGTTCTTTTGATGAACTATTGATTTACATTGAAGATATTCTCATTTGGATGGTTTAAGAACTTGTATTTACATGCATTTAACCATTTGAATGACCTGAATAATGTTGGGAATCAGTTTCTTGTATTATATTGCTGACTGTCCTCACAAAAGTATAGATTTTTCTATAGTTTTGAGAGTTTTTATGGATGATTGACCCATTTCATGGAGGATTGTGACTGAAACCTATGAAATGGATCACATTTAACATGTACCATAAAAATCTAACAAGTTAATGTGCAGGAAGGAGGATACTAAGGTGTACACCAAGTTTTCACACTGCAAAGTGCATGAAAATGGAGGCTAAGGTATAGTAGTGGGAGTTCTGCCTGAACAAGCGGTATATTTTTGAGTTTGGATTGACTAAATATGTTGATATAATGGTGTAAGGTCAAAGAAAATGTTTTGGAAGTTTTTGGAAGGTTGGTAACTAAAAAGCCCTAGTTTTGGAGCCATTTATTGAGGGTTTTGTGTTTAGGATTATTAAAGGTGTCATAGAAGCCTAAAAATTTAAAAATCCTTGGTTTGGAGACATTTTAAGACACTTTTGAAAGTTTCATAGTTAGGGGATAAGATTGGAGAGGGGTTGCTTTGAAACAGAGAGCTAATTAGGCCTTAAATTTGAGGAAACAACTGGTTTTGGGAAGTCTAATCCAAAACAAGTTCCATCAGGGATCTAGTATGTTGTGTAGCATCATAAACCACATCTGAATCAATCATTATATTGGAGGATCCTTTGGGGAAGTTGAGTGAAAGTTCAAAATCCATCGCTAGAGGCATAGTTGGGATAGAAGCCTAGTTAAGGTGGAAAAGTGGGTTTGAATATAAGAGAGAGGTTTGGGGCTTTGTAGTCATTCAAGACAAGTGTAATTGTGTCCCTTAAGAACATTCCTAGGGTTTAGGTCCATAAGAGAAGGTTTTGAGTCATAAGTGCATTATTGAGGCTTATCTCCACAAGGGTTCCTAGAAGAGGTTTGAGAGTGCTTCATTGAAATCCTTGAAATCATTGTGTGTTTCCAAAAGTACCATCCCCTATGCATCAAAGTGGTATTATAGTAGTGAGTAGGTCCTTTAGGGATTGAAGAATCAGCAATGGCACCTAAAAATCAATTGGCAATAGAGTTGGAGGAGTTAAGGGAAACCTTGGAAAAAGAAAGAAGGGAAAGAAGAGAACAAGAAGCAACAAGAGAGAAGGCTAGATCAAGGGAAGAAAGGTACTAGAGAATGGAGAGAGAGACTATTCAAGAAAGGATAAAAAAACTTGAGAGAAGTAGAAGGAGAGAAGAACAAGAAAACCAAGAAGATAATGATGAAGAAGAAGAATATGTGAGGGTAAATCAAGAGCAACCAGCAGATGAGATAGAAGACCCTGAGGAAAGGAGGTTATTGATATTGTTGAAAGCAGTACAAGGTCATGGAGGAAAGAGTCACATAGATTTTCCAATCTATCAAGGGAAGATGGATAGTGAGGAGGTGTTAGGATGGCTTGATGCCTTAGACAACTATTTTTATTTTGAAGAGATGGATGAAGAGAGGAAGGTTATGTTTGCCAAAACCAAGTTGAGAGGTATGACATTGACATGGTGGACTAGTTTTTAGAATGATAGGATGGCTAGGGGATTGGAAAAATTTTCTACATGGGCAAGGATGAGGAGTTTAGTCAAGGAGAAATTCCTACCATTTGATTATACCATTCATGTGAAGAGGATGAGGTAGAATTTAAGGCAAAAGGACATGGATGTGATGTCCTATACTGAGCAATTTCACAAGCTTAGTATCAGAGGAGGATATGAGGAAGAAGATGAGAAAGTAGCCAGGTATATCAATGGCTTGAGATATAACTTACAAGATGAGATTGGTTTGCAGATGCCAAGGACATTAGGAGAATGTTTTCAGTTGGCCATTAGAGTAGAAGAAAAGGTGAAAAGGAAACAAGAGAGGTCAAGCAATGGTGGAAGATGAGGTAGTTCAAGCAGAGGCAGAGGTAATAGAGAATAAGGATAAGGTAGCAATGACAAGGGAAAAGAGGTGTTTTCAGATCAAAGAGGAGGATACACTCCTAGAGGAGGAGGCATATTTGGACAAGGTAGAGGCACATTCACAGGTAGGTGTTTCAATTGCAATGAACCAAGGCATCCTTCTTTCAAGTGTCCTAAATGGGAACAATTAGATAAGGGAAGAGATAGAAGGGAAAATTTGGTGCAAGAAGAAGAGGACAAAAAGGAAGAATCAAAGACATTGATGGCAAACCATGTAATTGATGGTGAGTTCCTTATGGTCAAGCAAGGAGAAAAACTACATCAAGAGCCAAAGGTAACTATCTTCAAGACAAATTGTCTCAGTCATGGTAAAATATGTAGGTTACTCATAGATTCCGGTTCACATAGCAATTTAGTTTCAACTGATATGGTAGCCAAGTTGGGAATTGAAACATTTGATCATCCTAGTCCCTACAAGGCCACTTGGGTAACTCAAATGAAACATGTAGAGATTTGTAAGAGGGATTTTGTGGATTTTCCAATTGAGGCATATCATGACAGGGTGCTTTGTGATGTCATTCCAATGACTTGTGGTCATATCATCCTATGGAGACCATGGCAGTATACTAGGTAGACAGTGCATGATGGATACCATAACACATATTTGGTACACAAAGGAGGTAATAGATATAAGTTGGTGCCTTTTCCTTTGGAGCAGTCTAATGAAAGTTTTGTGATCTGTTTTGAGAAACATTTGCAAGTGAAAATTTAGGGTAAGACAGGGGAAGATATTGGTTGGAAGAGAAATGATAAGTTGCAGCAGGGTTATGAAGCACACAGTCCTAAAAATTAGAATATTTGGGACTTGGAAAGTATCAAGATTGGGAGTATTGAATGCCCTATAGTTGAGAATGATAGTGGTTGTTTTCTTTCACAAATAAAATAGTGGCATAGAGGCAGAAACAGGGCACAAGGACAGACTGAATTCAAACAACAAAGAGGACAAGCTAATCAATGTTTTGATCTTGACAAGAGTATAGATTGGAAGAAAAGGAAGAAGGTGACTTTAGGTGATTTATTGGTCTATAGTTAGAAGGTGCAAACATCCAGGAACAAGGAGTCTTGTGGTGGCAACAAGTGGGATACTTCTTGGGGCAAGAATCTTTTCTTTCTTGGGGAGAATGGTACAGGGGAACCCAAGCTCTTCAAGGAACACTTCAAGAGTCAAGAGAATGTAGAGGTCATGAAGACCTGTCAAGCACCTTAGAGCATCAACTATAACATCTTGAAGCCTATAATGGCTTTTGAAATGGATAAAAACATTAAGGGAGTCAAATGTCCTAAGGGTCCTGATAAGGACCATAGGACCAAAATGCTATGTAAGTGGACCAATAGTTTCCTAAGAGTCTAGCTAGGTTTATAATGTTTTAATTAGGTTAAATAAGGATGAATGATAGCATGTAATAGTTTTGAAGGTTTCTTTGTTATTAGGAGTTAATAAAATATAAGTTGGAAGATTTAAAATTTCAAAATCCAACTTTGGGCGGGAAAGTGAGTTTTAGGGGTTTAAGCAAAAATTATGTAATCAAATCAATCCAAAACGGTTTGAGTAGTTGGGTAATGGGTCTATAAACTTAGAAAAGTCATTTGTATGGATGGTTGGTTGCTAGTACAGATATTGTACATATTGTTTCAAGAAAAATCAATAAAACTCTAGTTTTTTTGCATTCTTTTGTGTTCTTTTGATGAACTATTGATTTCCATTGAATATATGCTCATTTGGATGGTTTAAGAACTTGAATTTACATGCATTTAACCTTTTGAATGACCTGAATAATGTTGGGAATCAATTTCTTGTATTATATTGCTGATTGTGCTCAAGAAAGTACAAATTTCTCACTAGTTTTGAGAATTTTTATGGATGATTGATCCATTTCATGGAGGATTGTGACTGAAACCTATGAAATGGATCACATTTAAAATTTACCATAAAAATATAACAATTTCATATGCAGGAAGGAGGAATACTAAGGTGTACACCGAGTTTTCACACTGCAAAGTGCATGAAAATGGAGGCTAAGGTATAGCAATGGGAGTTCTACCTAAACAAGGGGTATATTTTTGAGTTTGGATTGACTAAATATGTTGATCTAATGATGAAAAGTCAGAGAAAAGGCTCTGGAAGTGTTCGGAAGGTTGGTAACTAAAAAGCCCTAGTTTTGGAGCTATTTATTGAGGGTTTTGTGTTTAGGAGTATTAAAGGTATCATAGAAGCCTAAAAACTTGAAAATCCTTGGTTTGGAGACATTTTAAGACACTGTTGAAAGTTTCATAGTTAGGGGATAAGATTGGAGAGGGGTTGCTTTGAAAAAGAGGGCTAATTAGGCCTTGAATTTGAGGAAACAACAGGTTTTGGGAAGTCTGATCCAAAACAAGGGCCATCAGGGATCTAGTATGTTGTGTAGCATCATAAACCACATCTAAATCAATCATTGGATTGGAGGATCCTTTGGGGAAGTTGAGTGAAAGTTCAAAATCCATCGCCAGAGGCGTAGTTGGGATAGAAGCCTAGTTAAGGTGGAAAAGTGGGTTTGCATATAAGATAGAGGTTTGGGGATTTGTAGTCATTTAAGACAAGTGCAATTATGTCCCTTAAGAACATTCCTATGGTTTGGGTCCATAAGAAAAGGTTTTGAGTCATAAGTGCATTATTGAGGCTTATCTCCATAAGGGTGCCTAGAAGAGGTTTGAGAGTGCTTCATTGAAATCCTTGAAATCATTGTGTGTTTCCAAAAGTCCCATTCCCTCTGCATCAAGGTCCCTCCCATAAGAACTCAATCCCTAGAATGATGCCCTACTAGAGCCGTTCTAAATGGAAAACTCAAATAGCTAGGCTCCTTCCTAATTCTGATCACCTAAAGAGTGACCCAAATCCCCTCCAATCGCCAAGTTGACTTTGACCCATATGTTGAAAGAGGGTACTCTCCCTCATGAACTATTTAAATTGATCAAATACCAAGGTGGGTAGGTATAGGCAAGTTTTCGTGCCCTAATTGTCATCCCTCTTGCATCTTCTGCAAATAGCCACTAGCTTAAGGAATTCTGACCCTCGGGGCCTGAGCTGTTGAAACTCCCTCCTGTGGCCTGACAATGTTAATCTAATGGAATTGTTAGGGTTCTTAAATGATGACTTATCCAATCTAATACCATTTTACAAATATTTGGCTAACATTTTCATGTTTTCATGCTTGAATGTGCTCACCTCTTTTTTTCTGAAGGATATATAGAATCAGGTGCAGGACCCTCAAAGGTGACTGTAGAAAAGGACAAGGGAAAGAGAACAACCAAAGCACCCCATGGAAAACAAGATAAGTACCAAATGAAGTAAAATTTACAAGGGGAATCCCTTAATTCTAAAGTCACCACAGCTTGGAAAGAAGTCATAGACACGGACATCGTACATGTGGATATTGATGAATTCAAATAAAGACTCTAAATCAACCCAACAATAGAAGGTGCAAGAAACATCAGAAGCAGTGGGATAGCCAAAGCTATAGGATTTCCTCCTAGCCTTACAGCTCTTGAGCTCATTATGGCCTATAGGGAAGCGTATCAAGAGAAGACCAGAACCATAGTGGATAGAGATGGAAGGATTTTGGTAGACATGTCTACCAAGGCAATAACTAGAACTTTTCATATCCCAACCTTCAGAGAAATGGAGGTGCCAACTATCAAAGATGGTAGGGAAATGTGGGATGAAGATCCCCTTAAGTGAAAGAAACTTATCAATCAGTATTGGTTGAAAGAAAAGAGGGGCAGCGCAACCAAGGTGCCTCTAGAGATTTTTTCGTAGTGATTTCTACGAGGACTACCATGATGTAATAACGATGTTGAGTAGGGTCATGGGTCTTCCTACTATTTCCTACTTATAGGAGTGGATGGTGTACTTTGTGGAGGAGATTCTCTGGGGGGAAAAATAAGTTCTACTTGTCAGAAATAATCAATGATTACTTCCACAAGCAATTTATGGCCATAAAGAAAACCTCTCAATTTTACATGACCTCCTACATTGTCTATTCATTAGATGAGTGAAGGAAATACAGAGGTTTATTCAAAACACCAGATGAGGAACCAGGTAGAGAACTAAAGGTTTATGATAGGTACCCTCAATTATAGTTTAGAAACTTCAAGAGGGATTACTATAGGGTCAATGATCCTTTCATAGCTTATATTATCAGATTGCTCAGAGGTGATTTAGAAAGGAGAGTTTCCCACAGTGCAAGTACCTTCCTTTGGAAATTTGTCTTCTTATTCATAAAATTCCCTAAGTTCACCTACATCCAAGTTGATGGATTTTCAAAGGAGCCATACAAGCTGCCCCAATATCCCAATGACTAGAAAATATTGCTAGAACTCTCTTGGCAGCTACGGCCAGCACACGCTCTCCTGAGCAGAAAACATAAGGCGGGGTTCCTTATCCCCTCTCCTTTGGCCAAGGGTTATATGAGCTCCACACTTCTCAATGCACTGATAATTTAGATAAGGAGCTTGTAGAATATCATTTGAATTACTACATTGTTAGGCCGTGAATGTATCCCTACGGCAAGCTAAAGAAGATGGTTGCAGTTGATTTCTCTGATGGACATAATGTTGAAATTTTTTGGGCCAATTGCAAAGATGACAATGAGGTATGGATGAGGCAGTATGTGCATATGACTGTAGGGTGGGTGCATGAAGTTGGGTTACACTTTTGTGGCCAACTCCAAAAAAAAATTGAAAATGACATAACACGAGCGCATTATAACATGCTCACGTTATGTCATTTTAAATGCAAAAAAAAGTGAAATCTATTCATTTTCTCTTGTCTATTTTCTTCTCTACCCAGAGCCAAAAACCCTCATTTTCATGCACACTCTCTAGGAGGAGGCATTCTACAAAATTCATCAACAATAGTTTCTTTTCCTTTGCAAATATGGCGCCATGACGATGAAGAGGTGCAAGAGGTAAGTATTGTTTGCTATTTTTTTTGAATTTCTTAGTTTCAAGTTGATTTTGTTTATTTTAGGTTAGATTTAATTATTTTTTAAAAATTTGTAGGAGATGAAAATGATCTTGCAAATCCTCAAAATCCTCAACAAGAAGAATAGGAAATCCTCCTCAACAAATTCAACCTCCCCCACTAATCACTCAACACCCTCCTGGCACTCAACAAAATTTGAGGAGTGAAATTAAGAACAATAGAAAACAAATTGAGGATCTTATCAATAGGTTGAGTGATCCAAATGCTTTAACCACAAAGAATGACACTAGAAAATTCAATGAAAGAGATGTTAAAAAATGTAGATTCAATATACCAACAAATAATGGGATGGCAAGATAGGAGGCAGGTAGCTAGGGCATATTATGCAGATAAACTATCATATAAACAAGTAACAGATTTAAAAATTACTAAAGGTGATTTGTGCTCTTTATTCACTAACCCTAGAAGAAATCAAAATATTAGCCTCAATGTGAAGAGGTTTCCTATTAATTGGTGCCACCACCAAGAGATTAGGAACCATTTTTATGATAGGTGGTACTTGGTCTTTGATTACCCACCGTGCAACAATTGTGAAGTCCCCCAATATTTTCTTAGGAAACTATACATTGAGTTTGTATTGAACCAAATCCCAAATTATTTTGATATGAGGGAGTTCCATGGGAGAGGTGGGGGGTCGGCTCAGGATAGGCCCGGTGCATAGTCGGATCCTGCACAGCAAGGGAGATGACCTCTCGCTAGGCCGCCTTGTGAGCACATTGTTATGCATGTCGTTGCAAAGGAGAGTGGCGACATAGAGACATTGCAAGTGATCAACACTTTGTCCTAGAGTGTCATCCATCATACTAGCCCTATTGTACAATGCCATCCAGGGGATTCTTTGGGTGGTGGCCTTCGAACCCATGTGTGTCAATCTTGTAGGACGACTTGTTCATATAACCCCACCGACACTTAGGAGGCTACTACGTAGGATCTGTATGCTACTATGTAGGATCTGTATGCTACTACACAGGATCTGTATGCTGCTATGGGGATGGAGAGGATGGCTGACATTTTGCATCATGCATATGGCATTGATAGTCAGGTAAAAGTCATCATGTTCATTGAATTTAATTTATTAAATTTTGATTTTGAAATGCAAGATTAACTATTTTAGTTTTATTATTTTAATAAAATTGTAGGGTCACAGTGTTGAGACTGGATACACCAGTCCTGCTACTTATTTCTGCAGTACACCTATTAGTGGGGTATGTAATTAGTAAACAATTATAAATGTATTACATGTTAATAGCATTGATTTACGAATGGTATTTTAATACATGTGATTTTTGATGTTAAATAGGCTAATATTGGCAGTTTCAAGCAAACACCTCCTAGTGCTAGTGGATTTACTCAAATGTACACAGAGGTAATAAAATAAAGAGAACTTAACTAATGAATTCTACTTAATAGATTTGTGTAGTTTGTATTCATATTGTTGGTTACGTTGCATTACACATCATTCAAACTCAGAGGATTACTTCAAACTCCATAACTAATAACTAGATGTTGATGGATGAAAAAATTTCAACTGTACAATATAGTTGTTTATAAATTCAACATAAGCATGATGATGCAATTACTTCACATGGAGGCATGTGCTTGCAAAGGTGCACTAGCATGAAAAACTATGGATGCTTGGAAAAAATCTATGAAACCATAATAGTAAGCAATAGCATAGACAAGGAAATTAGTGATGTAGAGCATCATATCAAAACACTCAATCATCAGGGTACATCTAATGCAGAGCATCCAAAAAACACCATCAACATCATTTCTTCAAGGGATTTCAATCCCAAATAGAATCAGGAGAAGATCAAATATAATTTCATCAGAAATCTACTTTTCATTCAACCAAAATCCACTCAAATTCTCTTAGCCATTCCATAGGCCATCATTCATCATTCCACTAATCAGTCTTCCAATTGAATCATTCAAAGAAAAAACCATATTAAAGAAAACTTTGACTTAATCAATTAGATTCACATCATTCTCAACCACCATAAAAACAACATAAACCTGATTATTGACACTTGAACAATTCATCCTTTCATTTATTCACCAAGGAAACAAATCAACTAAACCATACCTCACTGATATCAGTCCATTATCAAGCACTGTACTCACCATATTTTGATTGCAATAGTCTATTTATAGGTTACAAACTCCTGCTACAATAGAATTTTGATTATCATCTTGTGGTTAATCACCAATTTGCTCAAAAGGCTTCATAATACTCACCCATCCAACCATCAAAGTCACCAAATATTTCTTATACACCTTAACAAAATTTAGTAACATCAATCATATCATTATTTTGATAGTAACCAAGCACTCAATATCATCCTTTCCACTATTTAAACAAACATCTTTGTTTGGATCAGACAATATCACATTCCTCTAGTAGGTTTGTCAACCATTGAATCGAGTAGTTACATTCCTATCTCAAAGCTTATTAAAAAACTCAATGCACATTTAGAAACACTTTCCATCACATCACAACATATCAAAATTCTTAGATGTTTGACATAAAGAAAATCATCAAATTTCAGACTGCCCTCTGAAGAAAGGCTAGTAGATTAGGCCTGTTTTACAAAGCAGACCCCTTCAAACCATTCCAAATCACTCAAACCTCAAAATAGTCTTCAAGCATGTCTTATAACTCAATATTTCCCCATTAATAGGGATTGAAAACCATGAAAATGTTTTGATCCAATAAACCCTCATTTATAGGGTGTAAAAGCACAAATCAGGGAGGTTTTTGTGAAAAATACTCTTGCAAGCCTCTATTTCTTTGGCCACCACTTGGAACATGATTTTTTATGTCTACCAAGACCTTCTACATCATTTCCAAGCCTTTGCAATATTTATTTATTCATGACCCATGACTGTAGCATCACTTTGTGTAGGAAAATCCTCTATTTTCTAGTGTAGTAGCAACTCCACCATGGTATTCTTACTTTTCCCTGCACTTACAATCATAAATACATGCAAAAAATCCTAAAATTAACCTACTCCACCAATTTACTTGACCTACATTGGTGGAGTAGTGAAGAAAAACCCTATTGGACTCTCAAACTTGATTCTAAAAGGACTTTGTCGGGCACTGAAAACTGCCTCTTATTCTTTTGTTTCCTAAAACTAACCAAGTCCAACTCTTTAAATTGGAAACTAACTCCTCTTTACATTTATTCACACTATGATTTAACTTTGGATGTTCCTAAATTACCAATACAAGAAAAAAAAAATGGAGCAATGTTGCAAACTCAGAAATAGGGAGTTTTAATTTCAAAATCTAATTACAAGAACACAAACTTCTATTTTTTCTCGCCTTTACATTCCTTTTAAAAATATTTCCTTTTCCATAACTATCTTTCCATTGGTTGAAACTACCCCTTTTAACCCTTAATATGCCTGATTTCCTTGTTTTTGTCAATTTAACAACTTTTAACAATATTGCATTATTGCATTGTTTGCATTTTCCCACTTTGACCACCTAGAACTTACCCATAACCTTAAATACATTCAAATAATACCGCATATGACCTTGAACATGCTTTACATCATTTTTCCATGAACTTTTGTGATTGACTCAATACAAATTTGAGCACTCATCCCTTTTGCAAAATTGAAAAGTATTTGATGACCTAGGTTCTCATGCACCAACATCTAACCCAATTGAATCAAGAGAAGATCAAATTGAATAACAACTAAAATTTCTTTCTCTTTTCATCAAAAATTGCATTGTTTCATTTGCAAACCACAAGGAAACAACAAGCCAACTCATTTCAATACTTCTTCTTATCATCCTCAAGCTTCAAACATCTTATTTATCAATAAAAATGGTTGATCCATGCACAAGAAACCTAATTAGAGTCACTAAAAAATCCACTCTTTCATCATTCACTAAGGCACCATTCCACTCAATTTTCTTTACCTAGGAAAAATAACCAAAAACCAATCTTTCATGTTACAACCTATATCCATCAGATCCTAACACACCTTTTTCATCATCAATTTATTTGAATTCAATGCAAAAAATTGATAAAGAGCTCTAAATCTTTCAATTCCTTAAACAACTCACCAAATTTTCACTTTTACCAACTAGTTCCTCAAGAACAAGATACTACAATCAACCATTTACACCTCAATCATTTCATCTGACTTCCAAGACATTACCCATATCATGTTTATTGACTAAGCTTATTTTATGCACAAATCAAGCCCTACAAAGGAGGGTTTATTGCATAAGGTACTTGCAAACCTTAAATACTCCTTCCACCACCACAAACACCATGGAAATAGCCTGCATAAGCTTTAGAAATGATGCAGATTGGCAGGGAAGGAAAAATCACAATCACAAATGGCAAAGTCACTCCACTGAATGCTTCTCTCAAATACTCTTATGACGAGTCCTAAACCCCACTATTCTTTAAGAGATCAACCCCACACACCTAGGGTTCACAATGTAGACCACTCAAAAATCTTGAAAACATTTGGATCATGTCTCATTAAGTCAAAACAAGGTTTAGCAACCCTCTAGCATTTAAGTTTCAACAAACACCCATCACTATAGTGACTTAGACCTCACTCGCTCTTAAGGCTTGCAACCCTTGCCCGGTAGGACAGTCAAAATAAAAAACACAAGGAAGACTGTTAAGACACCAAACCTCTGGATTCAGACCCATAAGATGGACCCCTACAAGGTTCCAAAACCATTCCTCTTGACTATCAAAACATCACTCACAATGGCCCTTTCTACCGCTGCTCCAAAAGGCCTAATTCACAGACCTACACCTAGGTCTTGACTATGTAGGCTCTCCCCTTCACCCCAAAGCCTAAATTCAGACTCCTATAGGTTCTCCACACTTGTTTCAACTATTTCTAAGTGCCTCTTAAACGGATTCTTCAAAATCAAGCAAAAACTCTTTTTTTTTGCTTGCCAATTATGCTTGCCACATAGAGATGTCAAGCCAAAATTCATGCACAACTTCCAACAATGAGCCTGTCATTCTCCAAAACATTGAGGACATGATAGTATAGCCTTATATCTTCCATCCTGTCGAGATTTAGAAATTTTACAATGTGGGAATGGAAGAAATATACATTTTTCACCCAAAACCCTGATTTTAAGGGTTTTCAGACCACCCGATAGAGAAATTGGAAAATCTCCCTTGATAGTCAATGAAATCTCACCACTCTAATTCCAAAGGAAATATTATTCAATTACCTATCCAACAATTATGGTCTTGGAGCATGAAAGTGAACATACAATTCGTACTAAGTACAGGATCAGAAAATTCTTCAGAAAAACACAGGAAAAACAACAAACTTCTTATTGAAACTTCTTAAAAACATCAACATCAACCTTTCCTCGACCAAGATAGGAATATTTGAAGTATTAAAAACTCCCTCCAACTTCTTACAACTTTCTTTTGAAAAGAGAGATGTTGGAAAACAACTAATCTCATGCTTTGACTTATAATTGCCTAGTTAAGGCAATGTGAGCAACTTCTACCAACTCAACCACAAAGAGCCTTCCAAAATATGTCAAAGGCATTTAAAAATTTGTCAAAAAGTAAGGTGACTCCCCTCAAGTTTCTATATACATCAAGGCATCCCTTTTCCTTATTTTTCCAAGATGCATTAGACTTACAAAGGAGGATGGAGACCTTGTTGTACAAAGAAGTTGGTCACCAAGACCAAAAACTCAACCAAAAACCTAGAAGACCTACTACAAAGCATTGAAATGGTCCATAAGACCTTATTCCATCCATAAACCAAGAAAAAAAACATGAAAAATTATTCTAGGTCCCTTAGACCCATGGGTGCTCCTGCACCATACTCCCAAGAAAGAAAAATATGTCAAGTCCTCTTTGAGATCAGGTCTTCTACAATAGTTCCATGCTATTTAATATCATTTTCTAACATCCATGTTGCATCCTCTTTAGGTAGACCTTTCCATTTGACCAGGTATTCCTTGTAAACCTTCCTTCTAGTCTTCTTTGTCTCCTTGGTGTCTAGGATGCATTCAAGAGTCATAGGTTGGTTGGGGGGTAGTTCCTTCACCCAATATTCATCCTCTATTTTTTTTGTACCTACTCCATCACCTACATTCACAGAAGCTTTGAAAGGATACAAGTCAGAAATGTTGAAGATAGGAGAGATTTCCACCCTAGGAGGTAGCTTTATTTCATAAGCATTTTGGCCAAACTTGTGCACCATTTTGCAAGGTCCTATCTTCTTCATCATGAGTTCAGTATAATTTCCTTTTGTTGGTGTAATTAAATGTCTTGTACCTTGTCCTAGGTCATAATTACACCTTAGTTAAGTTTACTGAGGGACCACATAGGAGGTTCTTGGAGAATTTCCACTTTTGGTGGACTTGACATGTCATTACCTCATCATTTCCACCTTTTGTGGACACATCATGTGATTATCTCTCCACCTTTTGTGGAGTGATAAGTTTTCCTAGTTGTCTCATGTCATAAGATTTTGACACTTGTCATAATCTTATGCCCTTCTATGTTCTCACCTTGGCTATATAACCAAGGGGTCTCTCTCATTTGTAATCAATCATTGTATTGCATATCATATTAATGACATTGAATACAGTTTATTCTTGTCATAATCTCTCTCTTTTCTTGTGCTTTCCATTTGGTCCATAGATCTTGGGTGGCAGCCATAGCCAATTCTAACATGGTATCAGAGCATGTTGGGTGCCATTGGAGAGTCTTAATCTGAAGAGAGATTCCAGATCTGACGAGGTTCCGTTCGTGGCTCTTTGTTGTAGGTTCATATCCGAGCTTGCTGGTGCAAATCTAAGCTCACCATTGCATCCGGAAGGTTCGAGAAAGTCGATTTTTCCTTTTGTTTTGTCCAAATCAGAGATACGAGGCCAAATCTAGGAAGGTTTGAAGCTGAAGTGTGGTTGCCAGATCTAGAAGGTAGCTGCAATTTTGGAGCATTTTGGGTCAAATCTGACCCTGCCATCGTGTCCAGAAGGGCCAAAAACCCTAAAATCGACTGTCAAATCATCCGATTCGGAGCAAGTCATCTAGTGAAGCAAAAAAAATTTACCCGAGAGTTGTACGGCTCCCAGGTCGTCATAAATTCTGCGTTACGATTTTTTTAAAAAAAATCATTTTATATTCTCTTCGAAATTTTTTAAAATATTTTTGGAGTTTTTTTTAAAATAAAAATCCGTTTGAATTTTTTACCAAAATTTGTATTAAAAATCATAAAAATCAAAAAGTTTTTTAAAAAAATCGCTGAGTACAGGGTACAGTTTGCAGACTGTACCCTGCCCCCTCACCTGTGGTATGCTGTCCGGCCATGGCCCCGCCTGCACCAATCGTCCGCGGGCACATCAAATCATTTTGCGGCCGGTCAACCATATATACTAGCGACCACATACAATTTTGACAGGCGTCAAATTCAGGCAGAGGGCGTTTTTTGGCCTGACGGCCATTTGAACGTCAAATTTAACATCATGGATTGCTGACGTCAGCAATACGTCAGCACAACTTTGAAAGTTTTTTCCCCTCACGGTTTGCAATTTGGTTTTCACAGTCGAACTTTGAAGTTCAATATCTCACTCATTTTAAGTCCTTTTTTCAAGCAATTTTTTTTTATTTGAGATAGAATTTCATGCTCTACGCACTGGTGCAATCAGTTTTTGGTTTTGATCCCTTTTTTTTCTAGAATTTTCAGATTCTCACAGGTGTTGCTGCTTCGTCCTCATTTTGGGAACTTCGGGAGCTCATATCTTGCTCCTACGGTAACATTTTTGTGTGCAATTTTTTTTGAAAGTGCATGATTTTTCCTGTACTTCTCAGTGGTATGATCAGATTGATCTCATTTAGTACCAAAAATTGTACTTGATACTGTGGCCTATTTTGGCATTTGTAAGCACTAAGATCAAGTCTAGTTTGTTGTTTTTGGCATCTAGCAACTGTAAACGCACTAAATATAAAGTGCCAAATCAGATATTGCTTGGGGGGTTTCTTGATTGAGTGATTTGGGGGGGGTCTCTTGGTGCATTGCTTTGATCTGTTTGCTTTGCTCTTTCATTTTCATAGATCATTCTAAGGTTCCTTTGCTCACATCATATAATTATTCAACATGGCATCAAAATGCATGGAATATACTAATGATAGAAGGTCACTCTCTATATGTTGAAAATAAGGTACCTGAACCTACAGATGATGAGAAAAAGTTAAAATGGATGATCAAACATGCCAAAGCTCTTGGGTGTCTTTGTAGACTAGTTTCTCAAGATTTGTTGTTCTAGATTGAATCATGTAAAAATTCTCATGAAGCTTGGGAAAAATTGAAAACATTGTATGGTACTAAAGATGAAGTAAGAGGCTATCAAATTTATAATGATTTGATGAATCTTGATCCTAAGAACTTTGACAACATCCAAGACTACATCGCTAAGGTTAATGATCTAAAAGAGCAATGTAAAGCATGTGGACTTGATAAAAAGGACATCCAGTTGGTGTACAATACAATGAACAAACTTGGTCCTGATTATGCTTCTTTTGTTTCTAGCTTTCATACTCATAGATTGACTATGGGGTCTGCATACACTACACCTTCATTTGCATCATTTTCTGAGATGTTGATACATGAGCAACAAAAGCTTATCTCAATGGGTCTCATCAAGACTTCTAAATCTTAGGCATTGGTGGTTAGTTAGGTGAAAGAATCAGAATCAGATAAGAAACAGAAGAAAGCAAAGAATAATCAACATTCAGATCAAGTAAAGGATAATCCACATTCTGATCAATCAAAGAAAAAATCTTCTTCAAAAGGAGAATCATCTAAGAAGGAAAGACCTTTTTGTGCATATTGCAAGAAGGATGGACATGAAGAACACTATTGTTATAAGAAGGATATTGATGAGTTGAAACATCTTCTCAAAAAGAATCACATTGATTTGCCTTCTAGAATGTCTGAATCTTCTTCTCCTTCTACTTCAAAATAGTCTAAAAAGGAAAAAGGTCAAACATCAGGATATAAAGGACAAGCTCTTTGTGCTCATTCAATTCCAAGATCAGGGAGATGGCTTCTAGATTCAGGAGCATCTCATCATATGGCATCTTCACAAACTATCTTCTCTTCATTTCAGCCTTGTAGTATGTCTCCTATCTTGATGGGAAACAATACATACATGAGTGTAATAGGGAAGGGATCTATTAGCATTGGGGAAAACACTTTTCAGGATGTCTTGTGTGTTCCTCACTTGATGAACAATCTACTTTCCATTTATCAGATTACACATGGTGGAGATGGGAGAGCTGTGGAGTTCACTCCTGATTCGGTTATCATTCACGACTTGGAGACTAGAGATGTCATTGCTACTGGGGTGGTTGATCATTCATCTCGGTTGTATTCCTTTGCACAGTTTGCTTCTGATGGTGACATTGTTCCTACAACTGTTGATCACATACACCATGATTTAGAGGAGACATTTGGCTTTTTGAAATTGGGCATACTCACATAAGATCCAGTTTTTGAGCCATGCATTTCATCTCCTCCATCTACTGTTGTACTTGATGATACTTGTGTTGCTACAGTTTTGGCTCCTAGTGATTCAGTGCAGCAGGATCGTGATTGTCTTCCAGATATGGCTACTTTGGATGACTTTCTAACAGGTATTTCAGACTTGTTTGTGGAGTCTCATCTTGCGGATTTGGAGGACACCATTGATAGCATTCATCTTCTCTTTGATGAAGATGCACCTTCTTCAATTGTTGTGAGGGAACACCTTGACCCTCTTGTTCATTCTCTACATGATCATTCTTCATAGTTTGGCATGAGTGTGGATTCTTTTGGACAACATTTGGAGGAGGCTTCTTTTTCTTCAAAGGGGATATCTTTGTCTTTGGATAGTGCTCTACATTCTTCTCTACTAGATGTTGGATTTTCCTCTTCAGTAGTGTGGCCTAGAACGCCTGTTTGGAGTGGTTCAGCTTTCGACATCGACATGGAGACACTTGAGCATGCTTCAGAGAAAACATCATCGTACATCATACATCTTGACATCCTACATACATCCTTGGTTTTGTTTCTTCCTAAGGGGAGGAACGTTGTTCGGCGCAATTGGATCATCTTCAGCATTCAGTGTCGAGCTTCTACCATCATTGTAGGAGACTCAACATTGAGGGGGGGCTACCTTGCTTCTCTTCTACTTCTCTCTTATGGGGGGGTCTTTTTCCTCACATGGGGTTTTTACCTTCTCATTCTTCATTGAGATTATTTCTATTTTGTATTTCATCTCTCTTTTGAGGGGGATTTTTTCCCTTGAGGTTTTCTCCCTTTCCTCGCTTGTGAGAGATTACATTGATTGCATTGCATCTGTACATGGGTACCTAACATGGCCTAGTAGTCGAGACCCATCTTGCATTGTTTACTTTTGTGTACATTCTCCCTAAGTTGCACTTAAGGGGGGGTGTTGGTGTAATTAAATGTCTTGTACCTTGTCCTAGGTCATAATTACACCTTAGTTAAGTTTACTTAGGGACCACATAGGAGGTTCTTGGAGAATTTCCACTTTTGGTGGACTTGACATGTCATTACCTCATCATTTTCACCTTTTGTGGACACATCATGTGATTATCTCTCCACCTTTTGTGGAGTGATAAGTTTTCCTATTTGTCTCATGTCATAAGATTCTGATACTTGTCATAATCTTATGCCCTTCTATGTTCTCACCTTGGCTATATAACCCAGGGGTCTCTCTCATTTGTAATCAATCATCGTATTGCATATCATATTAATGACATTGAATACAATTTATTCTTGTCATAATCTCTCTCTCTTTTCTTGTGCTTTCCATTTGGTCCATAGATCTTGGGTGGCAGCCATAGCCAATTCTAACACCTTTTGGAAGTCTCTCCTTCTTCAAGTGTGCCATCACCAAGTCTCCAACCTTGAATTGGACATTCCTCTTCTTTAAATCTACCTTTTCCTTATACTTCTCAACATTCTTTTGAATGGTTTCCTTCACCTGTTGATGAATATCCCTGATTGTAACAACAAATTCCTCACCTTGAGCACTTATCTTAGCAACTCCTTGTAGATCTCTTAGTTCATAGACCCCTCTAGGGTGCATGCCATAGACTACTTCAAAAGGGCTTCTACCAATGCTCCTATTCATTGAGTCATTATATGAAAATTCATCCTAAAGTAAAATTAGATCCCAAGCTTTTCCATGCCCCTTGGTAAGGCATCTTAAGAGGTTTCCCAATTATCTATTCACCACTTCAGTTTTTCCATCCATTTGTGGATGGTATGCTGAACTAAAGGACATATTTTTGCCTTGATTTTCTTCCACAAATTCCTCTAAAAGTGACCAATGAAATTAGAATCCCTGTCAAAAACAATGCTTAAAGGAAGTCCATGTATCCTAACAACCTCCTTAAAGAAGAGACTTGCTATATGAGATGCATCATTGGTGCATTTTCAAGGAAGAAAATGTTCCATCTTAGTAAATATATCAACAACCACAAAGATACTATCAACACCTCTTTGGGTTCTAGGAAACCCCAAGACAAAGTCCATACTTACACATTTCCAAGGCCTATTGGGAATGGGCAGTCACTGATAGAGTCCTGCATTTGATGAAATTCCCTTTGCCCTTTGACATATTGTGTAGCCTTCCACATACCTTATCACATCCACCTGCAACTTTGGCCAATAGTAAAATCTCCTAACTTGTTCCAAGGTTTTTTCAAGGCCAAAGTGACCTCCAAGACTTCCACTGTGTTTCTCCTTTATGATATTCTCCCTCATTGAGAATTTACGCACACACAATTGGCTTCCTTTGAAGAGAAAACCATTCTACAATAAAAATTCAAAGAATTCACCATGAAAATAATTCAAATGCTACTCACAAACATTGTATACATCCTTGAAATCTGAATCTTCATGATACATATCCTTCAATGCTTCAACCCCCATGCTTTGGAGTTGGATCTATTGCACTACAAGTTCCCTTCTATTGATAGCATCTACCACCTTATTTGCTTGGCCCTTCTTAAGCTTTATTGTGAAAGTATAGGCTTGTAAAGACTCTACCCACTTCATGTGCCTATGATTGAGTTTTTCCTGTGCATTCAAAAAACTCAAGGCATGATTATTAGTATAAACAACAAATTCTTTAGGTAACAAGTAGTGCCTCCACTTTTTGAGGGCTTGGACCATAGCATAAAATTCCAAATCATAGGAAGAATACTTCCTCTTTGCTTCATTCAGCCTCTCACTGAAAAATGCAACCATTCTTCCTTCTTGGCTCAAAACAACCCCTACTATTTGATTGCTAGCATCACACTCAATGGTAAAAAAATTATCAAAATCAGGGAGCACAAGTATAGGCTATTGTGCTACTCTCATTTTCAGATATTCAAACCCTTTATTAGCCTCATTGGTCGAAGAAAACTTACCTTTGTTACCTCCTTTGATGGTGTCCAAGATTGGTGCACAAATTTGGCTAAAGTTCTTGATGAACTTTCTATAAAAGCTTGCAATTCCATGGAAGCTTCTCACATCTCCCATGTATTTTGGTGTTGGCCAAGTAAGAATAGCATCCACCTATGAGGATCCATCTTCAAACTTCCCTTGGAGATGACAAAACCAAGGTATACTAGTTCTTCCTTCATGAATTCACACTTTTCCATGTTGATCAACAACTTCTCCTCTTGTAACCTCCTTAGTACCATGTCAAGGTGCTTCAAATGTTCTTCTTTAGACCTGCTAAACACAAGGATGTAATCTAAATAAACTACAACAAACTTTCCAATGAAAGGTCTCAATACCTCATTCATAAGGAACATAAATGTACTACGGGCATTTGATAACCCAAAGGGCATCACCAACCACTCATAGAGCCCTTCATTAGTCTTAAAAGTTGTCTTCCATTCATCCCCCTCTCTGATCCTTATCTGATGGTACCCACTCTTTAGATCAATCTTGGAAAAGTAAGATTCTCCTAATAGACAATCCATGAGGTCCTCCATTCTTGGCATCAAGAACCTATATCTGATTGTGATCCTATTAATGGCTCTTGAATCAATGAAAAGCCTCCAATTCCCATCCTTCCTTGGTGCTAGGATAGTAGGAATAGCACATGGGCTCAAACTCTTCCTCACTAGCCCTTTATCCATCAACTCTTGCGATTGTCTTGCAATCTCCTCATTTTGAGTAGGTGTCATCTTGTATCCAACCTTATTGGGAAATGTAGCCCTTGGAATCAGATCAATATGGTGGCTTATATCCCTAATGGGAGGTAGGGAACTAGGTAATTCATTCAATGTTATGTCCTTGTACATTTCCAACAACTCTTGGACTTCCTTTGGTGCATCTTCCTTCTTCTTTGTGGGAAGATCTACTTCATTTTTTGGCTTCATAATCAAGAAGAATCCTCTTCCTACTCCTTCCTTCAAGGTATTCATGAACTCCTTCTCACCCACCATAAAAACACTAGGCCCTTCATGCTTTTCCTTGTCTTCTTCTAGGAGAGGTGAAAGGTTGTAAGTCTTCCCATCCTTCATAATGGAGTATATGTTCTTCTCCCCATCATGCTTGGTCTTCCTATCAAACTGCCAAGGCCTATCAGAAATATATAGTTTAATACTTGTACTCAAAATTTTGTTCATTAGATCTCATACATTATAAGTCATGATGTGGATCACTATTGTAACTTTTTTGTGATTGAATAATTTGTTGTTTTGTTTTCAGATGTTGGTTGCGGAAACACCTCCAAATGTTACAAGGGCAATGGATATCGGTGTTTCATCCGCTATACAATCCTCGATGGCTCTAATAGAGGAGGTATGAGGAAAATTACTAAATTTCAATTTACATTCATTGTTATAGATGTTAGTTCCAGTGAAAAATCAAACCATTATTGATTTTTAGTTTAATTCCTATTTGGATGGTTTATACAGGGCTTGAGCATGCCTGAGCATCGACATGCAAATATTTCCATCATGGAGAGTGATCATGAGATGGTCGTAAGTGATTATTTTGTTAAATACATCATTTTTTATAATGTAATTTCTATATATTAATGTCTTTAGTTCTTATTATAATAGTTAAAACTTCACTAGGATCTAAACCATAGGAGGAGCAACAGGAGCACTCCTCGAGCATAGAAAAAATGAGTGACAGAATTATTGCCATTGGATCACCAAACAAGGGGAAATAATTTATCTCCAGAGCATGGAGAGAAATGAATTTTGATTCTAGAGCCCTTTGTTGTATTCCTAGAGATGGCAATTTTGTACATATCTTGTATTGGATATATTTGACATTGTATTCCTATATGGCATTCTTGTAAGCCTATATGGCTATTTTGTAACTATATTTTATACTTATATCGACATATATTGATGTATGTGTACATGGCTATTTGGTTAATACAAATCTTTTTTATCGATGGTGTCCATATTTTCTCTTTTTGACAATGTCAAAAGCATGGCTGCATACATATTAGAAAAAAAACTTTTCCTTTTAGATTAGCAATGCATGGAAGCTTCAAAAAGTATCCTTGACATTACAAAAATATATGTGTTTATACCATAGTAGCAAAAATATTTTGGGGAAAAAATCGGCAAACCAAAAGTATAAGATTTTTTGAAAAAATCAGGAAAAAGTCTAGAAAAAATGGGAAAAAAATCAGATTTAAAAAAAAAGGTAAAAAAAGTAGAAGAGATAAAAACTTTTTTAAAAAAATTTAAAGGAATTTCCATAGCATATAGATATAGAGAGCAAATAAAATAAATATTTTAACTAATAAATTGAAAAACATAGATTTTTGTAGTTTATATTCATATCATTGATTACATTGCATTGCACATATTTGAAACTCAAAGCATTGCTTCACATTGCATAACTAATAACTAGATGCTGATAGATGACAAAATTTCAATTACAATATAGTTTTTACAAAGTCAATCTAAGTAGTTATGCCATTACTTTACATTGCATAACTAATAACTAGGAGCAGCTTCCAATTGCATTTGCTTGTCATTGCATTCTATGAGACCATATTTCTTTGAGGCATTTTTTCAAATAATTCACTGCCTTGTCTATACTACCACATTTTTGATACATGTCTACCAAAGCATTTTTTCAAATAGTTCACTACCTTGTTGCTATGGTTGAAAGCCTAAAACAAGTGCTTTCAAACAAGCTATGGATGCTTGGAAAAAATCTATCAAAAGCATAGTAGTAAGCAATATCATAGACAAGGCAGTGAACTCTTTGAAAAAATGCCTCAAAGAAATGAGGTCTCATGGTGATGGAATGCCATGACAATCAAAGCATTTTATCAAACAATTCATTTCCTTGCTGCTATGGATAAAATCCCAAACAGGTGGTTTCGAACAAGCTATGGATTGTCATGGCATTCCATCACCATGAAACTACATTTCTTTGAGGAATTTTTTCAAACAGTTCATTGCCTTGTCTATGATACCACATTTTTCATACATGTTTACCAAAGCATTTTATCAAACAGTTCACCTCCTTGCTGCTATGGCTAAAAGCCTAAAATATGTGCTTCCAAACAAGCTATGGATGCTTGGAAAAAATCTATCAAAGCATAATAATAAGTAGTAGCATAGACAAGGCAACAAACTGTTTGAAAAAAAGCCTCAAAGAAATGTGGTCTCAATGGTGGTGGAATTCCATGAAAATCCATAGCAATTTGTTTGTCATGTAATTCATCATTCCATTCCATCACCATGAAACCACATTTCTTTGAGGCATTTTTTCAAACAATTCACTGCCTTGTCTATGCTACCACATTTTTCATACATGTTTACCAAAGAATTTTATCAAACAATTCACCTCCTTGCTACTATGGCTAAAATCCTAAAATAGGTGCTTCCAAACAAGCTATAAATGCTTGGAAAAAATCTATCAAAGCATAATAATAAGCAATAGCATAGACAAGGTAGCGAACTGTTTGAAAAAAAGCCTCAAAGAAATGTGGTCTCAATGGTGGTGGAATGCCATGACAATCCATAGCAATTTTCTTGTCATAGCATTCATCATGCCATTCCATCACCATGAAACCACATTTCTTTGAGGAATTTTTTCAAACAGTTCACTGCCTTGTCTTTGCTACCACATTTTTCATACATGTCTACCAAAGCATTTTATCAAACAATTCACTGCCTTGCTACTATGGCTAAAATCCTAAAAAAATTACTTTCAAACAAGTTATGGATGCTTGGAAAAAGTCTATCAAAGCATAATAGTAAGCAACAAGCTATGGTCTCATGGTTTTTTTTCACACAAAAATCAACGTGATTTTATTCACATTTTTTTGCAGGTTATAAACACTTTTTTTTCTAGCAATTTTGTTGTTTTAAATGACATTCAAGTGTATGGTGGTTTTGTTGTTTATATGATGATATGTGATATTCTAATCCTAATTCATGCTTCTAGGTTGCATAGATATATATTTTGTTTTTACATGTTTTTTTGTACCAACGAACCCAAAACGAACTGATCCCCCTCCAAAAAAATTTGGCCAAACCGGCGAACCGAACCCCCAAACCTGAACCTCAAAGACTATTCCAAAAATCTTCATTTTTATTGCACAAACTTAATTGACCACAAAATTATGTTTCCCCTTGACTTTACCCACATTTACTCCCTCAAACCTCTCTTTTTCATTCAAAACCCCTTTTTTCCCAACTAGGGCATGTCATGCCATAACATACTTTTGACCTTCCCTATCCTTGCAGACCTTTTGAACACATCAAACTCCACAATCTCACCCTATTTCCAAGCTATTCTAACTTATTTTTAAGCAATTTCTTCTTTTCACCTCTTCTAGCCTTGCTTTTAAGGGGCCTCAATTTTGAATTTTCAACAGGGGCAGTGTTAGTAATCTTTTCCAATGCCCTAACTAATGCTATTTTCTTTTTTCTACTCCCTATCATACTTACAATAGGCCCATACCACTTAGACACAGCCTGAACAATAGGTGGAATGGCCTATTTCAACATACTACACTCAAACCCTTAAGGGATTGATCCAGTTGAACATAGCTCAGAGCGATTCTGTGTGTTTGGGTGAGAAAGAGGACCATTCCTAGCGTGAACATGCCTATTCAAATGCGTTGGAATAGTATGTTTGGTCACACGAGTTGCAAAATAAAAGTTACACCACTTTGTAATTTTCCACTGCTTCCATTTGACACTTTTTCCATCAATTGAAATCTAGACACCACGGGAAAACCACTCCGAGATAACAAAAACTGAGGGAGGTTATTGTAGAGGGGCCTAATGCAATCCCATGGGTTTAGATGAGAAGCTTCTAAGCATCACGGTGTCTGAGTAACCTCATGTTGAAGTTTGCAGCCATTTCTCCCTTTGGACCCTTAAGGGATTGATCTAGTTGAACATAGCTCAGAGTGATTCCGCATGTTTGGGTGTGAAAGAGGACCATGCTTAGCATAAAAATGCATATTTAGACATGTTGGAATAGTTTGTTTGGTTGCATGAGTTGCAGAACAAAAGTTGCACCACTTTGCAACTTTCCACTACTTCCATTTGACACTTTTTTCATCAACTAAAAATTGGACACCACGGGAAAACCACTCTAAGATAATGAAAACTGAGAGAGGCTATTCTAGAGGGGTGCAACATGATCCCATCATATTAGACAAGAATTTTCTAAGCATCACCATGTCCGAGTAACCTCATGCTGAAGTTTGCAGCCATCTTTCCCTTTGGACTCTTAAGGGATCCATCTAGTTGAACATAGCTCAGAGCGATTCCACATGTTTGGGTGCAAAAGAGGACCATTCCTAGCATAAACATGCCTATTCAAACATGTTGGAATAGTCTATTTGGTCACACGAGTTGCAGAATGAAAGTTGCACCAGCTTGCAACTTTCCACTACTTCCATTTGACACTTTTTTCATCAACTAAAAATTGGACACCACGAGAAAACCACTCCAAGATAATGAAAACTGAGAGAGGTTATTGTAGAGAGGCCCAACATGATCCCATAGAATCAGATGAGAAGTTTCTAAGAATCATGGTGTCTGAGTAACCTCATGCTAAAGTTTGTAGCCATTTTTCCCTTTGGACCCTTAAGGGATCGATCTGGTTGAACATAGCTCGTAGTGATTCCGCAACTTTGGGTGTAAAAGAGGACCATGCCTAGCATAAACATGTCTATTTGGACACGTTGGAATAGTCTATTTGGTCACACGAGTTAGAGAATGAAAGTTGCACCACTTTGCAATTTTCCACTGCTTCCATTTGACACTTTTTTCATCACCTAAAAATTGGACACCACGAGAAAACCACTTTGAGATAATGAAAACTGAGAGAGGTTATTATAGAGGACCCAACGTGATCCCATCGAATTATATGAGAATTTTCTAAGCATCACGGTGTTCGAGTAACCTCATGCTAAAGATTGTAGCCATTTTCCCTTTGGACCCTTAAGGGATCGATTCAGTTGAATGTAGCTTAGAGTGATTCCGCATGTTTGGGTGTGAAATAGGATCATTCCTAGTGTAAAAATTCCTATTTGAATATGTTGGAATAGTTTTTTTGGTCACACGAGTTGCAAAATGAAAGTTGCACCACCTTGTAACTTTCCACTACTTCCATTTGACACTTTTTTCATCAACTGAAAACTAGACACCACGGGAAAACCACTCTGAGATACTGAAAATTGAGAGAGGTTATTGTAGAGGGGCCCAACATGATCCCATAGGATTAGATGAGAAGTTTCTAAGAGTCATGGTGTCCGAGTAAACTCATGCTAAAGTTTGCAGGCATTTTTCCCTTTAGACCCTTAAGGGATCGATCCAGTGAACAAAGGGTCTATACTCTAAACTTATCCAAACCTTACCAACTCTTGGGGCAGCAATTTTAAGGTGTTAAAACTTCAAAATCCACAATCAGATCTCAGTTATACCACTGTACAATGGGTAAACCACAAAACCCTCTATTGTAGCCTAAACGCTAGGGGTTTATTGAAAATGATACTTCCAAAGCTAACCACAACCTAAAAATTACTCAAAAAAGTTTTTGATACCCTACAAAAGCTCAAACAATCATAAAATAATGCTTCCATACACAAAAACACAATTTAACTCTTCAAAACCACCATTTTTCTTAAAGAAAACTCACTTTTACACACATGGGTTTCACACCCATCTCACTTTCAGACCTCTTCAACACTAACACATCATTCCCACACCTTAATAATGTTAGTGTAGACCCATTCCTTAAGTTATAGAGGCTAAAGAAAGAGGAATGGGTCAAAAATCCATTTGTATTGACTCAAAACCTTCAAATGTACAATTTCGGGTCGGTTTTAGTAAATTGATTATATTTACTCCTTATTTTCCTTGATGAACAAAACCTACTGAATGGTGCTCCTGCACCAATCATACATTGACCTTCTTGTCCCTCCTAAAGTTTGGACCACATCCATTACCTCCACATAAAACTTGGAATCTTTGGTCTTCTTGGTTCCCATGCCTTGATATGGTTATGCAAATGAAAATGAAGCAAAGTAATCATCTCCTTCTCCGCTGGCTAGAAGAATGCATACTTAATGTTTTGATACATGATATCAGCTCTCTCATCTACTCTCATGATTGAATACCAAAATCTAGTATGGTGGGCCTCCAAAGTTCTAGTCATCTTTCTTCCTCTTCCACCAAATGTTGGCTTGATCCACACATCTGCCAACCTAATTGACTCTATTTTTGAAAGCTAAAGTTTCTCTTGAGTCACCAGTGTTGCTCTGTCTGCCTTTTCAGACTCTTTCATTGCTACAGATTGTCTCTGGGATTTAATAATTTGTACCACATGTGGTTGATGTGCTTTGAATCCTTGCATCTAAAGGAAATTTCCTCAACATAAATACTCTCTCAAGGTTAACAATCATATATTGACCTTCTTTCCCATCTTAAAGTTTGGACCACATCCATTACCTCCACATAAAACTTGACATCCTTGGTCTTCTTGGTTCCCACACCTTGATATGGTTATGCAAAAGAAAATGAAGCAAAGTAATCACCTCCTTCTCTACTGGCTGGAAGAATGCATGCTTAATTTTTTGATACATGATATCAACTCTCTTTTTCTCTCATGGTTGAATATTGAAATCTAGTATGGTGGGCCTCCAAAGTTCCAGTCATCTTTCTTCCTCTTCCACCAAAAGCTGGCCTGATCCACACATCTGCTAGCCTAATTGGCTTTGTTTTTTGAAAGCTAAAGTTTCTCCTAAGTCACCAATGTATCTCTCTCTACCTTTTCAGACTCTTTCATTGCTACAAATCATCTTTGGGATTTAATCATCTGTACCACATGGTTGATGTGCTTTGAATCAACAATAATAGTCTTCAAAATTGGCTGCTAGTACAAGTTCATTTTGCTTTCATAATACTTTATAACCATGGAGTTCAGCCATTCCTTGATGCCATCAAGTGAAGATTGAGGAATGGAATCAATGTGAAGTACATCCCACTTGAAGTCTTTGAAAGAAATAGCCATATGGGTATGTGCAGGATCATGATGGGCCCAAAAGTCGCAATATGACTGGTATGTGGTTGACGATTTTTTTTTACCCAAAATTGATGAAACGAAAAGGGTTTTTAAAGGAGATTCCCAGCTTTCCACCAATATAAATTATGCTTTACTTTGAATTTAATAAGTAATTATTATTCATTTTCTATTCAAATTATGGCTAAAGTTCTATTGATAGGATGATTGAAAAAAATCTATAGCTTTCAAACGGTATCACATTTTTTGAATCCAAAACATGCTCACATTCTATGCTTCACATACTATAGGATTAAAAAAAAAAATTGAATTTCATGAAGTTTTGACCAAGTTAAGGTGGTCAACATGAGTTTTTATATTTTTAAAAGTTGTAATTAAAAATTCATAATTAATTATTTAATTGGAAAAAATTACAAAAAAATATGCATCACATCCATCAGACATGAGTCCTCTACTTATATATAAAATCTTATAAAAAAAATTATCATTTTATTGTGGTTAAGGTGGTCAAACAACTACTTCTTATTTTTTCTCTGAAATTTAAGTACTACTGCATTGAAATTTCAAATTTTCACCAAATAGATTTGTTTTTTTTAAACAAACCTAGTAGTTTAGAAACTACATTCAATTTTCTATAGATTCTATTCTTACATATTTTTGAAATAATATAGATAACTTATTCAAATTTTTATGTCAAGTTTCCTAACTGTAATTTTTCTGATTTTTTTTGCCACTTAAGGGCCTATTTTTTCCATGATGATCCTACACATACCCATATCAAATTCCTTTTTCCCAAGTCCTACTCTCTCAAGGTTAACAATCTCAATCTCACTAATAGTGATTACTACTAAGAAAAGTAATTCCACCAACTCTACCAAACAGTTTAGCATAAGAATAATAAAAGTAGAGGCTTTGAAAGGAACTCCATGAAAACCAAGCTCTCTAAATGGTACATATCAAAGTTTAGTTCAAAATATTTTAGATGAGGCTACTCCCATAGCTCTCTTACTTGCTTGACAAATCCTTGAAACTCTATATTGATTTTATTTTTCTTGTCCTTCTCTTGTTGTTCTTCCTCAATTTCATCAAGATCATACATTGACCTTCTTGACCCTCCTAAAGTTTGGACCACATCCATTACCTCCACATAAAACTGGACATCCTTGGTCTTCTTGGTTCCCATGCCTTGATATGCTTATGCAAATGAAAATGAAGCAAAGTAATCATCTCCTTCTTTGTTAGTTGGAAGAATGCATGCTTAATGTTTTGATACATGATATCAAATCTCTCTTCTACTCTCATGGTTCAATACCAAAATCTAGTATGGTGGGCCTCTAGAGTTCCAGTCATCTTTCTTCCTCTTCCACCAAATGCTAGCCTGATCCAGACATTTGCCAGCCTAATTGACTTTGTTTTTGAAAGCTGAATGGTGCATGAGCACCCACAGCTCACCCTCAATTTGTGATTGTTTAATGGTAAATTGGGAGGACAGTTGGTAAATTTTAGTATGTTGAGGTCTTTTTGTATTGAATAAGGTCTAATAGACCAATCTTTTATGTACTTTGGGAATTAGTAGGTTAGGGTGGACAAATGTACAAAAGCACTCTTGAATTAAATAATTGTTGATATTGCCATAAAGGAAAATTATGTAAAAATTAGGTGGGAGTGCAGAGAAAGAGTCTAAAAGTCATCTTATAAGGGTTTCTAAGTGGTCCTAGGCCTTT
Organism: Sequoia sempervirens; assembly: GCA_007258455.2. Lineage (NCBI taxonomy): Eukaryota > Viridiplantae > Streptophyta > Pinopsida > Cupressales > Cupressaceae > Sequoia > Sequoia sempervirens. The sequence continues at coordinate 694,311,926 of VDFB02000003.1, forward strand.
AGAATAATAAATTTGCATGATAAAGCTTATTAAGAAAAACCATTGTTAAATACTAGTATTTGTAAGCTTAATAAGGGTTTGGTGGTTCAAAGGTAGTTATGGGAATTGAAGGGAGATGATTCTAATTTTAAATGTATTAAAAAAATCATTCAGGCCTGAATGGGAGTTCAATCAATAGCTTTTTTGAAGATTGGCGCTCTTCACAACACCTAAAACTATGGAATTTCAACATTTTTTTGAGTTTTTAGTTTCTTTTATTTGTGTACGGCATAGTATAGGCATCTTATGAATAGAAATTCATGAAACATTATGGTGGGAGGTCTTAACCTAGATTTCAATATGTTTTCATACACCTTTGGTTGTTTTAGTGAAAGGAAAATCCATTTTTCTTTATTCAGCCTGTACAGACCAGTAGGGTCTGAGTGTACTTTAATTTTTGTGATGGAGCCCTTCCTCCTACTGTGGTGAATTGTGACTTAGAGGAAAGGTTTAAAATGTGTTGGTTTCAAGTTTCCTTAACTCTTTTAATAATGGTAAGGCGTTTATAGGGTTGGTGATGTTTTAGGTTGAGAATGTGAGATTTTGGCTTGAAATGGAGGAACCAAAGTGATGTTTTTGAGATCTACTAAGTCTAAAGGCTAGGTGAAGGTTTATTATGTGTGTGTAGACCCTTAAAAACTTGTTTGATGCTTTGGTGAGGTTTGGAAGGCCTTGGAGTTGTGAGATGCTAAAAACCCTAGGTATTTGTTAGAAAATTGAGGGTTTTAATTAATTATGGCTTAGAGGTTTAGTGCTTCTCTAAAACCTATGGAATTGGGAGTTTTGTGACCTATTTGATGACTATCCAAGAGCTTGTGGGGTTAGAAGAAGTTTAAAGAGCAGTTTGTTTGTAAAACAGGGCTAATTTTGTAGCCTTTTTGTAGGGTAGTTTGAAGGATCTCCAAGAAATTGCAAAGAAACCTTGTATGTCTGGCTTGGGAATGGTGTTGGGGGTTTGAGTAGATTCTATATTTATGATGAGATGGTCCTTGAGAGGAATTCTCTAAAATTTAATCCAAATTGTTGAGTTTGGAAGCCTTTTTGTTGGTAGTTGTTCCAAGATGGCCAAATGAAATAACAAAGGTTCTTGATTTACTGAAATCTAATTTGTTTGAGTCTTCTCCACCTTGACTCTCTACATCACTAAAGTTTGTCCTGAGTCACTAGTGTAGCTCTCTCTGCCTTTTCAAACTCTTTCATTGCTACAGATCATCTCTAGGATATAATCATTTGTACCACATGGTTGATGTGCTTTGAATCCTTGCATCTAAAGGAAATTTCATCTACATAAATACTACTACTCTCTGAAGGTTAACAATGTCAATCTCACTAATAATACATTTACAACCATATTCAAATATTTTCCTTCAAAAGGCTACAAATTCAAATATTGACTTAAATAGCCTTCAAGAGGCTTTAAATAACCTTTAAAAATGATTCTACATCTTTCCAATCATGCCTAACTATTCTTTTTGTAACTAACATGACTTATTACATTATAAATCAATTGTGGGTGTGTTATGACCTTATTCAATTGACAAAACTCAAAGCACAAAACTAACTTAAAAGATTTATGTGAACCAAATTTTCTCAATAACCTTGGTTTCCCTACACCAAATTTCATTATTTCAGTAAATGTCATTACAAGTAAATCTCATTACAATGCCTTAAGTACTTTGTTCTCACAGATATTTTACAATGTCACTCATACATTTGAGATTCTCTTATAATGTCTACATCATAGGTTCTCATTTAGAGGTTAACTTCAAATGAGAAACTTGAAATTCCCTCACAAAGCTTCGCACACTCTTTTATAATGGCTTGAAATCAAAATTGAGATTTATCAAGATCATCAAAATAAGGATGTTGCATTGATTTTTTGGCTAAGATTCTCTTCGATGGCTCCATAATCAACATTTTCTACAAGGAGAGACCAATCAATTTTTACTAGTTTAGTTACAAATAGGAAAAGTAAAAGAATAAAAGGACAAAACTCATGTCCAAAATGGAACTGAAATGAAAATAGATGGAATTCACTTATAGATAGGCATGACAGTCTCTCAACTTAGTCACTCCTACTCATACATCTTCACTGGGAGTTCCAAGATACCTATTGCACACAACACCTCTCATGAATCTAGAATATCTTGAAATTCGAGATGCTCCTATAATGTCTACATCATAGGTGCTCATGATAAGGTTAACTTCAAATGAATAACTTGAAATTCCCTCACCAAGCTTTGCACACACTTTTGTAATGGCTAAAAATCATAAAATTGATATTTTTCAAGATCATCAAAATAGGGATGTTGCATTGCTTTTATGCTTGAGAATCTCTTGGATGGCTCATAAATCTTCATTTTCTACAAGGGGACACCATTCAATGTTTATTGGGTTACTTAAAGATACGAAAAAATAAAATAAGACATGACAGCATTGGCATCAAATAAATTAACATGGATACAAGTATAAATTAATAAGAACCATTGTGCACATACTTACAAATTAATCCAATGAACTGTCTGAATCTACTCTACTCTTTATTGTGTCAAGTATTTCCTCATGGTCAGACTCACAGACCTTCCACAAGGTCTTGTTCAAAGGTCTACCCCCATATTTTCTCAAACGAACATTGGATGCCACAACAAGGTTCAAGTAATGAATAATCTTATGATCCGTGTCAAAGTCATCAAATAGCCAATGTTTAACACTCTTACGTGGGTACCTTCTAAGCCATGTTCCTATAACAACAACTGAGCCTATAGGGTATTTGATGTTTTCTCCATCTATAACTGGGGCTTCCAATTTATTTTTGGCCTCAACACAATGACACAAGTAATAGTTTGTCCCCTCTTTGTTTTCTTCATCTGCAATAATTGCATAAACATGCCCTGCATTGATATGTGCATAAAATCACTTGAAATTAGTCAACATTACAAATACAGTACAAAGTAAGATAACAATATGGAATTTGAAAAAGTAAGCAAGTAGATATATTATCTAGTTGAACTAGATTTGATACGTGGTCAAAGTCGACTGATGATTCCATCTGTGTTAGTTCCAATTTCATTGGAGAGCGATATGTGTGAAGTGGGGTAAGATAAATTTTCAACCATTTTTCAACCCACTCCCCTGACTCAATCATTCCAGGCTTGCATTGCACATGAAGAAAAAAATCATGCCATCTTATGTGTATCAATACTCCATGAACCTGCATTTGAGCTAAGGAAAGAGTGTAGCTCACTCGATCCTATTAGTGTAAAATAATCCTCATATGGTGCAATGTTAGTATCATCCATCAACCAAAAAATATATGAATTGAAGACATACCTTCATTACCTGGACCCATCAAAGCATTACACCACTTGACGATTGAACTTGCATCTGTCAACTTTGCACTGTCTTTATACTTTAACTCTTCTTGTGCTAATGCTCTTTTCACACATGCTCCTACACCATCATGCTCCCCCTTTCCATGCCTAACCTCACAAAAGTTCCACATGTGTTGAACACCTGTAGTGAGATGCATCTTGCACAACCAGTAGAACATGTGTGCATTCTTGAACTGTGTTGCATAGTTATCCGACCATATTATATGTCGACCGTATGATATGCCCCTTGTAGCCAAATCACTATAGAACATCTAGAAGAAACCTTGCATGAAATATAGAGAATGTGTGCAATCATCACTAATATAAAAGTGATACTCCCTCAATACCTTCCTTTGGTCCTCTGTACTATCAGCTGCATGAATGAATGTTATGTGCACAAATACCGAATCCTGTGTGGAGTTGTAATACTGTGATTGCACCTCACACTATGGCTGTAGAGTGTAGTTCTCTGCAAAGTCAACCACTGATACTATGCTGCCAACTGGAAATGTGTCCTTGCATAGCTTGAATTGTGTGTCCATCCATTGGGCTCTATGGGTATTCCTTGCATACTCATACACTAGATTCTCATGAAACATGGACATAAACTGATACACTGGAATCTTCTCAATAACCAAATCACACCCTTTTTCTTGAGACCCATCTTTTGTAGCATATGCCACTATTTTATACTTCTCAAAATCTACTAGTTTATGTCCCACCTCATATGTGTTTTCCATATGTTGACATACTGGCATTTGTTGCAAGCCACTGCAACACTCGCATGAATTATCCAAGCATGTTGTCCTATAGAATATTTGGCCATCCTCTATTTGACATAATTTTTTTGATAAGAAATATCTTGAATATTTTAGTGGGGCTTCTATGCCACAATCCTACAAAACATCATTAGTATGAAAATCTAAACATATAGAATGATAAACATCATAATGGTTAGCGAATTCAATATGTAGTCTACAACAACAAGTAGTGCGTGTGTAATTTATCTTGACATAAAAAGGTTTAAGAATTTCAAAAAATCTTTAAGAAATACTAATTTGAGTATAAGCATTTTGAAATTTATGAAAAAATTGGGTTTGAGTCGTATCCAAAAAATGCTTTGGATGTGGCTCATGGTTTGAACTACCAATTCTCCTTCTTACAACATCCCTTTGATTCAGAGATGGCATTATATTATTCTTCCAATAATCTTCAATTAGTGTTCTCAATGCTTCAACTTTTTTATCTTTATGTGGCAGTCTTCCCAAGAATTCCCATAATTCATTTGAATTGGTGCCCTCAATTCTTTTCCACCTTTGAATGGATTTTGATAAAGTTTTTCTACTAATTCTCATTTGTTCACTTGTCTTTTTAATGAGACAAGATCTATTTTTTTGATAGCTTACCAAAGTTGATGTAATGACACATTGGGTGACATTACTATCCTTTGAGCATGAGATCTTACCCACACTCTCATAAGCATTCATTAGATTCTTCACAATAGTGTTTTCACTTCATGCATTTGATGTTCTCAACCTAAGAGTCTTAATGGTGTTTCTATACTTTAAACCCCACATCATTTGAACAAATAGTTGACATCTTCTGGTCTCATTTATCCTTTCAAAGAACATTTGCCAAATCTTATCAGCATATCTTCTACAAGTGCATTCTGGAATCTTACCTTCCATGTGCTACAAAATATCCTCATCAATATTAATCCAAAACTTTGGCTTTCTACGCAAAATTCTAGGTGGTTTTCTCTTAGGTACATACATCTCAACATTAGCAATTTCATCAATATTTAATTGAGGTGGGCTAGATTACGTACCTTCAGCCGAGGGTGGAATATAATACATACCTTGAGGTTCATGTGGGGATGATGGCATACCTTTTTCATCAAATCTAAGTGATGATGTACTCTCAACTTCATATGTGGTGGATGGTGTCCAACCATACTCACTTGTGGTAGATGGTGTCCCTCCATATTCACTTGTGCTTAATGGTGTCCCTTCGTATTCACTTGCGATAGAGGGTGTGTCTCCAACTATGGTATTTGTATCTCCCCTAGCACGACTCTTTCACATTCGTGCCCTTTGTGCTGCCAATTTCTTTTCTCTTTTTGAAAGTTGAGGTTCCTCTTCAACTGGCTTGTTTTTGTGAATCGTTCCCAATTTCTACTTTTCAGGATATTCCCTCATCCATTTTTTCTCTTTATCTTTGAAGGCTTGGAGTTGATCATTTGTTAGTTTTTTCCTTTTAACAGTTTGTTTCTTCAGCATGACAAATAATTTTACCTACAGTGCAAAAAGTGCTAAGTCAAGTCAAATTAACTAATAGTGAAGGGTTGTAAAAGTCTATTAAAGAGGCAGACCAATGGTCACCTCTTTCAAATGTTAGTTTTTGAAGTTGAAGTGGTTTGTTTTAAGAGGGAAACATTATAAAAGGCCATGATAAAATTGAATGGAGGATGATCTTGGATTGGGCATCAAACCAAATGAGGAAATGTTGAGTTTTCCTTAACAAAATTGAGCTTTTGGTGACTGAATTTGAGTTTTTGAGTTGGGAAGCATTATTTTATGTTAGATTGAGCATGAGCAAGGTATATTAGGTGTGTTTCAATAGTTTTCAAGTTTTGGAGTGTTTGGAAAGTGCTACTTTCAATAAAACATATGGTTTCTAAGCCTAGGGAGAGGGTTTATGGTTTGGGTGGTAAATGATTGAATCTCTACAATCTAATGCTATAATTTGAAGTTTTGATAGATATAAAGTGTTGCCCCAAGGTTTTAGGAGATTTGGACAAGTTTTGAAGGTGGTCCCTTTGTAAAAGTTGACTAATTTGGACCCTTAAAAGCATAGAAAACTTAATAATTTGTGCAATTTGGTACAAAACAAGCATTGGTGATTGTTGGATATGTTGAAAGAGTCTATGATGAGTAAAATAAAGGTGTCTAAATGGTCCTAGGTCTATAGAACAATAAATTTGCATAATGAAGCTTATTAAGTAAACCATTGCTAATACTAGTACTTTTAGGCTTAATGAAGGTTTAGTGGTTCAAGGGTGGTTATGGGCATTGAAGGAAGTTGGGACTCCTGATTTGAAAATGTATAAAAACTATAAGCCTGAATAAAGGGTTCGATGAATTGCTGAGAATGTGAGTTTTTGGCATGAAAAGGAGGAACCAAAGTGGTGTTTTTGAGATCTAATGAGGCTAAAGGCCTAGTGAAGGTTTATTTTGGTTTTGCAGACCCTGACAAACTTGTTTGATACTTTGGTGAGGCTTGGAAGGCCTTGGAGTTGTGAAATATAGAAAACCCTAGATATTTATGAGAAAATTGAGGGTTTTTGTATTGGAAACCTATTTGAGCATGCAAGGTCCTAAAACCTAGAAAATGTTTTTTTTTGAGACCTAAGTAAAGACTGTTTTTGGGTTTGGGGGTCTGCTAAGAAGTGAGAAGGTTGTGTGGGGAATTATACCCGATTGAGTGACTTTGATATTGCAAGGAAAATTAGATACGGAAAACAATTCTCCTAACGTCAATACCTCAGGAAAGAATGTAGATACACTTTAAAATTTACAATTATAGTCAAGTTAAGATCCACTATGAAATAGATTATAGAAACAAAGTTTTGACAATCACATAAGAACACCAGATATACGTAAGAAAACCCTTACGGGAGAAAAACCCACCACACCAAGAGAAATCACCTTGTATTACAGTAAAAAGAATTACATACAAGTTACAGACTTATCTTTCTAGTATCTGTTAATAGCAACATCTACCATGTACAATTTGATTCACAGGAAACTTCACAATTACAATCTACAAAATAGAAATCTTCCAATGCTTTGGTCACACCCCAATCTGTTGAACTAACCAACCATGTACAATCAGCAATGTTTGAGTATATCCATGTCAAACTCTGTCTGTAGAACTTCCTTGCAGAATCGTCACAACGAATAGACTTCCAACTGTTTAGATTCATCATCTCCTATTGGTCCACGAGATGCCACATCAGAAAGTCTCCCACGGTCAAATGACGAACAAGAGAATTCACACTGCATTGGCATCTCGGTGAGACACTAAGAGTGTCTCACCGATGCCACATAACATTATATTGAAGTCACCAAAAGTCACCGTAGTCGCCAAGATGTTCTATCGAGCTCCATAAGTTACACTGAGCCACCAAGCAGTCGCCTAGACCTATTGTTGTCACCGGGAAGTCACAATGAAGTCAAAGTGTCTCATAGTTGTGAGTTAACTCGTCGGTAAGAGTATCTCTCTTTGGTGAGATGTTATACCGAGCTCTATGAATTATGCTGAAAGCTTCATCTGTCACCAAGAGTTACCCTGATAGCCATCAGCTATTGGCAAGAAATTTTCCATTGCTAAGAGGTTTCTCCGATCAATTTGAGTTACATCGAAGAACATTTGGATGTGTCCCCTATTGGCAAGACATTAGCTTATTGCCTAGACTTCATAACGAAGCCTTAGAGTTACATCGATAACTCCCAAGTGTGGCCCTATCAGCATGACTTTCATCTATCGCAAAGACCTTTCTCTGAGACTCTTTGTTACAGTGAAGACAACATATGAATTCTTGTCAATAAGACATTCACTATTCGCTAAGACTTCTCCTCGAGTGTTGAAGTCACTCCGAAACCCTAATCGCCATGAGTCTCTCTGATTCATGATTGAATGGCCTGTCGGCCAGAGGTCTCCCGAGCGCTATAAGGTCATAATGAACACACCTTGTCATAGTGATAGACTCCATAGTGAGGACGTTCGACAAGATAGTAACAAGGTCACCGTGACTTGTTCAGAACTGAATAAATCAAACTGTTAGTTGGCCAGACAATGAGGATGTCACACCGATTTGGCTCTAATGGAGGTTTCAGCCTGTAATGTTTGAGGCACATATTTCCAACAATCTCCCACTTGATGAAGATCATTCAGGCACCTCTAGAGCACAAATAATACTTACTAAAATCATGGGCACTAAGGCCCATTGAACTGGCACACCACCTGAACTTGTCTATGCTCACTGGCTTCGTCAATGCATCTGCAACATTCTCTAGAGTATCAACTTTTTCCAAATTGACCTTTCCATCCTCAACCATATCTCATACAAAGTGATACTGTACATCAATATGTTTCATTCTGGCATGGAAAGTTGGGTTCTTTGCCAGAAAAATTGCACTCTGGCTGTCACATAAAATTGTTATTTCCCCTGTATCAAAACCAATGTTAGAACACAAATGTTTCAACCATATAGCTTCTTTACAAGCATGAGTATCTGCCATGTATTCAGCCTCTATAGTGGACATAGCGACTACAGCCTGTTGCTTGCTCATCCAACTCACTGTAACACCATTCATCATGAACATATATCCACTGGTGGATCTCCTACTGTCAATTTCCCTTGCCCAATCAGAATCTACATATCCACAAATGCTAAGAGTCCTCTATGATTCAACCGAATTCCCATGGTAACACAATGCAAAATCTAAAGTTCCCTTCAAATATCTAAATACTCTCTTCATAGCATCCCAATGTATTCTTCCTGGATTAGCCATAAATCAACTAAGTACTCCCACTGCTTGGGCAATGTCTGGCCTTGTACAGACCATTGCATACATAAGACTGCCTACTGCACTAGCATAGGGTACACTGGTCATGTCCTCCATCTCAGTAGGAGATTTTGGACAGTCCTCAACAGATAGCTTCATTCCTTGCATGACTGGAACAACTAACTACTTGCAATCATTCATACAAAATCTCTCAAGAACAGTCATGATATACTTACTCTAATTGAGCCAAAGCTTTCTATTCTTCCTGTCCCAAGTTATCTCCATCCCTAGAATATACCTTGCTGCACCAAGATCCTTCATTTCAAACTTAACAGACAACTGAGACTTAAGATCAGAAATCATTAGCTTGCTATTTTCTATGAACAGCATATCATCAACATAAAGAGCAATAACAAGCACTTGATCACTTTCAGCTTTATAGTATACACAGTGATAAAATTTTGATGTCACAAAGCCTAAAGATAATACATAAGAATCAAATTTCTAGTACCACATTCTAGGTGACTGCTTTAACCCATACAGAGACTTCTTTAATTTGCATACCATTTTTTCCTTACCTTTCTCAACAAAGTGCTCAGGCTGGGACATATAGATTTCTTCTTCAAGATCTCCATGAAGAAATGTTGTCTTCACATCCATCTATTCAACCTCTAAGTCATACACTACTGCAAGTGACAATAGAAATCTAATGGACATCAGCTTTGCTATAGGAGAAAATATTTCCCCATAATCAATTCCCTCTACCTGGGAATAACCCTTTGCAACTAGTCTTGCCTTGTATTTTTCTACACTGCCATTCAGACCAATCTTTTTCTTAAATACCCATTTGCAGCCCACAAGTTTTCTACCTTTAGGCAAGGGCACCAGACTCCAAGTTTCATTTTTATCTAATGACACCATTTCTTCATTCATGGCTTTCAACCAAGAATCTGAATCAGACATTTTAATTGCCTCCTTTACAGTCCTAGGCTCATCAATGTTAGAAATCAAGGCATAGGCACAAGTAGAATCAATTAATGAGAACCCATACCTATCTAGTTGTTTCCTTTCTCGGGTTGATCTCCTCATTGGCTGAGGCTGAGGTTCTTCTTCTTCAGAACTTTCAGAACTACTTGAGCTCTCCTCAGTTTCAGGTACATTTTGAATTTTCAATTCCTCTTTCTCTGGTGTAGGAGGAATTGCTGCTACATCCTTGTTTTCTAACTTTATCTCTGACTACAGATTCAAGGTGGAAGGTTTCAGCTCACGAAAGATTACACTCCTGATGTATACAACCTTCTCTGTAATAGGATTCCAAAGCTTGTATCCTTTAATGTTAGCACTATAGCCAATAAAAATACACTTGACAACCTTGTTCTCCAACTTAGATCTTTTTACATCTGACACATGAGCATATGCCTCATAGCCAAAGAATCTAGTATGTCTAAGAGAGGGCTTCTTACTAGACCATGCTTCCAAAGGTTTCTTCTCAACAAGAGCAGAGTTTGGAGATCGATTAATTAAGTAACATGCAGTAGCAGTAGCTTCAGCCCAGAACTTCTCTTCTAGACCAACACTACTAAGCATACTTCGTGCTCTCTCTATCACTAGTCTTATGTCTTTTGATTCCATGGTATTTATAGTATCTTTCAAATTCATCAGAACATAATTCATTGCCATTATCAGTCCTTAAGCATTTTATTGTTTGACCAGTCTGATTTTTAACAAGATTTTTAAACTCCTTAAATCGACTGAACACTTCTGATTTACTTTTCAAAAAATAAATAAATGCTCTTCTTGAATAATCATCAATGAATGACACATAGTATCTTGATTTAGACAAAGAAGGAACATCTACTGGACCAAACACATCCGAATGAATATAGTCTAACAAACCAGAAGATTTATGAGGATTGTCATAAAATGAAACACGATGCTGCTTTCCATATATACAATGTTCACATAATTCAAATTCCAGATTACAATCTTCAAGCCCCTCAACCAAGTTTTTGTTCTTCAAAGTTTTTAAGCCTTTTTCTCCTATGTGGCCTAACCTATTATGCCAAAGCATAGTCTTCTCTGCAGGAAGTTTTACTTCTATAGAATTTACATAATTAGGAATTTTTCCCTCTTTACCTCCATGAGCAGCTTTCAGTGACTTCGAAGAGACACTGTTACATTGAACAGCTTGTGCATCCAGCTTGTACAGGGTACCAATTCGAGCACCTCTAGCCAGCACCATTGAACCTCTAGTCATCTTGCAGCCACTTCCCAAGAACAAGACTTGTACTCCAATATCATTCAGCTTACTGACAGAAAGAAGATTCTAAGCTAGACCTGGTATGTGCATAATGTCATTGATCCCCTTTATTCTGCCATCAAGGAATTGTATTTTGTCTCTTCCACGGCCAACAATTTCCAAAGTTGAATCACTCACCAAGTACACCTTTCCACCATTATATTATTCATACTTTTCGAACCATTCTCTATGAAATATCATGTGGAATGATGCTCTAGAATCAATCATCCAGACATCATCTGATGCCTATGTAGCCAAAGCTACAATGAAGGCATCACCATCACTATGAGAAGAACCATTATCTAAAGAGCCCTTCTTCTTTTTCTCCTCTTTACAATCCTTTCAGACATGACCAAGTTTCCCATAGTTCTAGCATTTCACCTTGGACTTCTTGCCAGGAGATTTTGATCTCCCTTCTTATTTCGATTTGGACTTCTTGTCCTTCTTCTTGCCTTTCTCCTTTGACCTTCCTCTGACAGCAAGAGCCTCCTTAGCCATCTCAGAAGATTTTCTTCTCATCTCTTCTAATAGCAAAGAACCAACAACATCTTCCATCTTGAAACTGGATGTTGTACTCCCAATAGCCATCACTAGATGATCCCAAGAGTCTGGCAAAGAACATAACAGAAGCATATAGCGATCCTCTTCTTCAATCTTTACACCAACAGATGTTAATTGTTCGAGCAGCATGTTAAATGCATTCAAATGATCAGCTATATACCCTCCTTCCTGCATTCTCAAAGAGTAGAGATTCTTTCTTAGGAACAACTTATTCACCAAGGATTTCCCTTGATAAATAGATGCCAATCTCTTCCACAAGAGAGAAGTATTCTTCTCTTCATGCACATTGAGAAGAATTGAGTCTACCAAACAGAGCCTTATCAGCCCCTTAGCTTTTCTATCTGCAAGGTCCCATTCTTCTTGCTTCATGCCTATAGGTTTAGTTCTAGACACAGCAAGCCAAAGGTCTCGATCTACGAAGAGATCCTCCATCTTGACTTTCCACAATTCAAAGTTACTGCCATTGAATTTCTCTATTTCAATTTTTCCTGATGAACTAGACATCTTAATCTGTAATTAGAAATAACAATCTCCACAAGACTCCCACTGAACAGTATTGACACAAAAAACCCAATGTACCCCCAAGGATAACACAATCGGCCAGGCTATAATACCACTTGCAAGGAAAATTAGATGTAGAAAACAATTCTCCTAATGTCAATACCTTAAGAAAGAATGCAAATACACTTTAAAATTTACAATTACAATCAAGTTAAGATCCACTATGAAACAAATTATAGAAACAGAGTTTTGAAAATCACACAAGAATACCAGATATACGTGGGAAAGCCCTTACGGGAGAAAAACCCACCACACCAAGAGAAATCACCTTGTATTATAGTAAAAATAATTGCATACAAGTTACAGACTTATCTTTATGGTATATGTTAACAACAACATTCACCATGTACACTTTGATTAACAGGAAAATTCACAATTACAATCTATAGAATAGAAATCTTCCAATGCTTCGATCACACCCTAATCTATTGAACTAAACAACCATGTACTATCAACAATGTCTGAGTATATCCATGTCGAACTCTATCTGTAGAACTTCCTTGCAAAACCGTCACAATGAATAGACTTCCAACTATTCAGATTCATCATCTCCTATTGGTCCACAAGATGCCACATCAGAAAGTCTCCCATAGTCAAATGACAAACAAGATAATTCATACTGCATTGGCATCTCGGTGAGACACTAACAATGTCTCGCTGATGCCACATAACATTATATCGAAGTCACCAAAAGTCACCGTAGTCACCGAGATGTTCTATCGAGCTCCATAAGTTACACCAACCCACCAAGCAGTCACCCAGACCTATCGCTGTCACCAAGAAGTCACAACGAAGTCAAAGTGTCTCATAGTTGTGAGTTAACAGGTTAGTAAGAGTATCGCTCTTCAGTGAGATGTTATACCGAGCTCTATGACTTATGCCGAACGCTTCATCTGTCGCCAAGAGTTACCCCGATAGCCATCAGCTATCGACAAGACATTCGCCATCACTAAGAGGTTTCTTCGATCAATTTGAGTTACACTGAAGAACATTTGGATGTGTCCCCTGATGGCAAGACATTAGCTTATCACCTAGACTTCATAAAGAATCCTTAGAGTTACATCGATAACTCCCGAGTGTGGCCCTGTCGGCATGACTTTCATCTATCTCAAAGACCTTTCTCCGAGACTCTTTGTTACGGTGAAGACAACATATGAATTCTTGTCGGTAAGACATTCACTATTCGCTGAGACTTCTCCCCGAGTGTTGAAGTCACTCCAAAACCCCAGTCGCCATGAGTCTCTCCAATTCATGATTGAATGGCCTATCAGCCAGAGGTCTCCTGAGTGCTATAAGGTCACAACGAACACACCTTGTCACAACGATAGACTCCATAGTGAGGACGTTCAACAAGACAGTAACAAGGTCACAGCGACTTGTTTAGAACTGAATAAATCAAACTGCTAGTCGGCCAGACAATGAGGATGTCACACCAACTTGGCTCTAATGGAGGTTTCAACCTGTAATGTTTGAGGCACATATTTCCAACAGATATGCTACAACCTAAACAATGTGAATTTGTTGAAAGAAGAGATCATGATGAAATTGTAAATTGAAAATTTTTTTGTAGATTGGAGTTGTGTGTTTGTATGTTGCAAGCCTCCCCCTACTGCATTAGGAGTATATTCCAATTTTTTAGAAACATGTATGGAAAATTTGGTAGCATAGACAAGGCAATCAGCTAGTTTGTATAACTATTTGACAAAATACCTCAATGAAAGCTTTGGAAGCATACACAAAGAAATTCAATTGTTAAATTTAGCAAAATGCCTCAAAGAGATGTGGTTTAAAAATGTAATAGGAAAGTGTATACAATTGTGTAATTTAAAATGTCTATTGAAAACCTAAGGTTGTAACATGACAAACCAACAATTTGATCAACATGGAATAAGCAAAACAACAAAAATGAAAGCAAACCATAATAGAATGAAAGAAAATGTACAAATACTTCACATACCTAAAAAACCAAAGTTTCAAATGGAGGAGTTCTACCCAATTATGTAGCGTTTGCTTCTTCTTTCCTCAAACTCCTCAAAAATTTGACTTTTTCAAAAGCTTGTTCCCCTCCATACTTCAATTGTATATCAGTTATCATTGTAATTAAAAATTGAATTCATATTATATGCCTTTCAACATGAAAACTCTGTTATTTCATGCAAAGGTGGTGGAATCTAAAAATAATGCATGCACACTTCACTCAATCACCAAAAAGCTACATTTTGTCAGAGCATGCACAAAACCAGAAGAATATGCAGAATGTGGGCCGACATTACAGATATATTATGTTTTTTAACCATTTTTAGTGCAATAAAAAACATGCTCACATTATAACATGAGCACGTTATTTCTTGCTAAATGGCCATGTTCTACTTATTCATAACACGCTCGCGTTATAATAAAGTTATTTTTTTTAAAGATTTATATAGTAGACCCACTGCAACCCACTCCCACCCTCTCCCACCCTATCTCCCACTCAACCACTCTCTCCAACACTCTTCCACTCTCTCCAACTCTCTCCCACCCTCTCTCGCACTCTCTAACTCTCTCCCACTCTCTCCCACACTCCCCCACCCTCTCCTACCCTCTCTCCCACTCTCTCCAACCCT
>VDFB02000003.1:694330345-694370888 GCA_007258455.2 Sequoia sempervirens
ACCCAGTTGAAGCAGTAAGGGATCACTCTAACTTACAGTGAGTTAGAGGAAGAAACAAAGAGTGCCACCAAGAGTGGAGGTGAGGAAACAACCATTGCCACCACTACTACCCCATCAAGGAAAACCTCAGAATCTCCTTCATCCACCAGATTGAGGAAAAGAAAAGAAGCTACGAAGCAACATCCTAATCCCAAGGTATATGTTAGAAAGGATTTGAAGGGAGAACCCTCCAAGAAATAAAATAAGTCTAGAGGATTTGAGGGATTACCACCAATACAGGAGGACCCCCTTCATGTGGGAGAAGGAGGAGAGGTTGAGCAACCCAAATCTCCTCCTGAAACCTCTGATGTTACCGCTGCAACCATTGCTGCCCCTCCACCTGCTTCTTAGGCAATGGTCAATACACCTAGCTTCTTCTCCACCCACCATGCAGGTTGTAACCATTGACTCCTCATCTACCACCACATCTCCACTCTCATATACCTCTATGTCTCCAATGACATCGCTGCCATGATAGTAGCTACTATCACAATGCCAACCCTTTCACTCCCTGAGTCTCTGGCTAAACATACGAAGAATATTCCCTTTGAACTTTCTAGTGTGCTTCTAGATCCTAATGTACAAGCAGCCCTAGCGTGATCTGGTGCTCACCTACCTGGGCCACCTCTTCTTAAGCCTTCGAAGATGACAACCACAATGTTGATATCAAAGGAATTGGAGAGACAATCACACCAGGCCACTATCGACTTTGAAGTAGAGGCAGATAATTATCATGAGCATCCCAAATATCAACCTCTAATAATTGATGAAGTGGTTCAAGAAGGTGAGGAATCTGGATCTTCTTAGAAAGATAAAGAAGATGAAACAACTAAGTATATTGTAGAACCATTGATCTGGATCTAGAGGAGGAATTGGCCCAACATTTCAAGGATGTTGGAGAGGAAGCTAAGAAATCACCATCCAATGAAGAGAGGGACACAAAAGATAAGATGGAGCAAGACACTACACCTCCTATAGGGGAACAAGGTAAGAGCCCTGTGCATGATGAAAAGATGACTTATCCAAGTGAACATGGGAAAGAAGAAGAAAAGGTAGAAAGAATTCTAGAAATGGAACCTCATAGTGAGGAGGATTGTTCTGAGAAGCAAGAATTCCAAGCCAAAGAGGGAGAAAGGGCTTCTGAAAGGGAAGATATTCCAAAGAAGCACATGCCTTCCAAGTCCCTTATCAAAGATGCAGTATTCATTTGGGACTCTGATGAAGAAGAAGACACAAGAACGGAGCAATAAACTCCAAAGGATAGGGAAATAGAAATTAGAAAAGGTGAAAAGGAAGGTGATCATGAATCACCTAAAGAGGAGTCCCAAATTCCCGAGTGGCTGGAAAAGTCATTGGAGAGGAGGACTCTAGCCCCAAAGGACCCGAAAGAAAGACTTGAGGCTATAATAGCTCAAGTACAGGTCAACACAAAGAAGGTGAAGAAGTTAAAGGTCAGATCTAAGCTAACAATGGATTCCTCGAGGTCAAGAACTGTGTAGGTGGCCACACTCATGGTCAGAGAAGAAAGAATAAGCTACAACATCTCCTTTATCAACTTGGGGATAGCCACCAAGGAACAAAAGATAGAACAACTTGAGGAATCAGTTGCCCTAGTAGTGCATCAAATTCACAAAGATAAATCTTCCAAAGAGGAGATGCAAGTACAGATAGAAGACCTGGTTGGCTACATACAACAATGGTCAACAATAGAGGAGCAACCCACAACATTCTTTGCACCGCCCTAGCTACTATCTAGAGATCATATCAACAAGTTAGAAAAGAGGAAAAATTGGGAAAAAATAATAGAAGATTGGTTCCAACAAGTTTATTACGTTGGAAACATGGGTCAAAATCATGCTATCAGGACAAAGAAACAAAATTTGGTGGTACAAAAATGCATCAAGGGAACAAGGAAATTTTGCATTGACTTTCCTAAATGGCATTTGGTAACTTACCCTAAGATTGAAGCTATCCTCAAGATGTCAGAGAGGACATGAGAGAAGGAGCTTTCCTTCACAAAGAATGATCATTGTCTCGTGGACATATGGAAGCTCAACTTTGATCATAGAAAGGAGATACTGGAACATGTGCTCCATCAGGTGGGGTGAGATATTTATTGGGAAAAAGAAGTGAGGGAAATGTGTGAGGAATATATCAAATTGTTGACTGATTACAATGTTCCTGCCATTGAGCTCGATGTGGAAAAGATAAAGCCATATTTTTCACAAAAATATGGACGATGGAATTTTGGGTGACCTAACCACTAACTTCATGAGTTTTGCTTCCTGGGCATTTACCCAATTAGAGCAAGTCAGGGATAATACAACCAAGTGTGATAGTGACTTGGATACCCTCACATATCGATCCAAGAAATGGAACTTCCAAGTGATCTAATCTGAGGAAATAGAGCTTGACAAACTCTGAGTATTGATCAACAATTTCATGGAGTATGTCATTCAAAGGAAGTAGGAAGGGGACCCTATTATTGATGAAGAACACCTAACATAATAGCTGCAGCAAAGAGCAAACCACTAAAAGATAAAGAGCTATAGTGTCACCACAAAAAGACAAAATAGGGAAAAGGACAAGATATAATTTTAAATTGTAATATATTTGGGGGTGGGTGAAACCCTAATTTGTAGCGAATCTTGGCCACACAATGAAAATCAATCTTGGCCATTTATTTTTCTTTTTGAACACTATAAATAGGGGGTATCCTCTCATTTTCAAGAGAGAGTTGAGTTTTTGTAACAACATGCTACTGAAATTTTAATAGAAGTTCATGCTTTTTCGTGGATTCTTGAGTTTCAAATGCATGTTACATGGTTCTTCTCCCATAGTTAATTTGAGTAGATTTATCTTGTTGTTCCTTATGTTTCAGTTAGTTTTAGTTGTTAATGGATGGTGTTCATTGATTGTGAAGAATTTTGTTTTGTTGATGCCCTTCTAGTTCATGCTTTTTGTTGTTCATTGTTGATAAATTGTTGTGTAAAGCTAGTTTGAACTATATATGAATGTTTCCCCTAAGTTTTTCCTCTTATTCATGCTTCATGGTGAATGAAAGATTGAAAATCTATAGACCTCACAAGATTGCACAAATTCTATGAGACTGTACTTTACTTTGGTTAAGTGAAACTTCATTTAGAGAAGGTTGTTCATTGTAGTGTCCTCCATGATCACTATTCAAGGCTAGTTTCAGATCCAAGAATCCCTCTTTTCCCCTGCTCTTTTTCCTTTTTTTTGTAAATAAGTGACCTAAGCTAAGGTTCATTGCACAATGTAAAGCCAGACTTGAAGATAAAATAGGAGTTCTAGATCACTATCCCAAACCTGCAACAACTAAACAATGAATTTTCTCATCTCAAGAACTTATTTCAAGGATTCAATTCTCGTCTAGCTTTCCTATGTAAGTCTACCCTGTGATTACCAATAAAATCACATAAGAACCAATGAGATACCCATGCAATTCATGACCTGACACCCGAGAGACCTTGGGGCAGTTTTCAACATGTTGTTGGAGATTACCTTCCAAAAGAGGCAGTGCACCTAAGCATTTATTGTGTTGAGAAAGTGTGAAAACACCCATCAACATAAATGATACATTGTAAATCTAGACAGTTAATTATTAGGTTTTAGATCTAATGGCAGATATTTTGTTGGCCTATATTACCCTAGAATGTAATCCTATTTTATGAGGACATTGTATTTGTTAAACATGCACAAGAGAATTGAGAGGGGGAGGTGAATCATTTGTCACACAATTCAAACTTAAAACTTCAACACTTATCAATTCCACAACCACACTATTTTGTTATTAAGTAAGAGCATGAAAAACAAATAACAAAAAGAAAATCAACACAATGAACACCATTTTTTTACATGGAATACCCAATAAGGGAAAAACCACGGTGAGGGTTAACTCACATTATAAAGTAGTTTCAAATTGAGAACAAAGAGGTTCACTTCCCAGAAGAAGGGCTTACTATCCAAGTACAAAAGCTCGCTTCTTATATAGAAGGACTCACTATCCTACAAGAAGGCTCATTGCCAACACAAAGATTTACAAAACAAAATAAGGATTTACAACCCAAAAATGAATTGAGAAGATGCACCTATCAAGTGTTGATATAGTTCTGGTGATGCTCAATATACTAACTTAACACACTTCACTATTTTCACTTACTTTCACATTTACTGTTGCCTCATTGATCACACCTTCCCATCAATCACCACACACACACACCTCTCTTTTTTTTTTCTTCAACCCTATCTAATATATATTTATATATGGTATATAATATATATATATCTAATCTTCATCACAAGCATCAATTAGGTCGGCCTAATTAGATGCATTTCTCATTTATAAAAGATATCAATTGTCAACTTCAATCATTCACAAAATATTTTTAAAAGGAAATTCAAACCTTCAGTAGGTTACATTATGTCGGCACAAACCAAAAAAATAGGTCGCACACATGTCCTCATATCGTATCATAATTAACTTAAAAAGTTGGCCAAGAATAGACTTTAACAAAATAATGTCACTTCCTCGTACAAGCACTAGAGCACAAAATAATCTAACCATGCATTCCTTTAGCAATCATAAGCAATCTTCGAAAAGTGCAATTAGTAGTTGTCAACTACGGAGAAATGCAGACTTGAATATCGAAGAGTGCATCAAAAATACCGAATTCACCACTGAAGGAGATAAACCAGTTGAACACACTGGTTTAGGGTACTGGACCAAGCTACCAACATGGTGACATAAATGACAACATATAGATAAACTTCTCCATTATTCCAACAATCTCCCCCTTTGTCATTGATGACAACATGGAGAAAAAAAAATCTCCTTCAATCTCTCTCATCAATTAAAATCTCTCCATACTCTAACTCTATCCAAATTTCTCCAACTCTCTACCCCTTTGACATTAATGGAAAAGGGCAAAAAAATGGGTGTAAACATGGTGACATCAAATTTTCAAAAATAATTCCAAAAACTTCAAAAACTTCCAACCATTTAGAACTTTCAAGTATACAAAATTTAAGTGAAGATGACGTTCTTCATGAGAAATATCTTCTTGTACCTTTCTTTGAGAACTGGATACAACTTCTTCTAGTTGAATACATTAGAATCCATTCTTGTGGATACTCTTTCTAATAAATCCAACATGGTAAAAGAAGATGACCAATTCGTAGCGGAGGACTATTTTTCAGCATCTTCTATATCAATAAGGATTTTGAAAAAATGCTCTAATTGGACTTAAAAAATTTCCTTAAGAAGCTAGGTCTTCATCACATCATCTCTTTGTCTATATGCAATGATTATTTCAGCCTATAGTTCACCAACTCTTAGTTTTGCTTCCCTTCTTTATCTTCAAAGATGTCAAAATTCTTTCCAATGTTGTTTACTTCATATTCAATCGCTTCAATTCTATGTTTGAAATCATCTACTGTTGCAGGCCATTGGAGACAATATTTGTAAACATTTGATATTTCTTTAATACACTTCTTTGTTTCTAGAATCAATTAAGATAGTCTCTGCTTAGCTTTACCACATCTCCTTTCAACCAAAATTTTCATCTTACGTCCTTCTAGTCCTTCAAGCAACATCCTTTCTTCAACAATCTCAACTATATTTTTTGGCAAGGAATCAAAAATAGCTAATACTTCAATACCTTTCTAGAGTAGATATTCTACCAAAGCATCACCAATCTTCAGTCTGTCAATAGGAGAGGCTACATTCCATAATTCACCAATTTTCTTCATCTTTCCCTTAACCATCATAGATTGGATGACATCAAGATTAGGGGATTCAGATCCAGTCAGGGATTCTTTCTCCTTTTCATCTGAAATTTCAATGATATCCTCAGTTATAGCTTTTCTCTTCTTTGATTCTAGAGGGAAATCACTGATAACAACCTCCAATTCTCCTTTTTTGGAGGAAGAGCCCACTTCAAATTGACTCAATGCAGATATACTAGAGAAAAGGTTTTTTTTCAAGGATGAGAAATATGATCTACACATACTTACATTATCTTCCAAAGACTCTAGATATCTGTAGAATTGTTTTCCAATAGGAATATCAGATTCCCACATCACATTATCTTTTCCTGGTAGAGAATTCAAAAAGTAAAACACCAAGCACACCAACGAAGATCTGAAATGAAAGGGATAACCATCAAATAGTGACATTCAAGTATTTCAAGTATATTTTCAAGCAACAAACTACACAAATCAAGTTGTCTTTTATCCTTAACCATCATATGAGCAATGTGTATGACAATAGCTGAAGTTGAACTTTTGCAATTTCTGAAATAAATTTTGTAAGAAATATCATACTCAACATACCTAATGGTTGAATCTGCAAGTGTATCAATCAATTGTTCTTGAGGATCTTTACTAATTCCATTTAGATCCTCCATGTCTTTCTACTTCACAGTTTTCTTTCTAGGGAGTTCTCCAATGCTACATAAACTAGTGATCACTTTGATTGCTTCCTTCAAGATCAAGTAGGGTTTGTCCAATACAATATTGTCATTCTTGAAATGATTCAATAAGAACAAAATAAACTCTTTATCAGTAAACCACATAAATTCTCTCCACAAATCCATGCCTAGGGTTTTTATGTTCTATAATTCATCTTCACTCAACCCTAGTTATATTCCTTTAATCTTTCTATGATCATATTCCTCTAATTCAATGCCTTTCAGCTTCAGAAGGATAACACCAGTTGATCCTCTATCCATTTCTATGCTTTCTTTAATTTTGATTGAAACCTCTTCAATTTTCTTATTCCCTTTTTGCAAATAGAGAAAATTTCCAAATTACCCAAGATAATCTCCTTGAATTCCCTTCAAAATTCTTCAAGATCAATTCAATATCACTCCAAGCTACCATTCAAGTTCTTCAAATGCTTAATTAACCAAGAATACTTCCAAACTTCAACTTATACAACATCAAATTTACCCTAAAATGCATTAAATGTGGTAGACTTCAAAAAGTTTCTAAAGACATTCTTCTTGACATAGAAAGCCCTAATTCAGTCTGCAAATCATCATGACAACATATTTTCTTCTAGTTATTTTTCCAAAACCTCTAAATAATCATTCTTCACATTTTATCCTCATGCCAACCTCTGACATGCCATTCTTCTAGGGGGTTTTTATAATCTTTTGATAATGCTCCCCCTAAGACCATGCTAGGTCTAATTTCTAAACAATTCATCTATACCAGATGAGGGTACAGACACATCAGGAGTTTTAGGTTTTTCTTCTTACTTCTTCCATATCTTATTCATCTCCTGCTTCATCTCTTACTTTTCAATCTTCTTTACCAGTTCCCTCTTCTCTTCCAAAGTAGACTTCTTTCCTTTCTTACTTCTGCAAACTTTTGAGACATGTCCAAGTTTGTTATAGTTATAGCAGACTACACTTTCTAATTAATCTATCCTCCATTATTCCTTGATCTACACTGATTTGCTCTGTGTCCAAATTTATTATAGGTATAATAGTAGCCATTAAAGAGTTGATTCATTTTGCCTTCATTAAACCTATTCCTCATTACTCGACTAATCATTCTCACCTAAGATCTATATTATGTAGCCTTATGTCCAATCTTCCTACATTCAAAGCAATGTACGATGAAGGGACCAAAAAACCAATTCTTCCTACTCCTACATTTTGTTGCTCTATGACCTTATTTGTTACAAGAAAAAAAAACACCATTGAAAGAGGGATACCTTTGTACATTAGGTTGTCTCATAGGCGGTATTCTTGCAAAATTCCTTGAATTTCTTCTCTTCTTTCTTTTTTCTTGATTCTTCTAATTGTTTATTGTATTCTTCACATCTTTACAACTTTCATCGGTATCAATTCCCAAGTCACCTTTGTATTTACTTGGTTTTTTCCTCGCAAGTAATTCTTCAATTTTACCGAAGCTAGATCTGAAATTATTCTCATAGATTTTTTCCTTCTCTAGTTCCACTCTTAAGTTTACTATCTCTTGTTCAAGTCTAGAACATTCATCAAACTTGTTTTTTACAATGGTATTTAGACATTCTTCAAACCTCTTCTTCTCTTCTCCTATTACTTTCAGTCCAATTATATCTTGTTTCAACTATTCACTTACTTCTCTGTGTCTTTCCTTGAATTTATTCAATTATTCTTTCAATTTCTGGACACTTTCATTTGCTTCATCAAGATTCTCTTTCAGATCTCTATTTTCTCTTTCCACTTTATCAAGATCTTCAAGCAAAGTCTGGAGCTCGCCTTTATCATCCATTCAACCAACCTGTAGGATCCTCCTCAAGTGATTATGCTCTTCACCAAGGAACCAAAAGCTCTTATACCAATTGTTAAACATGCACATGACAATTGAGAGGGGGGTGAATCAGTTGTCACACAATTTAAACATAAAACTTCAACACTTATCAATTACACAACCACACTATTTTGTTATTAAGTAAGAGCATGAAACACAAATAACAGAAAGAAAATCAACAAAATGAACACCATATTTTCTATGTGGAAATCCCAATAAGGGAAACACCACAGTGAGGGTTAACTCACAATATAGATTAGTTTCAAACTGAGAACAAAGAGGCTCACTGCCTAGAAGAAGGACTCACTATCCTACAAGAAGGATCACTGTTTGGGTATGTGCAAGATCATCATGGAAAAAATAGGCCCTTAATTGGCAAAAAATTCAAAAAAATCAAAGTTAGGCAACTTGACGTAAAAATTTGAATAAGTTATCTATATTATTTCAAAAATATGTAAGAATAGAATCTGTAGAAAATTGAATGTAGTTTCTAAACTACTAGGTTTTTTTTTTTAAATCTATTTGGTGAAAATTTGAAATTTCAATGTAGTAGTACTTAAATTTCAAGGAAAAAATAAGGTGTATGTCTAACCACCCTGACCACAATAAAATGATAATTTTTTTTATAAGATTTTAGATATAAGTAGAGGACTCATGTCCCAATGTAATGCATTTTTTTTGTAATTTTTTTCCAAGTAAATAATTAATTATGAATTTTTTATTACAACTTTTAAAAAATATAAAAAACTCCTATGTTTGACCACCTTAACTTGGTCAAAACTTCATGAAATTCATTTTTTTTTCTAATCCTATAGTATGCGAAGCATAGAATGTGACACATGTTTTGGATTCAAAAAATGTGATACCGTTTGAAAGCTATATATGTTTTTCAATCAGCCTATCAATCAGGACTTTAGTCATAATTCAAATAGAAATTGAATAATAATTATTTATTAAATTCAAAGTAAACCATAATTTATATTGGTGGAAAGCTGAGAATCTCCTTTAAAAACCTTTTTGTTTCATCAATTTTGGGTAAAAAAAGTCATCATCCACATACCCTACACATACCCATCATATCGCCACTTTTTGGCCCATCATGATCCTACACATACCCGCCTACACAAATATTTACAAAACAAAATAAGGCTTTACAACCCAAAAATGTACTAAGAAGATGCACCTATCAAGCGTTGATACAATTCCAATGATGCTCAATATACTGACTTAACACACTTCATTATTTTCATTTACTTTCACATTTACTATTGCCTCATTGATCACACCTTCGCATCAATCACAACACACACACACACATCTCTTTTTTTTTTCTTCAACCCTGTCTAATATATATATACCCGATCATCATCACAAGCATCAATTAGGTTAGCCTAATTAGATGCATTTCTCATTTATAAAAAATATCAATTGTTGGCTCCAATCATTCACAAAATATTTTTAAAAGGAAATTCAAACCTTTATCACATTACATTATATAGGCACAAACCAAAAAATAGGTCATACACATGTCCTCATATCGTATCATAATTAACTTGAAAAGTTGGCCAGGAATAGACTTTAACAAAATAATGTCCCTTCGTCGTACGAGCATCAAAGCACAAAATAATCTTATCATCCATGCCTTCAACAATCATAAGCAATCTCCCAAAATCGTAATTGGTAGCTTTCAACTGCAAAGAAATGCGGACTAGAATACTAGAGAGTGCATCAAAAATACTGGATGCATCACCGAAGGATATAAACCAGTTGAACACACCAGTTTAGGGTACCAGACCAAGTTTCCAACATGGTGACATCAATGACAACATATAGATAAAATTCCCCATTCTTCCAATAGTATTATGAATACAATAGAGACAGTGATATATTCTAAGAGTCTAATAGCAATTGTGTTGTCTCTTGATCTTTGAGTGGTGATACTCCTTGAAGAAGATTGCTCTACAAGTATATTGTAATCTTTGTGATTTACTAAATAATATATTGGGCAGCTTTTGGAGTGCGAGCTTTTTCTCTAGAAAGGGTTTTCCCCACATAAATCACTTTGCTGTTGTATGCATGATATTTATGTTTAAGTATCTATAACTATTAAAGATCCATAAATTTTTTTCATTATTCTCCTCTCAAGATTAGTGTAGGAAGTTGTTCCGCTACCTTAGCTTCCTCACAATGTCCTTCATCAAGAACAAGTAGACATGTGCTCTCTAAAAGTAGTTTTCCAATATGCTTAGCCTCTTCAGGAAGGCACACATTTGTCTCACAAGTTAGGTATACAAAAATATTGTAGCCAATAACAAGCACACTTTTTCTTCTATGCCACTCATGAAGCATCACCAAACACCTCAAAATTTTCAATTCTTTTCCATGATTTAGTTGCTCTTAGCCAGTTTTATAATCTCTTCGTATTCACAGTTTGAATGAATTTCATTCCAAAAGGTCCTTGATCTATTTAGCATGTAAATTGCAATGTCAATACTCCACTCCCTGAGCTCTCTTTTAGAAGTGGAATATTGACATTCTAGTTTGCATGATAAATAGATTAAGGACATTTTGGAATGAAATTCATTCAAATTGTGAATATCAAGAGATTATAAAACTGGCTATGAGGAACTAGATCATGGGAAAAAAATTGAAAAATTTGAGGCATTTGGTGATGCTTCAGGAGTGGCATATAAGAACAAGTGTGCTTGTTATTGGCTACAATATTTCTGTATACCTAACTTGTGAGACAAATGTGAGCCTTCCTGAAGAGGTTAAGAATATTGGAAAATTTCTTTTAGAGAGCCTAGATCTGCTCGTTCTTGATGAAGGTCATTAAGCCTAAAATAGCCAATCAAAGATGTGCAATTAATGCAAAAAGGTTAATTCAAAACTATGCAATATACTCTCAGGAACTCTTTTCCAAAATAACTTCAAAGAACTTTTCAACACATTTTATTTGGCAAGGCTGAATTTTTTCAATTGTTGCTTGGGTAAAAACTCAAAGATATCATTGACATCTGGTAAATTTATGGATAACAACATGATCTATAGGCTGAGGAAGTTCTACATGGATGAAATTGGGAATAAAATTCAAAGTGGAAAAGAGAGTGGAAAAGTAGAATTTGATGAAACTCTTGCAAAGTTTAGGTTAATGATTGATTCTTTTGTTCATTGTTATGATGGGAAGATTCTGAACAGTCTTCCTAGAATAAAGGATTTTACTATTATTTTGAGAGCATCTTCTATACAATAGGTTGTCTTAGATCAAATGAATGAAGCAAACAATTGTGAAAGAGCCAAGAATTTTGAATTTGAAACAATTGTGTCTTATGTATAGACTCCCCCTATGATTTGATCCTAGAATAAGGTATAGCAATTTTGAATTAGAAACAATGGTATACATGAACAACTATTTATAGTATATGTTATGCTACAATAGTTAACTACATGTTATAACATATCTATATTAGTATAAAATAGTAGGTGCTATTTACCTCAAACTTTGTTGTGGTAATTGCTTTGTAAGGAAGTTTGCACCCTTCCATGAACATCCTCTGAGCAATATAGAAAAACATTTGAAGTTCTTAACCAAAGCTCCAAAAATGAGTATCTTGTCCTTGCATGACTCCTACTTTTTATCTAAGTATGAAAATACCTAATCTTCTTGTGTTTCTAGATGGAACCTATAGCAGAAAAGTGTAGTCTCCATTTGAAGGAACCATCTTCAAAGCTCTTCCCTGAAAAAAGGGTTGGAAAAATTAGAAGAAAAGCAATACCATAATTCTAAAGTAACAATTTGTATCAAGCCAAATGTCAAAAAGTATAATTAAAAAGAAAAATCCTTACAATTCAGTTCTTTGACATCCACAAATTTTGAGCTTAACTAAAATGAAACAACTCTCGATCTTTTATAAGAACAAGACTCTTGGGAAATTTAATAGACATATGAGAATAAATCAAAGGATGAATCAATATAAGGCATGTGTCAAATGATAGTTAGTAGAAAGACTTTTGAATAAGCCAATAAACTCAACCTTCTTCAATAGTTTTAACTTTCTGGACTTTTCAAAATAATATCAGGACCACAAATTGGACAAAGCAGATTTATGATTTTATCTTTAGAATGTAGGAACTTTTTCTGTTAGATATTCAGAGCAATCAACTAGGAATCTAGAGAAATCAGCTGACTCCTAAGGTGTTATCAAGTGGAAACTAATGTTTCAATCCACCGAAATTTGTATTCCTATAGTCATGTTCTACATCCCAGCCAAAACACCTGAAAGTGTTTCACATTGGCTCAAGGTATTGCCCAACCTAGTTATGCCATTGATAGCACCCATTGACACATATATGGCACCCACATGATTCCTAGAGGTGTTAGATCTGGGACATTGTATAAGCTTGATGCATGCACTGTTAAGTGCAATAGTAATTTTGTGAAAAGAAAGTCTATAGAAGAAGTGAGGGTTTCACTTTCAATAGATGGTCATGGCTTTTGGGTACCCAAGGGTGCTCTTTCTTCTGAGATAAATTTACCTATAGATAAAAATTTGTTATGGCACCAGAGACTTGGCCACATTGGAGAAAAGGGTCTGAGGACCTTAAAAAATGAAAACCTTGTTGAAGGTTTGTCTGATTGTAATCTTGAATTTGATTTCTATGAGAACTACATTTATGGAAGAAAAAAACCGCATTCAGTTTTTCTTAAGTTATCATAAATCTTGTGGTGTATTGGATCTTATTCATTTTTATGTATTTGGTCTTGTACATGTTCCTTCAATTAGTAAATCCACTTATTATGTTTCATTTATTGATGATTATAGTAGGACATGGGTATATTTTGTAAAGAGTAAATCTATTAAAGTTTTTAGTCAATTTCAAGAATCTAGATCAATGCTTGAGTTGCAAATTGGAAAGAAAGTAAAATGTTTGAGGACTGATAATGGCGGTGAATTTTTCTCTAATGATTTTGATAGATTTTGTAAATATTGTAGTATTCATAGACAAAATACAACTCTATATTCTCCACAACACAATGGATTTGCAAAAAGAATGAACAAGACACTGATGGAGAAGGCTAGGAGTATGTTGAGTAGTGTTGGCCTAGAACAAAGGTTCTAGGCTGAAATTGTTGCCCCCTACCTATTACCTAATTAATATGTCTCCTACATCAGCTCTTGTTGATAAGACACCTATAGAGGCATGGTCAAGTCGCAAGCCTTCATTAAGACATCTTAGAGGTTTTGGTTGCGAGGCATATGCACATGTGCCAAAGGAGAAGTGAACAAAGTTGGAGAACAAGGTAGTGAAATGTATCTTTATCAGATATAGTTATGTTGTTAAAGGATACAAGCTTTGGGATCCTATTGTACAAAAGGTAATACATAGTAGAAGTGTTATTTTAGAGAAACTAAGCCTTCTTCTATTACATTGCAGCCAAAACAAAGTAAACAAGATGTAATTCAAATTTCTTCTACACCTGAGAAAGTTGAATCGAGGCCCACAGATAGACAAGAAGTTGGGGAGAGCTCATCTAGCTTTGGATCTTTACAAGAGGAGGAAGAACCTCTAACTCAACTTGTTTGCAAGTCTACAAGGCATAGAAAACCACCTGAAAGGTACTCACTTGATGATTGGAGATGCATTTTTCTTTGAATACTAACATGGATGAACCTAGATTTGTAGAAGAGGCACTAGGTATGAATGATGAAAAATCCTGGAAGATTGTTATGGATGAAGAAATGACATCTTTGAAAAAGAATGATACATGGAATCTTGTACCATTTCCTAAAGGAAAAAAACCTGTTGTTTGTAAATGGGTGTTCAAGAAAAAGGTAGGTTTAGATGGAGGTATTAAGAATTACAAAGCAAGGTTGGTTGCGAAGGGTTACTCTCAAGTTGAGGGAGTTGATTATGGTGAGATATTTTCTACTATTGCGAAAATGACATCCATTAGATTTTTACTTTCTATTTATACTGCTTATGTTTTAGAGGTTGAGCAAATGGATGTGAAAACTACCTTCCTTCACAGTGATTTGGAGAAGTAAGTTGGTTTGAAAATTGAAGATATCTTTGTATGGCTTAAAATAGAGTCCTAGGATGTGGTACCAGAAATTTGATACATATGTGTTGAATTTTGGATTTGAGTGTTCTAAATTAGATCATTGTATTTATTATAAAACTGATGGTGATCATTTCTTGTTTATTGCATTATATGTTGATGATGTGTTATTTATTGGTAAAGGAAAAGGTGTGATTTCAGAACTAAAATCTCAACTTGCTACTAAATTTGAAATAAAAGATCTTGGTGCAGTTAAAAACATTCTTGGGATGGAAATTAAAAGAGATAGAGTTCAAACAAAAAGCTATGGCTTGGCCAAAGCAAGTATGTCAACTCAATTTTACAAAGGTTTGATTTGCAGGATTGTAGACCATTGTGTGTTCCTATTTCAATTGGAACAAAGTTGTCTATTTTAGATTTTCCAACATCTCCATCAGAGATGGAAGACATGAGCAAAGTTCCATCCCAGAGTGTAGTTGGAAGTTTTATGTATGGTATGGTTTGTACTAGACCAAAAATTACTCATGTAGTGGGAGTTCTTTCCAGATATATGTCTAATCCTTGTAGAGTACATTGGGCTATAGTTAAAAGAGTCTTTGTATATTTGTAGGGTACCTTAGATTATTCCTTATGTTATCATAGTAATATGAATGAAGATGAGATTTACCTTGATATTCATGGTTATGTGGATTCAAATTGGCAGGTGATTTTGATAGCAAAAAATCCACTAGTGATTATGTTTTTACTTTATTTGGTGGTGCAATTAGTTGGATGAGTAAGTGAAAATTTGTGGTTGCTTTTTCCACTATTGAAGGAGAGTATATGGAAATTGCTCATGATTTAAATAAGCCATTTGGATTAAGAGACTATCTTCAGATATTGGAATAAAAAAAGGTGTAGTGACAATTTAAATTGTGATAGTCAAAGTGTGATATGTCTAGCCAAGAACCCAACATTTCATGTTAGGACCAAGTACATTGAAGTACAATATCATTTTGTTAGACATATGGTTGAAGATGCAAGATGAAGTTGGTTAAGGTAGAGACTTTCATGAATGTTATTGACTCTTTAACTAAGCATGTGAGCACAAAGAAGTTTAGATGGTGTTCAAAGACTATGGGCCTTTTGGCCCCTACCAATTGAAGAGACGATGGTTACACCCTCATGTTGCTCTTGCAAGGTGTTCGACAAGTGGGAGATTTGTTGGGAAAATGTGTCTCAACCTTGCAATTATATAAGATTTATTTTTGATAGGATGTATGTTGGTGTATGGTAATTGTTCATGCAAATAATGTACACTCATATCAAGATATCGCTAACATGTCAAGGTTTTTTCCCACTGACACATCAAGGTTTTTTCCTACTGAAACGTCAAGGTTTTTCTGGTAACATGTCAAATGAAAAATGACCTTGTAAAACCCTAACTCTAGAAGGTTCCAAAAAGCTTGTTATAAGCAGTTGGGATGTATGTAGATAGTGGTGTATTCTGAGAGTCTGATAGCGGTCATTTTCTCTCTTGATCTCTAGTGGTTGTGAGAAACTTGCTCTGTAAGTATATTGTAATCTTTTGATTTCTAAATAATATATTGGGCGGCTTTTAGAGTGTGAGGTTTTCTCGAGAAAGGGTTTTCCCCAGATAAATCATTGTGTTGTGGTATGCATGATATTTGTATTGATTTCTATTTAAGTTTTTGTAACTATTAAATATCTATAAAGTTATGCATTTTTATCCTCTCAATATTAGTGTAGGAAGTTATTTTCTACCTTAACTTCCTTATAAATATGCCACATGGAAATGGAATAATCACTAAGAAACCCTAACAATAAAAAATGAAGTAAAGGTTCAAGAAAGGAAAGTCCAATGTACTATTGTGTAATGGTGACAAAGGCACTTATATGAGCATGACCTGCATACAAATCTCTACCATTGAATTTCCATCCATCCAAAGAGAAAATAAGCAATGTAAGGATTTGAGCAATATGAGTCCAAAGGGTTATGTTGTAACAGTAATGGAATGACTATAAGAGCACAATCGAGGAACAAATTATTGTGACTGTAACTATGTGATCCATAACTCTATTGATCATGTGGCATAGTTGTGCTATAAAAAATACATGATGCATTCATGTGTGACCCAAGTTTAATGTGGCTATGTTGTGATAGAAATGAAGGCACTCATATGAGCACAATTCATGTACAAATCACTATCATCACAATTAGGTGTCCAATTACTCCAACAGACATTCGATGCACCTGTGGTGTTAAAATTATGGGGTGCATTTAGGTTGGATCAAGTTTAATAGGTTAGGATGTAATGATAGTGTGATCCAAAAGCGATTACCTCTTGCTACAATAAAGAGCCTATAACTCTGGTTGATATGCAGAGTGGTTGTATTATATCAATTATGCAATGCATTCAAGCACAACCCATGTTTATTGGGCTATTCTAGAGAGTGATCAATATTTTCTAAACATTATCAATGTTACTTAACAGTGTAGAACTTAAACTACATACCAAGTTTCTTGCATACTTGAATGCAATCTTGGGTTACCACAAACTATAATAATGTGATCTACTAATAACCATTATGGGAAGTATTAAAGAAAGACCCATGCTATATAGGATACATTTCCCTGATCAAGTTTACATACCTTAATGATCAAACACAAGATTCCCACACAATCTAGGATACAATCCAAGATCATACCACACCCTGTCAAGACAACTATTTTTTTGACCCAATATTTATAATTGTTTTTCAATACCAATAGAAGCATTGGTAAGAACATGACTAGGGTAAAAATCCTAGGCCTCCATAGAAACATAAACCATAACTCTAGTGGATTAATGAGGTTGCAATACTAGAAAGATTGAGACATCGTCTGTTTGTCAAAATAATGATAAAAAATCAAAATTTAGAAAACTACGTGTAATACCAGAAAAGGTTAAGACCCAAAAAAGCATTATCTCGATAGCGAAAAAATATCCGGTACCATTTTTTAAATACCCATTTCAAGTGAAAACCCAATTTTGAAATACCTAAATAGCCAATAACAAAATACCAAACATTAGTTTTTAAACATACCTAGATATCTAGTAACAAAACAACCAGCATCATAAAATTTAATTAGCCAAATAGTACGTCACAAAAAAACTCAACATCAAATTTTTCAAATACCCAAATAGGTATAATGTATATATCCAACTTTAAAAAAAAAAAAGGTATGGTTTGCTTACCTCTGAGATAATCCACAACAAAAAGATCAAAATTCTCAAGACATACTTCTAGGTGGAGAGCTATTTGATAAAAGAAAAAATTTGGCCACATTCTAGACCCGTACTTTGAGGCACTGTTGGTAGGAGATTCCTCCACTGGGAAATCCCTTTGATTACTGCTCAATATCTCCATCTTCAAATATCTCCATCTTCAAAACACATCAACCACTATTTGTTTTCCCAAACTATTTCTTCTAACTAAGCGATAGTTAAAAACTACTGAAAAATGGTGGTCTTTATATTGTTTGACTTTTTTATGCATTTATAAAATATATATAAAAATTTGTATGCATAAGTGTTAGCTAAAGCCTAAATCGGTGGCTAGGAAGATTTTCTCTAAAAAAAAGGTTTTGATGCAAAAGATTATTCATTTGTTTAGTCATTTATAGTTGTGTTGCAAAAAATGACTAGAATTTAGTCATTTTTAGTTGTCGTGACCAAAAGTTTGTCATGTAGTCATTTATTTTTTAAATTCTACTAGTGTACCTTCTAGAAATCCTCAAAGAAAAATAAAGAAAATTATATCTATAATTAACATTGTCACAAAGTCACACTCAACATGCTATATCACTATACCCACCATATATTTTTCCATAAATAATTTTCCTATGATTATAGATAATGGACATCTTTATATCCTTGGCCGTTTTAATGAGAAGATCATTCATGATGCTCTTGTTGATCCTATACTAATAGGGTAAATATCATAACATAAGAAATTATTTTTATCAACACATTTTATAAAGAAAATTATGATGATTCTCAGGTGACCATTTGCACACATGATGGTCTCTCTCTTCCTTCTATACATGTGTCATCACTTTGATGGTCCAAGTTGGGCACAAGTCAGTTGAAACCACATTTATTCTTATCCTAGGACCTAACTTATTTAGAGTGAAGTTGGGCATTCCATGGCTGAATTACATAAATTTAGTGGCTTCTGTGATACAAAAATATATAAATTTTCCTCATTGTGGCACAAAACACACTATTTATAATATTGGGTATAAGCCACTTAAATGTCAAATGGAGGATTTTCTCTTGATCATTTTCAACATTGCCTCTAGGTCCTATAAGGCCTCATAAATATTTTTTATTTAAAGTGTATTCTAAGTTAAAAGAGGATTCTTTAGCACCTTCTCCCTTGGCATCTCCCTCATCTTCCTCATCTCTAGAGGTATCTTCCCATTTATGCTCTTCAAACTAAGTGGGTTTAACCCTAGGGAAAACTTTGTGGTTAAGTGCACTTGAATTGGAGTAGTACTGGGATGGGTGACCTCCCAGGAAGGCCTAGTGCTTCACCTCTATGAGCATCACCTAGATGCAATGAGTGCTAAGTGAACCATTCACTATCATGAGAGATGGGTTCTTGTGAACTGCTACTCATGAAACATGGGTCAATGATTTTGAATCGTAAAACTACATGGTTGAATCTTGATAAAAATATCACAATTTGACATGCTATGGAAAATACCTCCTACTTATCAATTGATGAGCTAAAGGGGCTATATAATGAATGGTTAATAAGGAACAACACTTTTTGAAGGTGTTACAAATGGGGTTGCAAGCTTAGTGGGCTTAACCTTCGGGAAAACTTTGTCGTTAAGTGCACTTGAGCTAGAGTAGTATTGGGATGGGTGACCTCCCAAGAAGGCTCAATGCTTCTACTCTGTGAGCATCACCTAGATGCAATGAGTGCAAAGTATCATGAGATATGGGTTCTTGTGAACCACTACTCATGAAACATGGGTCAATGATTTTGACTCATAAAACTACACAGTTGAATCCTGATAACAAGATCACAATTTGTTATCTCTTTTATCTCTCTCCTTAAAATAGTTGCACTTGTTGATTCATATAATTATTTTAAGTGGGGGATACCACAATGCACAATCGCACTATTATCTTAAATAAAAAATCCTTATAAGCAACTTGATAGTATATGAACCACTTAGCATGGTACAACTTGGTAGGTTATTTTTTATATATCCTATCTTTTCCACATGGTTGCTTTGCAAAACAATTTGCAACAACACATGATCAATAAAAAATGAAGTATGGTCTTTAGCATAGCAAAACTTGTTGGCCATATTATTAAAATCATCTATCAAAATCATTTACTAATATCATTTATCAACGTATTCAATTTGATTATCTTCCCATTATCCCTCTTTCTCTTTCTAGTTGAGTTCTATCTTTTTTTTTGTGTGTTTGCAAGAATGTTTATTTTGTGCTCTTTTCTTCTGGATGTGTCTTTTAGTTAAATATATTTTATATGACTATTTCTATATTAACATGTCTATCTTGTACAAGATATTTTAGTTATTGTGAAATTCTTCCTTCCCTAGGTGCATATCCATGTAGATTAAAGACCCTACTTCCTCTACAATATCTTTTGGTAATTATTAGTTTTAAATTATTTTACATTAGCATGCATATTTAGTGTATTGCATATGCCTACTAAATTGAGAAAAATGTAGAGTTGGAAATTGCATACCTTGCAATTTTTTAGTACATAATGCCCTCTTTTGGATCATGATATATAAATAGTTTTTACACTTAAAATGTTAACACCATGATAGTACTCTCAAATTTCCCAAGTTTGAAGTGCCCATTTCGAAAATTTTTCCTCTGCACTCTCAGAAGTGCACCTAATAAATTTGCCTAAGTGACCCACTTTGGAGGGTCATATTTCGAAGCCTGTTGAATTTTGTGCAAAACCCATCTACAAACCCACTCATATGACCTATGTGAGTGTGCATGTCAATTTTCAGCTTCCTACGATGAGTTTTGACAAGATTTTGAAAAACGAAGCTGGAGGGTAGACACTTTTCTATTGTTTGCAAACTTTCAGTTTTGCAAAGTAGCCTTCTGTTTGAGCTTGCATTTTGCAACCGGATGACTGTCAAGACAAAATGATTGTTGCTCTTAGTTCTCCATGCCTAAGTGCACTCCCATGTTCAATTCTAGATCCTCATGAGCTGATTTGTTATTTTTAATAGATCAAAACCAAATACAATTTTTCCTATTTTGCATCTACATTCCTGACAGCATTTCAGAAAGGTCAACTTCGACCGTCAATATATTTTGATGGGTGATGATTCAAACAAATCACTCTTGCACATATGCTCACTACACCTAAATGATCTACCGTGTTCAATGGCATCCTTTCAGGAGTTGATTTGATATTTTTGCGAAGAGGTGATTGGATGAGATTTTATTGGTTTAGAACAGATTGTTGCAGAAAGTTCAACTGAGCAACTTTGAGGTTGAATAACTTTCACCTTGAGATCTCTTTCTATGAGCCGTTTGTTGCACTCAATTCTCGGTTTGATGTCTAAATCCTTGCAAATTTTTTATGTCTCCAGGAGGTCGTTTGACAAGTTTCCTAGATCGATTCCAGAGCCAACTTGTCCAGTTTTGCACATTTTGCAAATGTGCTTGAAAATGAGTTTTAATGGAAACCCATTTCATGTTTTGACTCCAGATGCATCCAAACGCTGTTTTAAATCAATTCAAGAGAAAAGTTGTTTGAAAACAAAAAAATTTAGCCGGACCCACATGGGGCCTGAAATGCTCTGCATAGTCATGAACTTGTAATTGTCCACATCAAGTGAATTGCTCTGAGTTGATCGACATGTGGAAGCGTTTACAATTGTAATTGCTTCTGAGTTTTGACTGCAAGGTGAAATCCATTTTTCAAATATAGAATTTGAGAGTCATGCCATCATCTGGATAGAGACACTAAACAAGGAATAACAAGCATTCATCAAATGCTTTGTTATGCTTGGTGATATGAGAACTAATTTAAAGAAAATCTCAAATTCTATCAAAACAGAGTACAGTGGCTTCATCTACTCAATGGATTAGTTGAAAGAGCTTCAGAATTTTAAAAGCAAAGGTGATTCACAGTTGTAAATCGTACTCTTGATATTATAAAGGAAATTCCAAGCAAATACCACGCCTGGCATACAATGGATTGGTTGAAAGTTTTTATAAGCTTTAGAGTAAATATAATTTACAGTCAACAAAACACACAGGATAGGCGTAGCAAGGTGAAATTGATATGATGAAAAAGCCTGTAGAAACTTTCAAGCACGAGTAGCAAAAAGGAAACGTGCATGGAGCAGAGTGCGCATGGAGATCCATCAGTGCATACAAAGGCCGATGGAGAGTTTGATTTGTCACAAGCAATAAAAGTGAAATTAAAATTATTGAAGGAGGGCGATGCAATCTACTAAAAGGGGACGCCATCCAGAGCACACTGACCACACTAAATGCATCTGTTGAAGAGGCTTTAGCAACTTTCAATGTATCAACAAGATGGATCTTTCAAATGCCTTAGAAATTTTTAACAAATGCAACGCAGGGTATGGACATCCTTCAAAGCATAAAACGCTATGAAAAGATTGACATGTTGACAGGTCTTCAACACTTTCAAGCAGGGGGTAGCAGAATAAACAACACATGAATGTATTAAATACTTCCAAGTAAATGCGATGGTATGAAGCAAAATATACACAAAATGGGTTTGTTCTGTTAGAAAACTTCAGAGAACTTCAAGCAAATGCAATTGGCAGCCGTACTGCCATTTTCCCTGCCTGTGCGTGGAGGAAAGGCTCCATCACTGCGCTTGAAGATGGAAAACAAGAGGCCGCCAACATCAGATAAAGGAGGAGTCAGTGCCTGCTGGCTAAAGGACAAAATGCACTTGTTGAAAAGGCTCTAGAAATGAGGTAATAATGGCGTGACTAATGGAAACTTGGCATTATCTTCAAGGCTCTGGAAAAGCTCAAACGCACCATGGAGAAGCCTCAGATTTGGGGCATTAAAACAGAAGAAGAATCTATTAAACACCATTTGCAGTCGATACGCACAGAATGGATTGCTTGATAAGGCTTTAGAACCTTTCAAGCGTGCATTAAAGGAGGGTGCGCGGCATCCTAGACAGGGGCTCCCAAATGAATGAAGAATGTGCAGAGCTCGAGCAATACACGCCAAAGAGGGAAATTAGGGCACAAAGGAGACCAACTGAAATCAACGGTGGAGAAAAGAGGATGAAATGCAGCCTCATCCATGTCGTTCCCCGCCAGATCGCCCAAGGAAGATGCTCACCCTTTAACTCCGGTGAGACAACGATATTGCGCCACGTGGCGTGTGATGAGGTTTGTTGACCGATGAAAATATTAAAACTTTGTTTATGTTAAAAAAAAATCAACAAGGGTGAACGCAATAAATGGAGCCCAATGGAGTTTTAAATGCATGCCATTTAAAATAAAGTGTCCTGTTATTTGACGGGAATAAAATCTGTGAAAGAGAAAGGCCTTCATTAAAGCTTATGAAGGTAAATATTTTAATGGCTAGAGTAAACATATAAAAGGTGGGCCCCCTTGATTTAAATATTGCCCAGTGCAATATTTAAATGGTTTTTTTTAAAGTCAAATATTTTAAAGGTGGGTGAATATAAAATGCCCCTGAAACAAGTGACGCGTCGAGTTCCTGCCGAGAGGTAAAAGTCATGTAGCTATGAGTTAGAAAAAGTTTTTAAATAGCAGATAGCAATATAAATGTATTAAAAATAGTTAGAAAAGTTTGAAGTTATTTTTAGAAGCGCACTAATGCATGGAATTTTTAGGGTGCATGGGCAACGTGGTCCATAGGGACATGTGAACAGTAACACGTGTGGATGGATGCAAGGGAAATTTTATTTATGGGTACCATGTATACGTGGACTTTTTTATAGATATACCAATGAATACTTGTTTTTTTGTGTGTGTATGTATACATTTGTGAGAAGGAAGATTCTTTATGATCTTAATTAGGAAGCAAGAATGCATTATTAATTTGTATTAATTATTGAATAGAAACAATCAGAAACATTTGTAATAATGCTTGAGACATATATGTATACATGTATCCACGTTCACATAATGCATAGAAGAGTGAGATGCATAGTTGGCATGTGAACAAGTCTTAAAGCAGGAGGAGATAGCTTGCATTTACAGTATTAAATGAAAGAAAATATGAGAAATAAACTATTTATGACTAGTGCAATGTTTTTTTAATTTTTTTTTTTTAGAAAACCTTTTGATCGAAAAATTCATTAGTCATTTTAAATGGAACAAAGTTTTGATGTAGAGATATTTGTAAAGCATCAAATATCATTTGCAACTATTTACAAAAAACATGTGTGCGGGCAAAAAAAGAAAATGCATTCTTTACATGACCCATATTTATATGCATGGTGAAACAAAGTTTACCATATTTCTTTTTTTTGCTTGTATGTCTATTTGTAAATAAAATTATGTTTAGTGTACTGTTGTAGAAAACATGCTATGTTAATTAATACAATTGAGTTATTTTAGTTTATCATATCACAATATGCAAGTGCTAATAGAAACAGTAGTGTTAGGTGGAAGATTGATAAGGGTAGCTCATTTGAGTATAAACTTTTGTAAGATTAATCAATTTTTTTTTAATGTAGTATGAAGATTAGTATTATATAAAGCTATTGATTTTATTATAAATAAGATTTAAATCCTGTCTATGTAATATGATAAGATATTTTCGTGTATAGAACAATGTAATTATATTACAATAAATTGCTAGATGAATGACTAGAAAGCTATTGATTTTATTATAAATAAGATTTTAATATTGTTTATGTAATATGAATAAAAATTTGTGTTTATATAATAAACAATAAGTAATTTGCAAAAATATAATAAAGAACCTTACTACCTAAGATTAAATTTGTGTATATATAAAATGAAATGTAATAATTTAACTTATTGAAATGTAATAAGTAGAATAAATATTACGATAAATTCTTAGATGAAACAATACAAAGGTATTGATTTGATTATAAATTAGATTTGAATGTTGTTAATGTAATATGAATGAATATTTTTTTGTGTATATATTTTAAACAAAAAATAATTTGAAAAGATATAAAGAATCTTATTAGGTAAGATAAAATGTAGGTACAGTAAAATAATCTACATGTTTGTAGCACTTTGCATCCAAATTATTGAGAGAGAAACATTTGTAACAATGCTTGAACCATTTAAGTATTCATGGATGGATGTATACATTTATCAACGTGCACACAATGCATAGAAGAGTGAAAAGCATCCTTGACACCTGAGCAAGCCTGAAAGCGTGATGAGACTGAAGTTGCATTTGCAATATTAAATGAAAGAAAACAAGAGAAATAAACTAGTTAGTATGAATGCATATATGAAAGGAAACCATTAAAATATGGACCCATGTAAAGACATATGCATGCATGGATGTGTACATGTGTCCATATAACTTGGTATGTTAAGAAGAATCTATATATGCCTGCATCCATAAAGTTAGAAATGTTAGAAACAATTTGCAGCTTAAACAAGAACTAAAAAAACATTACTGACTAAAACAAAGCAGCAATACATTAGTGTTTGTGGAACAAGTGTATAAAGTATATATAATAATGCATTTGGATGCATGGATATATGTAAATATTTGTGAAATCTGAATATACATTATAGCCTTCGAGGAATTGTCATATGTGCTTTTAGGAATCTGTAAGAAACAAGATTTAGAAAAGACATTTTGAAAAGAACTCTTGAATACAACTGTATTTTAACAATGAGACTCAATTTGCATTTGCAGTATTAAATGAAAGAAAACAGGGAAAATTAACTATTTATTAGCAATGCATATATCGAAGGAATGCATAAATGTATGGATGAAGGCAAACATTTATGCATCCATCTATGTGTACATGTGTCCATGTAAGTTGGTAAGTAAACAAGAATCTATATATGCCTATGTGCACAAAGCTAGAAAATGTCAGAAACAATTTGCATTTGAAAGATATAAAAAGAACATTTATGATCGAAACAAAAGAATAATACATTATTGTTTTTTGACCAAGTGTATTAAGGATATCCAACGATGCATTTGAATGCATGGATACATGTAAATATTTATGAAATCTAATTATACATTTTAGCCTCCAAGAAACTGTGATATGTGCTCTTAGTTATTTGCAATAAACATGATTTAGGAAAAAATGTTTTCAAAGGAAGTCTTGAATACAACTCTATGTTGTGATAGTTATTTTCAAAGCCCTCAGTGTTTAATTGCATAACCTTGATTATTTTTTCATTTTTTCCTTTGGTATGGTGTGAATTTTGTTCTAATGGATGAAGGTATATTTGAGCTATAGATAGATAAAGATATGTAAGGGTGGTAAAGAAGAATGAGCAATGTAAGTGCAACAAAGAGAAGGAATTGAGAGAATGATGTGATGCAAGTAAGGTATATGAATGCCTTATGGAAAGTATTAGATATGGGAAGCAACGATATGTGAAATTGGATGTGAGAATGAATGGAATGTAAATGATATGAATTTATCATTTTTGAGTTAAACGTTTAAAATTAAATGCAAGATATAAAAAATTGAATGAGTGAGCTGGATTGAGAGGAAAAAGGAATGCAAGACATTGGTGTGATGCAAGAGATGTAACGCCCCGCCGTGCGAACCCCAAAGGACATTAACACAATAATTACAGCACAATTTTTTTTTTAAAATAAACATAACATACATGTAATACACATTAATTCATAACAAGAATTTCAATTAAATAGATTCATTAACACATACATCCCTTGGGGTACACGAAGAGTCATTACGCGACTTAGATCCATACAACATCGATAAAGAATAGAATCCAAAGATATAAAGTAAACAATAACAAATATAATACATACATGAAAATTCATTGATAAGAAGCCATCTGTAAACATAAATACAACATATACATGATTACATAACACATTAAATAACAACTGCCATGGCTAATATTACATTACAGTACAATGTTCAAGAAGTACAATGATACAAAAGTGTTTCCAATCATGAATGGAAACCATACAACAAGATAACATGATACAAATAGTTAGAAAAATATAAGTATCAAAACTGGCTCCAAGACAAATACAACTATGAAGTCGCTGCAACGGCACCAATCTGCACCTCTCGATCCTTGACTGGGAACCCAATGGGGTGCTTGGCACGTTCCACCCAACCATGTGAGTCCGAAGACCCACCCCCCGTGCTAGGAGCTAACAAGAAAGAGACCTCAACCAAGAACATCCAAACATGGAACCACAAGACTCAACAACATACCAAGGTATCA
The DNA here is from genome assembly GCA_007258455.2 of Sequoia sempervirens. Lineage (NCBI taxonomy): Eukaryota > Viridiplantae > Streptophyta > Pinopsida > Cupressales > Cupressaceae > Sequoia > Sequoia sempervirens. The sequence goes on from VDFB02000003.1 coordinate 694,357,237, forward strand.
TAACACTCAGGAATTAAAATGACATAATCAACCACATCCAGGAGTCATAAATCTCATCACATAAATCAAAACAATAGCCAGTAAACAAGGAACCAAAGGAAGATCATAAAACACTTTCAATCAAGTTGAATTAAAAACCATATCATAATTCAGAAACGCAATGATACAATACAATAACATCATATCACAGTACCATAAGAGTACAAGGTCAAAACCCAAACATCCACAAGATTTATACAAGACCAAAGAATACACCAAAGATCAAATAGGGTAAAACCATAAATCAATTCAAAACAACCATGTTTCATCAATTCAAGACAAAGAACCACTTCCAGAGGGTTTCCAAAGAAGCAACATAATAAGGAGTGTTAGAGGAGAGTGTCATCGCATGGATTACATGGATTATCCAGACTACTACTAACGCAAGGCGCCGCCTTCGTCTACTGACGAATTATCCAGACCAAACCGAGCGCTAGGAGCCGCCTCCATCTATGGTTATCCAGACTACCTATTTCAAGGCGCCGCCCCATAGGGTTGCTCATGCGGATCCGTTACCCTTCGCGAAGACAAGGCAACGAACATGCCAACCACGGCCTTCTCAATCCCCTTTAGTCTGTGGTAGCACTCAAAGGCGGATGAGGCATCAATTATCTTTTTAATGTGATTCTACCCACCCCCTAATTAATTATTTAAATTATCACTTATTAAATTCACTCTAATAAGGGCTATCCTAGCGCCCCTTTGTGCGCCGACCACCCACTTAGAGCCACTCTCTCTCTCTAGACACTCAAAACATAAAACCAAAATCCAAGGGTTGTACAACATAACAAGAACATTTTATCACAATAGAGCAGCATGCAAGGCATTACTCATCTTGCCATAAATACATATTCAAAATCTCAACGATTCCCGTACAACCCTTTCAAAAACATGAAACCAAAACACTTGCCACAACAAGGGCACATAAAAGGAGGAAGATTAACCAATAGTAAAATAAACCTCTGGAAGATTCTCATAAAGTTACACTAGGGTTTCCCCATGAAAATCTGACAACAATAAAAGCAAAACCTTGAAAAACTATTTTCAATCAAAATAAGATCAACAACTCCCTTAAACAACATCAACAACATCGATATGAACTAAATCGGACATCCAAGGGAAACCTCTATTTTCTCCTCTCGGAATGCCCATAACTTCAAAGAACTTTTCAAATTTAACTCATTAACACTCAAGTAGAACCATCAATCATGACAAAGTTAACATTAACCAATTTTCCACTTAGGTAAAGAACAAAAGAACACATACTGGTTCCCAACGAATAGCAATAAAATGAGAGAAAAACTCCAACTCAAAAATCAACTCAGGAAAAGTCACATTAAAAGAATCCATAAAACCACACATTCTAATAATATATCTATTCATTCAATAAGAAGTAACTTGAAACATTTTAAAAAGAACATTAGTTTAAAGATCAATCATTTCCAACATTTAAGGATAGCACAATATTGCGAAGTGAAGATATAATCTGATGTTATAAGCCACAAGACACTAATTCTCAAGCATACTCTTCCAAACACAAATAAGAACAATCATGAACAATAATACGGGTTCCCATTCTACACACATAATTACATACAAGGACCATTAGACACATCAACCTTGAAGAACACTATCATAAAACACTTACAATGAATAGGCCATCGAGACATCTCCATAAATATCCCACAAATCACACCCACCTTAAAACAATTACATAACACTTAAACCAATAATCAAAACACTTTGTTTAAAACAACAATCACTCACACCTTATAACCATAAAGACATTCCTTTAATTTAGGCATTATTTCAACGTTCTTACTTTAAGGTATCCACTTAATTTAATTAAGAGAGTATTTACTACAAATTATATTTAAAATAACTATATCGTTTATAAGATAACCAACTCCATCGACTGTTTAATATGAATCCTAATTATAACTTTAAAATGTAATACTAAGATGAAAATTCTATAAATTACAACTTTATTATAATCCTAAGGTGACACTACTAATGAATTATTTCACATAGTAGTTTTGACAAATAATTATCATTCATAGACTCATTAGATAGTAATTAAAACCATTAACATTTAACACAATAAATTATCTAAGAAGGCCCAAAATACTCTTTTCCCATATTAATTTAAAATAATTTTCACATAATAACCACATAGAAAAATTTCATCTTATTTTTATTTATTTATAATTACCTCTGCTTCAAGCAACTTGATTCTTCTAATAACATAATATTTATACTTTCATTATATTCCATAATCATCTAATTTTACTTACGCAGAGAAAACACATACAAAACTCTACTTTTCACTATTTCTAATTTAACTATTCCACTTGGAACTAACCAAAGTAAGAATAAACTAATCTATCAATGTTACACAATAAGTTCACATAGGCAAAATATATTCTTTCATTAAAACCCTATATATATGCATTAATATATTTTCTTTTAAACTTAATTTACTTCAATTCACTAAATCTCTATAAAAATAAGCAATTATTTATTTCAAATTAAAGAGGAGGATATTTATTATTCCAAAGTTACCCAAATAAATACTAACTATTAACATAAGGAAACTCTCTTTCTAATCACTTAACTAACCTACTCAATAACATAATACCTAACTCAACTACCTAATAATTCTAATTTTCTAACTCCTATAAATAAATCATTTTCTGAACATAAACACATTAATCACAAAGTCTTAAGGAATAATTCCATATAAATCGATTTACTTTAACTAAATACACAGTTCATTTATCAACAACAAAATTAAATACCTAATTCAATAATGTTTATTCGGTTAAAATCCTTTGTTAAATATTATTTTACTAAACAACCTAGCGAAATAACCATTTTCACTTTAATTATTTACCCAATTCTTTTATCACCTTGTATTACTTCACTTACCATAAAATAAAATTACACTTTTACTTAACTCACTATCTTACCGAACATTCTAACACTCGATTCATATTTTACTTTTACGCCACGATAAAATCATAAACAAAACAATTAAAGAAATTATTCATGTTTTATAAACATATTATATAAATACGAAGCATTTTCTTTTGAATAATACTCATCATACAAATCTACTTATATATTGAAATATCCTCATAAATTCTAAATATAAAAGACTACCTTCACTCAAATCTTTTAACCTAATTATGTATCTATACTTGTTTATATAACCATACGCATATAAAAGAATAATAATCAAAAAGGTATAAATTCAAAATAAATAAAAAGTCACTCATATATGCAGTTGGGAATTCAAATGCCATAACTCAGACAGGTTGACAAAGAAATCAGAGAGGCTATTTAATTATGTACAATGTTTCAACTCTAATTGCTGTAACAGTAACAGGCTGCCAAGGGTTTCAGAGGAACTATTTAATTTACTACACTTTTGCAATTCTAACGTTGCAGCTGTGATAATTTTGCCTATAGTTTTGGGGAGATTTTAAAAATTTAGATTACTAGACTATGTGAAAGAGCTCATCTAAACACTGTATCCAATAACATCAATTTCTCTCAGCTTCGACTGAACGGAGGTAACTGGCAAGGCTAGAAACATTGCGCAGACCAAGAGAATTAAATAATCTACTCATTGGTCCTCAATTTATTCGCTTGAACAATCTTCTCATGGACGGCATCAGAGAAGACACACGTACCAAGCTTTCTCCAAGTTTGAGATGGTTACGGTTGCAACAATGTGAGAGGCCATTTACATGAGAAGTGAATTTTTTGGAATTTGGTAATATCGCCATCTACTTGCATTATTATTAAATCACAAATGTTATCCGCAAGACTAAGGGCGAAAGAAATGTGAGGTGCAAATACGTGACTTATGCGCAGGAGAAATAATATTAGATTTATTAAAACAATAAATCTTTATAGGTTAAAATTAGATTAATTTTTAACTTGTTAAGTTAATTTTATTTTCTTTATATCACAACTTAACTACGACTCTCAATGGATGGTAATTATTATCATTATTATCCAAATTTTATTTAAATTTATTTTATTTTATTTTCTTCTGTTTTGACATCAATTTCTGTAAACATAAATTTATGTTGATTTTATTAACTATTCTACTTGGTGGCACTAGTTTACAAATCACTAGGGTTTCTACACAATTACGAACTAGGGTTGGTATTAAAAGCACATACAATAAAGCTTTTACTAGATTATACGTATATAAAAATAATAATTATAATGTGCACCTTGTAATGGTAGGATGCTCGTGTGCAGGCAGAGGGGATATGCAAAAATTGAATTATCTGTGTTGGAAGGGTTCCATGTTGAATTGTTTACAGCCAATCTCTGAACCGCTTCAACAAAATTTTTATTAAAGAAATTATATGGAAACAATCTGTACAAATTCAATGATTACACACTAAAATCTTTACATTCAATTGACAGAATAACATCCACAAATGCACTTATTATTTATTTCAGGCTTTGCTTTAAATCAAAAGAATAATCTACTTTAATGAAAACTCATCAAGCCTCTAGTTTAAATAGAATATTTATGAAGTCCTAAAATTATTCATAAAATAATTTGCACAAGGTAAAAAGATAGGTCATAGAGGTAAAAAAGAGAACAACACCAATTTACGTGAAAAACTCCAACTGGAAAAAAAATCACTCCAAAATATCCGCAACTTATTTTTATTGATCATCAATGAAAAAAAAAATACCTTTCCTCGATCCCTTCCAGACAAGAGCAGTAATTTATTGAGGTTGAAGGATGGATCAGCCAGCAATTACGCCTAAAACTTTTGTTGCATCTTCAACCCTTCGTCAGTGTAGAATTCCCCTAAATTTTTTCTTGCCTCCTCTTAAAGAAAATATCAAATTCTCCGTTCAACCGCCCTAACTCCTCTTTCTCCCCCGTAAAAGATTTTCAACAATAACTAATTTATATTTACCCACTTTAATTAATCATTACTTTATATATTTATTTATTTAATTTCAACCAATAACTTCTTTTGTTTTAAATTACTTCCACTTAACTCTAAATTTTAACTAAAACAATTTTTCATAAATAATTAACTTTTAATTAAAATATAATTGAATAAATATTTTTACCGTAATTTATTTACAATTTTAATATTTAATCCTCTTTAATATTTTATCACTTTTAAATTTATTAATTGAATTTAATCATTAAATGATAATTACCTTTCCTCGATTATTTTAAATAACTAACTCCCAACGATAATTAAATTGACCTTTATTATTGAATCTAATTCTTTATTTAATTCTAGGTAAAATTAAATTAATTTTATTAATCAAATCCAAACATATTATTAATGTTACCTCATAACCTTAAAATTAAATTAAATAATAAAATCACCACATCATCATGACATTACCAACAACAACTTACTTAACATCAATGACGACCGAAACGGAGGGCACTACAAGAGAAGCATATAAATGGATTTTGAAATGTATTTGATTTGAGAAGAAACGATGTGCACAGGTGGAAATGAAAATGAGTGGATTCGATAGGGTATGAAGTGAACTTTTGTTCCAAGAAAGGGTGGAAGAATGTCTATTTTGTTATTGGTTATGCTTTTTAAAATCATCATAGGGCTGAGTGTCTCAATACAAATACAAAAGAAAGACTGGTGTCCCATTTCTCACTCTCCTTTGGACTAAACAAAGTTCCAAGATCCTTGAGCTTCCTCGAAATAGTACCCTTACATGGGTGCATGTTTACATTTGCAGTAACAAATTTCCTTTATGATCTTATCCAGGAAGCAAAAATGTATTATTATTTTGTTTCAAGTATTGAATGCAAATAATCTTAAACATTTATAACAATGCTTGAGGCATCTATGCATACATGCATGCATGTATACATGTATCCATGTTCACACAATGCAAAGAAGAGTGAAAAGCATACATGACATGTGAACGAGAAATTTGAATGGAAAACACTAAAATCAAGTAGAAATACAAATCTGTCAAAGCACATTGATGCTCAAGTAGCATTTGCAGTAGTAAGCGAAAGGAAAACAGGGAAAACAAACTATATATCAGCAATGCATATATCGAAGGAATGCATAAATATATGGATCCATGTAAACATTTATGCATGCATGGATGTATAGATGTGTCCATGTAATTTGGTACACAAAGAACAATCTATAAATGCATGTGTGCATAAAGCGAGAAATGTCAAGAACAATTTGCATTTGAAACATATACAATATTGTTTTTTGAACAAGTGTATAAAGGATACCTAATGATGCATTTGAATGCATGGAAACATGTAAATATTTGTTAAATCTGATTACACATTATAGGCTTGAAGAAACTGTTATACGTGCTTTTAGGGATCTGTAATAAACAAGGTTTAGAAAAGACATTATGAAAATAACTCTTGAATACAACTGTATGTTACGAGTGTTATTTTCAAAGCCCTCAGTGTTTATTTGCATAACCTTGATATTTTCTTCATCTTTTTCTTTGTTTGGTATGGTGTGTATTTTGTTGTGATGGATGAAGGTATATTTGAGGTGTAGATAGATAAAGATATGTGAGTGTTAAAAAGAAGAATGAGTTATGCGAGTGGAACAAAGAGAGTGAATTGAGAGAATAGTGAGATGCAAATAAGGTGTATGAATAAGTTATGAAAAGTATTTGACATGGGAGGCAAGGATATGGGATGGTGGATATGAGAATGAATGGGAATGTAAATGGTATGAATTTATCGTTTGTAAGTTATATGCTTACAATTAAATGCAAGAAATGAAAATTTCAATGAGAGAGCTGGATTTAATGAAAAAAGGAACGCAACACATTGGTATGATGCAACACAAGCAAATAAATGGATTTTGAAATGTATTTGATTTGAGAAGAAAGGACGTGCAAGGGTGGAAATGGAAATGAATGAAATCAATAGGGTATGAAGTGATTATTTCTTGCAACAAGGGGTGGAAGAATGTCTAGTTTGGTATTGGTTATGCTTTTAAAAATCATCATAGGGATGAGTCCATCAATATAAACACAGAAAAAAGACCCATGTTGCATTTATCACTCTCCTTCGTACTGAACAAGGTACTGAGATCCTTGAGCTTCCTCGAAATGCGACAATAGAAGAGTGGATATAAAAATATAATGATATTTATGGATAGAAGAGTCAAAACAGAAGACAAAGTGGAAGTTCTTATGCATATACTATGAAAAAAATAAATATGGAAGATCATAAAACTGAGAACATGCAAATGCTGATGCAGTGGAGAACATTAAATACATGGAGAGAGAAATACGTAGAACTATTCACAGATATATGCATGGATGCATCAATAGACACATGTATACATAGAAAATAGAACTACATGGAGAGATGGAGATCATATGAACACATGTATACATGGATGTATGCATATTTGCATATAGGTACAAATGCATATGTTACATGGAAGGATGCATTCATATACACATGAAAATATGGATGAAGGCATATATGCATATATGCATGTATGGACAATATGCATAAATGTATGTCAACATATAACTTTTAATTTTGTTATATTGGAAAACTAGCACTATTCTGATAAATCAATATTGGAAAATTAGCATTTAGCTGTTTCTATTTATCAGAATAGCTTTATAAATTATTGTTGTTATTGAAAATCAGTGAAATGCGATCGCATAGATTGATTAAACAAATTTAAGCAAAGGCATAGTTTATAAAACTGGCGAGTAGAGATACGTAATCCATGAGTGCAAATTTAATGCATTGAAATATCAAGAAAATGCGAACACATGGAGAGGTCAAAATAATTGAAGCAAATGCATTAAATGGCATGTGCCTGGTGGGGAAGGCACTGGAATTGCTTGACGGCCATGGGTGGCTAGGATACTTTGGCCATTAGGGGCCATTTGACCAAAGACAAAGACAAATACATGTGTGCATGAGTCCATGCATGCATATATACATGTATCCATGCAAAATATTGATAGATACATATATAGATGGATGTGTGTATGCAATTCATAGGTGCATGTATGCATAAATCAATGTATACATGCACCCATAGATACAGTCAAACATATATAGACAGATGCATGCAAAGATGGCAAGATATGCATAAATCGATATATGCATGGCTGCATCTATGGATACATAGATACATAATGAAATGGAGAAAAAGACACATTTATATATGCATTTATTTTGGGAGTTTGATTCTGAATCCATATGCATACTTTGATTAAAACTAGTGGCTGAGGGTACATAATTCATTCATACAAAATTAATGCATTGAATGGCATCTGACTAAAGGGGAGATTGTTTGGATTGCTAATTAGTCTTTGAATATATAACAATTAAAAGAGATGAGTAAGTATAAGTATCCTTGGCGACATTTCACATTTTCACCTTTCAATCAAAGTCAATTAACAAAGTAGCAGTCAAACCTAAAGAAAGTTCAAGGACTATGCTGATAGAAAACCATATTTTGGACAATGGCTAGACAATCTGTTGAAATTGCTTTAGAAAATTTGAAGCAAATGCATTTTTTCTTCTGTTTACTTTCATTGTACATCTTAAATGGAAGTCGGGTTTTGCATTGCTGCAATGTATTTGTATACTTTGATTATAAAATCATAGTTTAGATCATTTTAAGTGTTATCCATTTGAATCTTTCCTTGAAATACCAAGGATTCATCTAAGTCTTGGAGGCAATGCACATCTGTCCTATAAAGAGAGCTTTGGAACCAATGAGTTGTCATATATACATGGGTGCATGAGTCCATAGATGCATATATACATGTATCCATGCAAGATATCGATAGATGCATATATACATGGATGTGTGTATGCAATTCATAGGTGCATATATACATAAAGCGAGGTATACATGTACCCATAGATACATCCATACATATATAAACAGATGCATGAAGAGATGACAAGATATATGCATAAATCGATATATGCATGATTGCATCTATGGATACATAGATACATTATGAAATGAAGAAAAACACACATTTATATATGCATTTATTTTGAGAGTTTGATTCTGAATCCATATGCATACTTTGATTAAAACTAGTGGTTGAAAGTACATAATTCATTGATACAAAATTAATGCATTGAATTGCATCTGACTAAAGGGGAGGTTGTTTGGATTGCTAATTAGTCTTTGAATATATAACAATTAAAAGAGATAAATAAGTATAATTATCCTTGGCAACATTTCACATTTTGACCTTTCAATCAAAGTGAATTAACAAAGTAACAGTCAGACCTAAAGAAGGTTCAAGGACTATGCTGATAGAAAACCATATTTTGGACAATGGCTAGACAATCTGTTGAAATTGCTTTACAAACTTTGAAGCAAATGCATTTTTTGTTCTGTTTACTTTCATTGTACATGTCAAATGGAAGTTGGGTTTCGCATTGCTGCAATGCATTTGGATACTTTGATTATAAAATCATAGTTTAGATCATTTTTAGTGTTATCCAATTGAATCTTTCCTTGAAATACCAAGGATTCATCTGAGTCTTGGAGGCAATGCACAACTGTGCTATAAAGAGAGCTTTGGAACCAATGAGCTGTCATAAAGGATAGAAAAATATTGTCAAATATTGTGATTATTGTCCTCATAGGCACACATGCAAAGTATGGAACCATATAGAAAGCAAGTGAACTCTTTAATAATCCCATGAAACATAGTTTTTGTATGCATCCATGCATACAGGTTTGCATGTATATATGTGTACATGTAATTATCTATATATGTTAGACAGTATGTATTTGTGCATAGGTGCATAAGGATGGTATATATCTTTAGATTTTAGATTGCATAGGTAACATGTAGTTCATAGTCATCTAGTTAGGGTAATATGATCACTTTGTGCATATTGGTATTTAATTCTGGAAGTTGATGTTTCCAAAGTTGTTTTTTTTAATTTGGAAAGTGGTATTTAGTTGTTTTCTTGATTGTGTTTCAAAGTGAATGCATTAAACATAATGTGGATTTATCATGTAATATAGATTTAAGTGACTAGAGATGCATTGTGATTACTTTGAGCATTTCATTTTTTGTTATTCTACAGATCTGTGTAGTCACAGGAGATGTTATTGCTGCAGAGTCAAGACCTAGAATCGAGCTACTTGATACATGTATCCATAGATACATGGATGTGGACATCTATCATGGTATCCATAGATGCGTAGATACATGTATCTATGGATAGATGTATTCATAGATACATTGACACATGTATGGATACATGCATGTATACCTTTGCACATAGAAACACATATACATATATGCGTGGATGCATGTATAGGTAGAAGAATACATAGAAACATAGTTGCATGGATAGATAGATAGATGCATAGCTGGATACATAAATGCTTAAATATACATGTATGGAAATATCCATGGATTGCATATGAAGTTGCATAGATACATATATCCATGGCTGCATATGTACAGAGATGCATGTATTGCAGTACACATGGATGCATGTATATGTGTATCTCTGGGCAAGATGCATGGTTGCATGTGAGCCTTGTAAAGTTTGTATATTTTTGATTACTACAAAGCGGTCTCATAAAGAGAGGTTTGGAACCAAAATTATGTCAACATGTGCGATAATGAGAGTTTTTTCCTTGAACCTTGTTATATATTCAAAGAGTAACTAGCAATGCAAACAGTGTTCCCTTTATCAGATGCCATTCAATGCACTGAGTTTGCATCAGTGGATTATGTACCTTCAGCCACTAGTTTGAATCAAAGTATGCATATGGATTCAGAATCAAAATCTCTTTCCTGTGAACCCATTTTTAATTTGCCTATGCATTTGCCCGGAATGCTTTTAACCAGCAACATTGGCCAATTACATTTCGCCATTTAACATATTATTAATTTTTTTGTACAGTTTGCATTTGGAGAGCTATTTTATATATTGGAAAATTAGCATATATCTATTTTTCTATTCGACTGAGTAGCTTTATAAATCATTTTCGTTTTAAAAACTCAGGAAAATGCGGATGCATAAATTGATTAAATAAATTTAAGCAAAGGCATAGTTTGAAAGTTGGTGGCTAGAGGTACGTAATCCATGAATACAGATTAAATGCATTAGAATATCAAGAAAGTGTGAGTGCAATGCATGAATGCAAATTAAATGCATTAAATGGCATCTGGCTGAAGGTGAACGCGCTGGAGTGGCTTGGTGACTATGCATGGACAGGGTACTTTGGTCATTTAATATAGAGTTGAGCCACTTTCTATGCATCTTTATTACTTTGTGTGTGTTGTTTTTGTGTTCTGTAAGCCTGTGTTCTCAAAACCTAAATTCTGCAATTGCTTTGAGCTTTTTCGCTATGATGAAAGCATACAGGATAAAGGAATTTTGTAAACTGTTATAGTTAATGTGCTGATAGGAACATATGCAAAATATGGAAGCATATACAAGGGAAGCGAATTGTTCAAAAAAACTCCTCAAAGAAATGTAGTCCCATGGAATGCAATAAGTGTTCACAATGGACACTTTGGTTTTTGCATGTTAACTTTGTCAGATAATGTAATTTGACATGAACAATGTTGAAGCCATGACATGAACAATAGAACTATTCAACACTGAACTCTATGCTTGTAATAATTATTGGAAAAGTTGTAAATGCTATAGATGAAATAATATGAATAAAATTCTAGTTTCTGGTTTTCTTGAAATGCAATGAAAAAACTGCTATAAAGGCATTAGACAAGGTTGTGTAACATATTTCCATTCCTGTATCTAATTTCTTTGGACATGAATGCTTTACACATTTGATTGCAATAGTAACATGTCTACGAAAATGGAACAATAGAGATCATAATTCAGTAGTTTTTAGTGTGAGTATATATGTATCCTGATACATATAAGCTCGATCTGGCATTTATGAAAACAACTGCTATCTACGGTGAAAGAGCTAATTAGTGTTACTATATGCGATATCCATATAACATAATAAATTGGTACAAGGCTAGAGTGGCACATCCATAAATACATGGACGCATGTATACGCAATTGCATACAGGGATACGTAGAAGCTTAGATGAATACATGCATACATGAATATGTGCATATGTGCATATGGACATAGAGGCATATATACATGTAAATATGCATATATGCAGCGAAAGCAACATATGGATTTGTGTATACAGGAGTGCACTTTATACATTAGAATGTGTGATGGAAAAGTGACTATAAAGTACAATGCATAAAAGCAGGGGCGAGACTTGGTTGCATTAGCAGCATAAAATGAAAAAAGCCAGAGGAAAATAACTATTTATTGTCTCAAGTAACTTGTTAATGGGTCTAGAGTGTGCAACCATAACAACTTCTACTCGGTCACCATAAACTCTTGAAAACGTAAGAATCAGAGAGCAAATATTGGAAAAGCTAGGAAGGACAGAATGCAAATGGAAACATTTAAACTATATAGTTTGAATGGCATTATGCATAGAGGGGTAATAATTATTGAACATATATGTCAGACGTACATAGAGAACCATTGTCTTCGTAGGTGCAAAAACAAAATTAGAGTTTCAGATGTCCATATTCGAGAAGACTTTAACATAGTAACCTATAGAAGTGTCTAAATGTATAATAGCAATAGAGTATTTTAAAACCAAAGATGTCTTTAACATGTGAAAACCAGTGAAATGTCTTGGAGCATGGAAAGGCGAAAAAGTAAAAGTCTGAACAATGTAGATCTGTGCTCCTGTATTCCTAGTTTCCTGTAAAGCCAACAAAATGCTATGTATTAGAAACATAGTTTGTATGGATAGTGATTTGAGGTGCTGGTTCAGAAGAGAAAAAGTTTACATATGAATGACTTTATTACCTTCTGGTGATGTTTCCTATCTATTTGTCAATGCAAATGGCTTCAACAATGGCATTGTTTTGGTCAAGGCTAAAATGTCCTTCAGCACTGAAGTCTCGTAGGATGAATATTGCTGCTGACTTGTCCTTGATATAGTCTTCATAGCTGAGCCTTTGCAGTGTGGGCAATAGACGGTGCATGGTGACCTAGTCAATTGAGGACTAAATTGTTTGATTGTCATAAGTTGTTATGGTAGTTTTAAGTTGTAAACATAATGTATAATTGACTTGTTGGTTGCACTGTTTACATTGAGCAGTTTTTTCTTGGAGTGTGCCATAAGCAGCGAATTTGAATTTTCATTTTGGACAGCATGCATGAAATGGATTGGAAAATGCATTTGATGCTTTTAGAGTACCAAAAACCTATAAAATATGGTTCAAAATTGTTAGAGGAGACAAAAATACAAGTTTGGATGCACTAGTTTTTTAAAAAAAGAATGTTGTTACCTTGAAAGTTGAATGTAGTAGGCTGTTGAGTTTGTCCAAGCTTCTTTTGTCATTCAAGGTACAGATGAATGTTGATCGACATGTGTGAAATGTGTTCTTTTGATCTATTTTTCTTACAACATTCTTGAAAAGCATTGCAGGTGTTTTATTTGTATGCAACTGGTCTTCGAGTGCAAAGTATTGTTGCTCATATGTTGACTGTAATAGCAGCTGCAATTCAATGAGAGAATTA
>VDFB02000003.1:694370988-694438391 GCA_007258455.2 Sequoia sempervirens
AAAGTGGGCGACATCCGAGAATAGTTAATATTAAGATAGAAGCAAAGCTTAGCCTTGGTGAGACAAAAGCAATGGGTACCCATTTGGAAATAACTTCTTCTGCCCCTTTTGAGAACGCTGTGATGGAAATAACTTCTGCACCTCCCAAAAGTGAATAAAGTTGTAGGTAATAAAACTCACATGGATTGTGATTACTGTGAGCTCACAGTTAGGACCTCTGTCCTTTCCACGAAAGGTGTAAAGTGGGTGGACGTTAATAGACAAATACAGATAGTGACTGGTTATATGGAGGATGACAAAGTGATGAAGGAGATTAAAGCCTCTGGTAAACGGGTTTAGATCTGGCCTTACCTGCCATACATTGCACAGGTTTATTTCAGCATGCTGCTCTGTGTTTGTCTTATGACTGTTACTCTTACACCTGCTATGGCTCTCCGATGTTTTCAGTCCAACATTTATTTAGCAACCCTCTTTCACCAATACTGGTTTATATTATTTACTCTGTATGTTCTGCTCTTCTGTTGACTGTTAGTGCATTGCCCGTGCATGCAAGTTCATTCTGTATTCTGTTATTTGTAATCTCTTTATAGCCTTAATCTAAAATTTAAAAAAAAAAAACATTTAGGCAGGTGTGGCTGTCACGGTACTGGACGGATTGGGACGGGAGTCACAGGACCCCACCGGTGCCACATCAAAATTGAATGGGTGTTGATTTTGCACCCAGCTAATATTTATGGGGAGCCACCTCAAATGACTTGGTATGCTAAAATGTGGGATGGCTGTGATCCTTATACCGAAAATACTAGAATAGTCATGCTATCAATGGGGATAATACTATCACCAATAGGCTTTTAATCAGTAAGAACATCTTCCTTCTCTTCATCTTTTGTAGGTTGTTGAGAATGAATAGGGAAAGTAGTTAGTTTCAAGTGAGGGAACTTACCAAAATTTGTCTAGTCAGAAATGTCACACCCATGAGAAAAGATGGAAAGTAGTTAAGAGGGTTAAGACTATCAAGAAGTAGAATAATTCTTGGAACCTTGTGACTGTGAACCTTGAGATTGGGATGCTCTATCTTTTTGGAAGATTAATCATAGTCATGCTTGCAATCATAAGCTAGCGAGAAAATAGGAGTTCAGACTTTGGCAATCATGTAGGGAGCATTATCCTAGTGGTCAAGAAACTCGAGCAGATGCATAACTTTTAGTGCAACATTACAAGTTTGCATCTAGATCTACATAAGCACATAAGAGAAAATTATGGCTTTACTATATAAAGAAAAGTGAATATCAACTAAACAACACGAAAAGAGAGTTAAATTTTAGTCTTTTTAATACTAAAGAGAATTTACATCTTGAAAGTGTGTTAAATGTAAACAAATTTAAATGGGAAGCTAGACCAATCACCCAAGAACACCATATGCCATGTGAAGGTGTCAAGCCAAAAATAATTGAATAAGTCATGTATCCAAATCTAAGCTTCTTGATTTCTACTGAAAACCATAAATGATGCTTGAGAGACTCTAGTTGTACACAAAAATGATAGCAAGGGATGAGGAATCTAGGTGAGAAAAGTAGGAACAAAGAAAAAGGCCTTATGCACCATGAAAAATGAGCCATTTTACGCTCAAGAATGTCTACACAGTTACTGCGGTTCCAACAACATCAAGCGCCAAGAGAAGAATAGAGATGACAATAGTGGTTTAATTGGTCCACTATCGGAATATGAGGCATGATCCACAAGAATCTCTTGTGGGGTCTATAATTGCGTAATAATATTTTAGGATACCATTTCTACTCTTTACATTGTGGTTTGAAGGATCTAACCCCAATCTTGTGAGCCATATGGGGAGGGAGGGCATTGATAAATATATCCTAATTATGATTGGGTAAACAAAATTTTTAGCTTGGTTTTAGGCTAGAATAGAATTTTCTTGGTGGTTTTGCCAAGGATATTAGGAAGATTTCTAATTCCTATATTAAAAAAATTTAGAGCATGAATCTAAGTGTCTTTGGCATGAGGATGACCTTGATTGGATAGAATTGGAGATCACTAAATAGATAATTGGTTAATTGAGATGTCATTGTAGAAGCATTACTAGCCCAAAGAGGCTAGGGATTGATGGATTCACAAGCCTTCTAGATGATCTTAATAACAAAAGGACCTTGTATTTGGACATACTGACTCATGGTGAGAAGAGAATAGAGTCCAATCCTTTCCAAACTAGGCATTTAGTAGGTTCACTCTTGATGAAATACAATACTTAATGAGAATTTTATAGGCATCTTTCCCTTCAAAATATTTGTTGATCCATTTTGTTAAGAGAAAATTTCCTTACTAATATAATGAAAGAAATCCTAAACCACTACCATGAAATGAGAGAGACAATATAATTTCTAAGCAACATGATGGAAACCTTTGGTCTTATCCACAAAGGCCCAAAGAAAGTCCCTATGAAACTTCTCAACTTTAAAATAGGAGGACTTAGAATGTTGGAAATATGAAGCAATAACCCACTTGAAGTTGTATTCTTCAATGGATCACCAAGAAGAATACCATCCACATGAATAAAGAAGTGCTGCAACATGAGAAAGAATACAACTAGATCAAATAATGATCTATGATGAATTGATCTAAAATCGCTGAAATGATTTACAAATGTACAAGAGCCTTGCTTATATAGGCAAGGTGAGAGGAGGTTGGATAACCACCTTAGTTACAAACATTAAATGCCTAATGCATAATTATAAATGCATGAGAGAAATACTAAATGCCTAGATAACTACATGCTAATTAATGAGACATGGCCCCATTAAATACTAGTTTCTAGAATGCCGCCTAGGAAACTAACTCCTAAGTAAACTTATTAATGATGTGAATAGGTCCTCACTAATATCTAGTTAGGAAATATCCCCATTCACACTAACACCCCCCATAAGTGTAACTTGGGAGTGTAGTTATGATGCAAATGATGCAATATGATGGGTCTCAACTACTAGGCCATGTTAGGTACCCATGTACAATTGAAAATGCAATCTCTTACAAATGGAGAAAAGGAGAAAACCTCAAGGGACAAAACTCCTCCCCAAAAAAGAGATATAATGCAAAATCTAATGCTAATCATGTGCAAGTAATGGAAGTGATGTATGGAGTTCTCAACATCAATACCCCCCAAGAACTTCATCCATCACAAGAATACAATAATCAATAGACCCCCCATAAGAGGGAAATAGAGAGACTATGTAGTTCCCCCACAATATGTAATCACTTACAAAAATGGTAAATGCTTGAAGACAAAAATGATCCAATGTTGACAAACAACTTGTATCCCTTTCGAAAGAAAATAAACCAGGTACAAATGCAGGGATGCTTTCCATTTCGGATAGGAATTGAAGGAAGGATGAATGTGTATAATGATCATGTCTCTAAAAACTACTCATGTGTCTCATTTCCCAAGGAAGATGAATATAACACAATCAAATCAAGTACATGCCCAATCAATGAAGAAAGTGACAAACTAGGACTATGTGGAAATTGATGTTGAACAAGATCCAAAGATAATACAATGATCCCTTCATTGAAGGAATATATGGAGACTAGATTGGAGACTAGATTTCCCCCCTGAATGAAGTGTCCTCAAAACCACTAAAAGAAATATGAAGCTAAAAGAGTGTCCAGTGACGATAAACCACATGTCTCCCTCTAGGAAGAAGCAAATCCAATGGTAGATGCTAAAGAAAATCCAACTCCATGAAGGAACAAGAGGGAAGACGCTCATGTATGAAATTTCAGAGAAGGAATAAAGTGCCTCCAAGGTAATCTCACCAAGATCAAGATCCCCAATCAAGGTCAAAATAATGGAATGTGGATACTCAAGAAAACCCTCCAAAGTAGAATTTGCATAGAGGAGAGATATCCCCTCAAGAATGTCCTCCAAACCTGTAGAATTAGCCAAGTATTCAATACCTAAAACAAAGGAAACAAGTGCCTCCAAGGTAGTCACACCAAGATCAAGATCCCCAATCAAGGTCAAAACAATGGAATGTGGATACTCAAGAAAACCCTCCAAAGTAGAATTTGCATAGAGGAGAGATATCCCCTCAAGAATTTCCTCCAAACCTGTAGAAGTAGCCAAGTCTTCAATACCTAAAACAAAGCCATCATGTGATCCCAAGTCTGGAAAATTGAATATGTCCTAATGAATAGGAATGATGGAAGCCTCAATCAATGAATCTAGACAATGAATCACTGAAGGTGAAGGTACATCAACTGTCTCTGATGAAGAAGAAGCATCTGAAGAACCCTTGAAATCTTCATATGAAGATTCCAATCATTCCAAATTTGTAAGCTCCTACATAGCATTTTCATCATAGGGTATCTTATTTGAAGAATGAAGAGGCACATGACATTTTGAATCATGATCATTGGGGAATGGTGGAGTATCAGGATCTCCATATAGCTCCCAAATCTTAGTCCAAAGAATGTGAGGACAATCATAATGATCAATACCTTTAAAAATATCATCATCAACATGCATTTCAATAACCTCTAAGACAACATACCTTCAAAAACTCCAAGAAATTTTTTGGATACCTTTATTTTTAGGGGGAACAAAACCATACAAATGTGGCAACAACTGAAGTGATTGGAGATGGTTTATGATGCAATCTCTCCATTTTTTTATAGTTTCCCCTTCCCAACATAATCAATGAAGGATGAAATGAAAACCCCATAACAAACTATGAATGAACTCCAAGATTACAAAGACATTAACCCTCAATATCAAATAGAAACTCCCAAATATAATGTGCCAATGAAAATAAAGCCTCCAATGCAAACAAGCCTTCTCCAAATTGCAGTATATCCAAGATATCAAACAAATTCCACAAATTACAAAAACTTGATAGAATATACCTAGGGATAAATCTGAAAAAAGTGGATGGACTGAATGACAAAACTTTGAATCACCTTCACAATGCTGTTGGAATCTCCAAAATCCGACAAAATGGTGAAAAGATAGGAGCTCAGGAGTCCAAATCGAAGAACTAACTTCAAATAGCTATAATTTGTACCCACAAAAAAATCTAGAAAAATACTTTGCACGGCTACGAAGTAAATGAAACCAAATTTTCAACAATATCTTGTTTGCGAAAATCTGATATCCTAGCGAAAATTTATGATCTGTCGAAAAAATATACCCTATTGAGGGGTACGGGCTAAATAGGTACAAAAAATAGTCACCTAGGGAAAAAAAATTGGCCCTTGGCCCACACTATGACCACGAGGCTAAGTCAAACAGAAAAAAAAAGTGTGGGGCTAGCTGGACAGTAGTGAATCTGAGAATCGGCAGGGCCGGGGTGGTGTCGCTCCAAGGTGGGCACAACACTTGGTCGTAATATGACTGACACCTGGAAAAAGGAGGGCTTGAAGCTAGGTAGAAAACCCATGGGCTCCGGTGGCTAGAATGTGGGGGGTAATCCCACAATACTGGTTTACAATTTTTGGCCAAACTGGACATTGAACTGATTTTTCTAACTAAATCTTCACTTTCGGGCACCTATAGTGGCTAAACTGTGAGGAATTTGAAGATGATGCAAACTAGTGATTTGTGACATTTTGTCTGTAAATTCTACATATATATTTTTTTCAAAAATTTTGGAATCAAATTGCACTTTTTTTCCATCTCCTTCTAAAACTAGTTTTTTTTCAGTAAACACCATTTTTAAGGAGTGATGCTCACCATATACAACATTACTTTTTTTTTCCATGAAGGATAAAATTTTAATTTTTTTTAATTTATATTTGTAACTACAATATCTAGCACTTTAATTTAGTTTCATAGTGTTTTATTGAATATTTTTTCACTAATCAAGTTTCAAAGTCAAACCAATTACAATTCAGACATAGGCGGACCGTATATGACATAACTTTTTTTGTATGTATCGAAATCCATTTTTTTTTTTGTTGGATCAAGGACTTCAATATCTAGTACACTAATATTTTTCAAAAAAGAAATTGATAATCTGCTATTTTTTCACATGTGCAGAATAGAGAGCTTGGTTTTCGGTGAAAAACCTATGTTTAATCAAACTAAAAAAACAAATATATAATAAAGCCAAAACATATTAAAATTATATTCGTTGGATAGCTCGTTCTGAGGACTACCATCATCTAGTTGGGTCTGTGAAGTCTCCATTTTCATCCTCAACTAAAGACTTGAAGGGAAAAATTCTATAGATTTTTGGTTCCAGAGGGTGAGAAGGGGGGAAAAGGGGGGTTCTAGCGAACCCCCCTTTAATGCAATTAAAAAATAAACCCATTAAAGGGGGGTTTGCTCGAACCCCCTCATTCTATTGAACCCTTTAGGGGGTTCTAGCGAACCCTCCTAGTTCTAGAGAACACCCTAAAGTGTTTTCCATCAGAAATTTCATTTTCCTTCCTCAATGGAATTGTAAACCAATTTTGTGGGTTTACCCTGGGGTGGTCGATGGTGGAAGATACCAGTGGTCAGTGATGGTGATAGGTAAAAGAACTGGGGAGGAAGATTTGAATGTTTTCGGCAATGAAGTAAATGTGTCCGACAAACCAATAAATGTCGGTAGAAGGTACATAGAATGATGGGAGAAAATCTTGCAGATCCTGCAAAAATTTAAAACCTTCGATGAGAAATATGCAAACTTTGATAAAGCCTATAAACTCTGACACAAGTGCCCTATTGACTACGTAAAGCTGAAGTGAAAAGATTTTTGAGTTTTTTATATTGCCAATTGGCAATTATTAAAAACTCATGTAAATATATGTAAATGTAATTCTTCAAACCCGCTTGTATAATATGTTGACAATGAAATATATCAAATTGGCCACCATATTTTAATATGCCCACAGAAAAAATGAAGGTCAACTTGATATTAATCAACCACAATTAATAAATACTGTAGAAATTAAATATTAAGCCCAAAATATATTTTATGTCAACAGACATTAAATCAACCCCTATAATTTTTTTTCTGCAACTATAGAAAAAAGTCCAAATAAGAATTTTTCTTTGAACCTGTAAATATGATATGACAACCAGAGGAGGATATTTTTTTTCTGCAACAAGGGGGGGGGGGGTATTTGTTTTCTCCAACACTTGTACGATCCATATGTTTGCCCACTGATATAGCTGCAAAAATCTCTGATGGAATCTAGATGACAAAGTCAAATTTTGATGAATGGGTAGGTGATCCTTAGGTTTTCAGACCTTCTGAACACAACGGTGGTGTCAAATTTGACCCAAAGTGCCTCAGAAATCAGTTGCCTCCCAGATGAGAATAACTAGGCCTTCATGAAAACCCTTCAACCTGTGATAGTCTCCTCAACTAAACTTCTCGATATGAGATGGATCTCTTATGGCATAAGCTTTGATACCATGTTGGAAATATGAAGCAATAACCCACTTGAAGCTGCAGTCTTTGATGGATCACCAAGAAGAATACCATCCACATGAATAAAGAAGTGTTGCAACATGAGCAAGAATACAACTTGATCAAATGATGATCTATGATGAATTGATCTAGAATCTCTTAGATGATTTACAAATGTACAAGAGCCTTGCTTATATAGGCAAGGTGAGAGAAGGTTGGATAACCACCTTAGTTACAAACATTAAATGCCTAATGCATAATTATAAATGCATGAGATAAATATTAAATTCCTAGATAATTACATGTTAATTAATGAGACATGGTCCCATTAAACACTAGTTTCTAGAATTCCACCTAGGAAACTAACTCCTAAGTAAACTTATTAATGATGTGAATATGTCCTCACTAATATCAAGTTAGGAAATATTCCCATTCACACTAACATAGAAAATAATCAGCAAGAAGAATAGTAGTTTAAGAAATGACTTTTTTGTGATTTGAATGTAAAATTTTAATATTTATCAATTATTTATTATTCTATATTGTGAAATAAATTCAACTATATTTTCTATCAAAATAAACATATAATATCTCATTTTCACTTATTTAACCTAAATTTTCTCTAAAATTTATAAAAATTGATATCATATGATTTAATGGAAATTTATTTTTTAATTAATACTAAATTTTTTAAAAGTAAAAGTGGCTAGGCTACTATAAAGATTGTATTGATATTAAAGACATTTTTACATAGCTAACAACTAGAGTAGATAAAACAAAAAATCACAAACTCTAGAATTACAACACCCATAAACCTATTTAATGCACCTTTCAAATGAGCTGGTGAGATCAGAAGGAGGAAAAAAAGAGATACATGTGGATCATCAAGAGAATGTTGAAGAGGAAATGAATTGCATTGAACACATTTTGAGCATCACAATACAAATTATCACCCACAAAAGGGCGCAAAGCATTAAGACAAGAAGAAAATTTAGATGGATTATCACCTAATAAACCACAGGCCATCAAGAATAATACTAAGAGTTGAGCATTATAAGAAAGGAGTGTGTTCTGATCAGGGAAACCACCCACTAATGGAGAACCATAATTGAAGTTGTAATTTTCCAAGGCCACAAAAAGAGCAGTGAATGAACATATAGGAGGTTGGAGATAAGTACCAACTAGGAATTTGGGAAGGCCACAAAATTTATTAGAATCCAATCCCAGCTGATGATCAATATAATAGTAGCTTTCACTTGAGAGAATTGGATTGGAAAAGAATGACTGAGCTTGTCCCTTGAGAAAGGGATATTATCCCTCAACTCCCAATAGCAAAAAGGAAGGAAGATCTTGAATAGAGAATTCATTGTATGCTGAAACTATTGATGCAGGCAAGAGAATTTAAACCAACTCCAATAAATAAAAGGAGCCACAACAAGCATGATAATTTTTCGTGTGCAAAATATCACACAAAATATAACAAAAATTGAGAGATCCTTAACACAATAAAAATATCAACCATGATTTTTCAAGAGTACTGCAAAAGATAATTTGTTCGAAGTAGCAACTTTCCAAAAATCCCATTTAAACTTGCACATGTGACACAAACCGTATTAGCAATAAAAACTTTCGAGGGCTATTAATTTAGCCAGTGGAAATGACAATTGCCAGTCAAAATTGGCCACTTCAATTGTACAAGCTAAATTCTTTAGATGAGAAAGACATAGGAGAAGGGACCCCAAAGCCATGTTGAGTAGAATGGCATTACCAAAATTCCATCTCCCACATTTATGGGACTTCATTAAATAAGAAAGAGTAGCCCCAAAATCCAAAGAACTGTCTCAAGAATGACATCTGAAAATGATGAAAGAACTTGTATGCTCAAAATAAAATTAATACTTCTTGAATAGCGGTTTGGATGTGGCATAACACATATGAGCCACTGAAGAAGAAGTATGAAATATCAACAAAATTTCATGAGCATGAGTAGAAGATAACCTCCCATATTAAAGAAGTTGCAAGGTCTAATTAAATGACATCACGTTGTTTGACTTCAACTTGTGACAAGATATTAACTAAAATGGTGGGAAAAGGGGGAAAACCCTAGTTTCCTTAATATGGAGAAATTATGATTTAAGGGTCCTCTTCCCAAGATTTCATTAAAAAGCACCAACCACAAATCCATGAAATTGACTTTCAACCTCAAAAGTGAGTGAATCAGACCTGGGTTGGTGGATTCTTTCTGGACAAAGAATGATTTAAAATGATGAAACTAAATCAACTATATGACCTAATATGTAAATTATAGATTCCAAAAGATATACAGACTATAACAACACTTTGCAGGAAAATCTAGGGGATATATGAGAGCATGTACCTATCACCAAAAGTTGATTCTAATGTGCATAGAGGGATTAGTTTTCCCTTGGGTGAATGGGTCATTGATAGGGATTTTGAAAATAATTTTTACAATCCTCTAGTGCCAGATCTGAGATGTTGATTTCTACCTGTAAACTTGTCAAAATGACGGAAATAAATTTTGCAACTTAGTTTCCATGAGTTGGAAACTCACCACCCTTCAAGGATTGAAGTCATACACATCTCTTCAAAGGAATTGGATCTTTGTTTCTTAATTTTCTTGAATGCTTGAATAGTTGAATGCATGAAGACCTACAACACTTGTTAGCCTTCACAAGACAACATGAACACACATAAACTTGGACATGATGTTGGGATCTTGATTGTTGTTGTAAATGATTGGTAATGTTGCTCTTGAATGATCTTTACAATAATATTTTCTCATACCCTCACTAACATCAAGCTAATATGGCAATAGGCAGAAGAGGGAGCGGGTTTGCAAATTTGATTTCCCTCGAAGGTGAAGGAGACGACGGTGGTGGGGATGACCCAGATGAGGATGGAGGTGGGAAAGTGAGATTTGCGAGGTGTTGTTACTCATTCTCCCGGGAAGATATTTTGTGTCCTCTTCCAGGTTGCGGTTGGGGGCATTGGTTCCTCTACAGGAATGGTTTTTATGATTTTCATGTTGGTGCAGTGGCTGTAGAGGACGTTGTGGTTGGTGTTTCTTTGTTGTTGTGTTGAAGAGGTGTGTGTTCTCTTCACTCCTTGTGTTGTCTATGGTTGATGGAGGCTATCCTTCAGGGTTGGGCCTTTGTTCTAATTTCTCTATTTGTGGAGAGGCTTGTCGATGGGATCCTTATGTCTTGTGACCTCCTTCTCTCCTTAAGGCTTTGGCTTTGGGATGGCTTGTTTTCTCCCATGTGGTTCTGGACTCTTCTGGGTGGAGAATGTTCTTTGTGCAGGGGCCTCTTGTCTCTGCTTATGTGGTGTTGGGTGCTCTTGTTGGGGGCTCGTTGGTGGAGTTTGGTGGCTGTATCTAAGACCCTGGCTGGCAAGTAGGGTTGGAAGTGGTTTTGTATAGTGGTGCCTCTCCTCTTTCTCCTTCTGCTAGCTTCCCTTCCTTTCTCTAGTTTTTCTAGGGTTCTTTGGACTCTATTAGGGCTGCTTTGTTGTTGGTTTTCCTCTGGAGGAGTTGTTTGTAGAAATTTCTTGGCATGTTTTAGACCTTGACCGACGTGTAGGGTTGGAGGATGGTCTTCAATGTCTTGCCAACTTTCTGCTTTCTCTTTTTGGAGGTCTGCCTTGCCTTTCCCCTTCTTTTTTTGGGCCCTTGGTCTTTTCTTTGGTGCAGGTTTCTGCCTATGAGGGGGTGCTTTTTTTGTTTGGGGTTGTGGTGGTTGGTTTGCCTTTGGTGGAGTTATTTGTAGTGATTTTTTGGCTTGTTTCAAACCTTGACTGGCATGTAGGGTTGGAGGTTGTTATTCAATGTCTGGTCGGCTCTCCGCTCTCTCTGTTTGTAGTCTTTCCTTTCCCTTCCCCTCTCTTTTCGGTCCCCCTTGTCTCTCTGGTTTCGCTGGTTGGTTTTCTATTGGTTTTTTCGGCCCTTGGGGATGTGATTCTGGTTGGGATAGTACTGCTTGTGGTGGTGAGCTCTCTTTGTTTGTCTCTGCTCCAGTCTTTCCCTTTGCCAAAGGAGGTTTTGGTGCTCCCAACTATGGGTGTGGATGCTTCCTGGCGATTTTTTCTGCTATGGTCTTCTTTGGAGGTGAAACCCTCATCTATTGAGGTGATGAGGTGGGTTGCGAATCATGTGGGAAGGTCTTCTTTCTATGGTTTTGGGATTCACTTCTTCCTCTCCTATAGAGGGGTGTCCCTTCCTATTGAGGTGGAGGTTGGGTTGGTGTTGCAGGTGGATTGGTGCAATGGTTATGTTGAAATTCTTCAGAGTTTCTCTTTGTTTCCTAACTCTCCTATTAAGGTGGGGAGTTTGGGTTGGTTGGATGGTGCTGTCATTTGGTGTGTGATTTTCTAGTTGGTTCTGGCCGATGGTTTCTTGATTGTCTTTCGTTGCTTGATGTTGGTTAATTCTGGTAAGGGGTATGTTGTAGCCTGGTTGATTAATCAGGCTGATGGTTGCCTGATTGTCTTAGGTGGTTCTTGTACTCAAGTTTCTGTGTAATCTCTGGTTACCTCAGGTTTGAGGTACCTATCAACACCTCCTGCTTCGATTAGTTTCTTTTTCTCTTTTTGGGTTTAAGGTCCTTGTCAAAACCTTTTAGTAGATATGGTTAGTCATGTTGTTTTTCTTTTGATCTGTTGTTGGTTCATTGCTGGTTGTCTATGCTTATTTTTTCTACAGCTTACCTATTGTAAATGGTTTCGGGTCCATTCAAAACCTATTTTCCCCCTTATTCAAGACAATAATATTTTCTCTATATTTTCTTGATCATGCGTGTTATATTTCAAATGATAAAATGACTAGGTATTTATAGGTGTTTATCTAATTTCTTGAAAATCAAATTCCAAAAGTTGCCACTCACAATTTGAGTTTGGATCATTAAAAGACTACCAAAAATATATTTTAAAATAGGTCCTGGCTCATAAAGGGTACCCATTTTCCCATGGGAAAATGGGTCCTGGCCTATATTTCTAGGACACACATAATCCATGTCAATTTAAATATTAATGCATTTATTCAATGTTGGTTTTCCTTTCAGAAAATGGTAAAAAGAAGGATTTGGAATACATAATTTGGAAAATTAGAAGCTTAATTAAGTCCAATAAATTAAGGGACCCAAACATAGTGTGAAATTGTAAATGTATACAGTTTCCTACACTACATTAACAATTGCTCTAATGACAAGAAGATTAACCAACTAAAATTTAACCAAAGGAAATGATGGAAACTGACCAAAAAAGATCAGTACCAAACCAATATTTCCCTCTCCTAGATTAATGGGACATTATTTCATCATATATAATACTCCAAAGTAACATAAACTTGCCCTGTGCAAGAATTTTGGAAACAATAAAGATGCTCACATGCTTCAAATTTAAATCGGTATTTCTTCAAAAACAATCCATAATTGGCATAACACATACAGGAAATTGAAGAAGAAATAAGAAAAATCAATCAAAATTCATTAACATGGGTGGAAAATTCAAACCTTATGACCACTCCTAACCAATTCAGAAGAGTGAAACTTTCCTATTATCAAGTGCATCCACCAAGATGTTAGCTTCCCTATAGCAATGCATAATTTCAAAGAAAGAAAAATTCTAAAGAAGAGACAATACGTGTCCAAAAACATAATGCAAGTGCTAGTTTTTGTAAGGAAACTTACATCCATTTAAAGACAATTTCCATATAACCCAATTGAGATAACAATGCAAATAAGTACTCAGAATCCACATGCAAGAGAATAGACAACATACCCATCAAAGATGACACAAGATATACCTTGGGAAAACCCTCAAGAGGGAAAAAACCATCCTCCAAAAGCATCCATACTCCATCATATTAATCAGCCATAAAGCAAATACAAGAGTTACAATGAACACCTCTAAAGCATCAAGTCCTCCAATGCATTCCCATGTGTCCAAGCATGAATCCACACATCCCATGCCACTCTTCACAAAAGCACTCCTCAAGAAGATTCAATAATGACAACCAAACTACTCAGCCAACCTAAACCACTACACATATGTTTTCTTTTATAGAAACAAGCTCACACAAAATACAACTAGTGGTAAGGTGAAACCATGTATCACAAAACCATGCGAATACAAAACCACTAACCCCTTATTTAATACTGGGTACTAGACATCACATTATTTAATACTTCCCCAATATTAAATTATTATCACATGTCTCTCACACATTAAATAATAATAGAATGTTACAATACAACATAAGTGGGTCCCCAAACAATTACTTAGTGTGATTAACAACACCACAAAGGTGCATCACAACTAAATAATTATTTAATTACAACATTATAATAAATCAATTTATGCAATGGTGTACAACACCATATCCCATCAGTTTTCAAAAGCATTCTTTGATAGGGTATTAACCACCACTAACAAATCACCCTCAATGAGGATATTAATTTTTTTATTCTTCAAGGCCATGTCTAAGCCTAACAACCAAGCGTTAAACTCATGAACATTGTTTCAACCTTCCTATAACATATTGCAAGATGATCTTACAATTTTACCCTTACAATCTCTTATGACCATTCCCACTCTTGATTTCCAAGGGCTTCCCCAAGAGGCTCCATCAAATTTTAACTTAAACATACCCTCAGGTGGAGGTAACAATTGGATAACTTTCCTATTTATTCTAGGATACATTATTTGAATAATGCATCTCAGATGACACTCCATTCGAGCCTTCAACAAAGAATAATTTGTTCCATCAAATCTCAAACTATCCTTCTTGTATGTCACCATCCCGAATCACCTTAAGCTATTAAACTTCTTCCAAGGAACCTACTCTGATACCAATTGTTGGAAACACAAGGGCAGACAACTAAGAGGGGGGGTGAATCAATTGTCACAGATATTCAAACTTATTAAACTTATTAACCTTGTTCTTAGATCTGATCAATAACCATGAAAAAATAAATCAACAAAACATCAAAAACACACATAACACCAATTTTTTTTACATGGAAACCCTGTTAGGGGAAAAACCATAGTGGGGGTCAGTCCACAAGATTATACCCTATTAAAAGTATAAAGAAATGTGAATGGAGAATGCACATGCATTCAGGTGCATTGCCTAGAGCTCACTGCTCAGTTACAAAAGGAAGACTCACTATCTTACAATGGAATTTGGATTAAATCCAGAAAATTGAACTAAGAAAATAGCATCTGCTAATGCCCGATTACAATTCTGGTTAAGCACATGAATACTTCCTTCACACTCTGCTCACTCTTCTTCACTCTTATTTTTCCTTCAAAATATTTGAGCATTATTTGCACATAGGACTCGCACAATTCTCACTAATGCCTTTAAATGATAAAACAATCGCTTATATATATCCACAACAAGAAATTACATCACTACATGTCGGCCTCAAAAAAATAATAAAATGAATACAAACTTTCGACCCAAAACAATAAAGATTATTAATGCAAATCAACCAAGGTCATCCACAACATAGTGGAGACCCAAAATAAAATCTTCAACCATGAAAAAGCTTCAAATAATTATCCCTCAAAAATCCACACCATGCTACAACACCCTGTCAGCCAAGAACATTGAAAACATGAACACACAAGAGAAAATATCCAATCGTGAGCACAACGATCAATGTGGATGTGCGACACAGATAGAGCATGATCTAGAAACATCCACAAACATCATGAATCACTAGAGAAGCATACACAACAACTAAACTTACTAGAATCACATCATCTTCATTCAGAAACACCAACTGAAGCAACAAAATGACTGCCAGAATACAACTTCTCATAACTCGATCAAATTGTCACAATGCGATAGGCTGCATTTCTAGGTTAGCAGATTAGTAGCTAAATAAATCAAACCCAAAGTAATAATGAAGAAAAAAGGAGGAAAGCATGAGAAAAAGAGAGAGATATCCTTGAGTCTTGAACCTCCATAATTGACCTCCATTACACCTTCTCTATTTGCTACAATATGTATTTTTCCCTCAGATTTTGTGTGAGCAATATGTGACAATGCCAAGACCAAAGCAAAATGTTCAAGGATTTGATATGAAAATGCAATACTATGTAACTATGCAACTAGTAAGCAACTATGAACTATGACTAAAGTATGCCAAAATGCTAAGATGTCAAGAGTCCCTAAGACAATATTGCATGACATGTAGATAGCATAAGGTGAGAAAATGAGAGCAAAATTGCCATTTTATAGAAAATGCAATTTTGGATGAATGGCCAAGATTGAAGATTGATAAATGCCCTAGAATTATTGGACAAGATTCAATGTGACAACCCACAATTAGGGTTAGGGAAACATTAGGTCAAATTTGAAATGAGTGGACAAGATTCAATTTGAGAAAATCAAATCAAGGGTTGACAATGCCTGTGACAAGGAGATAAGAATGGCATCGAAAAAGAGAGAGCTGGAAAATCAAATAATATATTAGAAATTACTTGATTTATGGAGGAAAAAAGGCTATTTTTAATTAAAAATTAATTTAATTCAAAAGGTGGGGTCATGTGAGTAAATAATTAATTTGAATTATTTACTAAAAGGGGGAAAATTAGAAAGTGGGACCATTTTAAATAAATAATTTTATTTAAAATGGGGGAAATGCCAAGGTGGAAAATAATTAAATAAATTACATAATTTATTTAATTATAAGAAGACTTTTAGGAATTAACGACGTATTTAAATAAATAAAATTTATTTATTTAAATAATCAGGAAGAAATTAGTGGACAAAGATAATTAAATAAATTAAGAAATTTATTTAATTATGGAGAGACATTAGACAATTAGTGACGTATTTAGATAAATAAATAAAATTTATTTATTTAAATAATCAAGAGGAATAAAAAGATATGAATTAATTAAATAATTATGAATTACTTAATTAATAGTCGAAAGTGGACCAAGGACATAATAAAATTATGCTAGGAAGAAGATGGCGACAATAGAGCTTGCAGGCATAGGTCATTTTTATGTGTCTACACAAATCTTCATGCGGATCTCTAAAACTTAGCATGGATAAACTAGATATACTCGAAAAGAAACCCTTCAATCCACAACCTTTGATCATCAACATACTAAGGTAACCAACTGACTGAACTTCACTTCACCACTAACAACCTGCAACTTACTTTATTACAATTTTCTCAATATCCTTGACATATACAGCCTCTAAGACATTAATGCTAATAGTGTTGACATCAATGACAACCACATATCAACAACACAACCACAACATCCAACAATCTTCCCCTTTGGCATTGATGGCAACACATGATGTGAAAGACACCATCAACGCAACTATCTTTAGAACTTACCCCTCCTTAGGTTTTGACTCTTTTCTCCTCAATTCTTTTACACAACTCTTCTCCACAAGACTCTTTTCCCCAAATAATTCACAGTTTTCACATGACTCTTCTCCCCCTTTGACATCAATGAAAAAGATCTCTTTCCTCCACACAAACTTTGAACCACTTATCTGAACATCTGACTACTCCCCCTGAGTAGCAGCCACCACAACATCAATCCAGATCAAGATATGACTGAAATGCATAGATTGATGTAATTCAATGCATCTTAGTTCTGATTAGGAGGGGTAATCACCCCTAGCTTCCCTCTGAGATACTCAAAAGTATCCCTAGGCAATGGTTTTGTAAAGATATCTGCAATATGTTCCTTAGTAGTCATATACTCTAGTCTAACTTCCTTTTCACTCACCTTCTCTCTTAAAAAGTGAAAATTGATAGATATATGCTTGGTCTTTGAATGCAACATCAAACTCTTAGAAATGTTAATTGCACTTGAATTATCAAAGAATATAGCAATAGGTTCATCATACACAACTTTGATATCTTTCAACATCTGCTTCATCCACAATACTTGAGTACAATTATTAGTAGCAACAAAGTATTATGCCTCTATAGTAGATAAAGAAATGGCATTTTGCTTCTTACTTAACCATGAAATCAACTTCTTACCCAAGAAAAATGCACCACCACTAGTAATCTTTCTATCATTCACATCTCCTGCCCTATCAACATTAGTAAAAGCACTCAAAGTAAGACCATCATCTTTAGGATACCACAGACCAAAATCAGCTATCCCCTTCAAGTATCTGAAAATCCTCTTCACAACAGTCACATGAGATTCCTTAGGATCAACTTGAAATCTTGCAACAATGCATACAACATTCATGATATTTGGTCTAGTTTGAGTTAAATAAAGCAATCCACCAATCATTGATTTGTATCTAGTTTTATTTTCTTTTGGAGAATCATCATCTTGTGTCAACTTGCATCTAGTCACCATAGGTGTACCAACTGGCTTTGAATCTTCCATACCAAACTTCTTTAGCAATTATTTCACATACTTGGACTAAAATATTAATATCCCTTTATCTAACTGAGTAATTTGTAATCCCAAAATGAATTTCATCTCACCAATCATAAACATCTCAAACTAATTCTGCATCTCATTAGAAAACTTCATGCACAAACTATCATCTCCTCCAAAAATAATATCATCAACAAAAACTTCAAAAATCAAATCTTTATCATGATCAATCTTGAAATATAGATTACTATCAGGAGTACCTTTATTGAATCCAAGCTTCAATAAATACTTGTCTAATCTGGCATACCATGCTCTTGGGGCTTGCTTAATTCCATACAATTCTTTCTTCAACTGCCAAACCATATCTCCCTGATCAGTCAATTGAAATCCATCAGGTTTCTCAACATACACTTCTTCTTCCAATTCACCATTTAGAAATGTTGACTTGACATCCATATAATAAACCTTGTAGTTTTTGTAAGCAACATAAGCAAGAAATAGTCTCACAACTTCAATCCTAGAAACAGGGGCAAAGGTTTCTTCAAAGTCAATTCCTTCCATCTGAGAGTATCCTTTACACACCAATCTTGCTTTGTTTCTAACAACTTCACCTTGCTCATTCAGCTTGTTTCTAAAGACCCATTTAGTTCCAATTACATTTTTGTTCTTAAGTCTAGGAACAAGAATCCATGTATTATTCTTCTCAATTTGTTGTAGTTCTTCTTTCATTGGTTCCACCCAATGTTCATCTTTGCATGCTTCATTCACATTATTAGGCTCAGTCTTTGAAATCAAACAGTATTCTTTTGCATTTTTTCTCCTAGTCTGGACACCTTTACATTCTTATCACCTATAATTTAATTTCTGAATGATTCAGTCTTACATACCTTGGAGTCTTAGGCTGTTCTTGAACTTTTGGCTCTTGTGATCTCTCTTTTGCACTTTCACTAGTTCCTTCCACTTGATTTTCTTGATTCACTAGAATGATCTAAACTTGATTTTGAGTCTGAACTTGCTTTCCTGTCACTGAAATGATATTATGATCATCTGAATCATATCCATAGGTTCTAGATGGTCTAGCTATGTCTTCATCAACCTTGACATTTTCACTTTTAACTACTTTCCTCAATCTCTTGTTCTAGCACTGGTAGGCCTTACTCTTAGTAGAATAACCAAGAAAGATTCCTTCATCACTCCTAGCATCAAACTTTCCTATCTCTTCATCTCTTTTGATATAGTATTTACTCCCAAAGATTTTAAAATATCTAATAGTAGGCTTGTGACCAAACCATAGCTCAAAAGGGGTCTTACCAGTATCACCTTTGACTTGTACCTAGTTGAGAATGTAAACAATAGTACTCATAGCTTTTCTCCAATAGATATGAGGAACATTTCCTTCCAACATCATAGTCCTAGCAGCATCTTGAACTATCCTGTTCTTCCTTTCCACAACTCCATTTTGTTGAGGGGTCCGTGGGGTAGATAATTGTCTCTTTATCCCATGCACTTCACAAAAAGAATTAAAATCATGGGAAGTGAATTCACCACCTCTATCTAATCTCAAACATTTAATCTTTAGACCTGTCTCTGTCTCAACCATAGCCTTAAAAATCTTGAATTTTTCTAGAGCTTATGATTTCTCCCTTAAGAAAGTAACCCACATCAATCTAGAGTAATCATCAATAAGTAACATGAAGTACCTGTCTCCTTGTAAACCTCTAACTCTAGAAGGACCACATAGATTAGTATGAACAAGCTCCAACACTTCATTTGAACAATGTTGTTTGCTCTGAAATGAAATTCTAGTTTGCTTCCCTAACTGGCATTCCTTGCATATGTACTAGTATTAGTAGGCTTTACCAACTTAGGAAGATCTCTCACTTCCTGAGTAGAACTTATCTTGATAATATTGTCAAAGTTTACATGACACATTCTCCTATGCAATAACCAACTTTCATCAACTTGAGCAATCAGACAAATTTTACCAGTAACATTTAGGTGAAAGATGTTACCTTTTGTTTTTGTACCTGAAGCAATCACATTTCTGGAACTTCCCAATATTCTGCACATTCCATCCTTGAATTGAAGATTGTATCTCTTATCAACCATCTATCCAACACTCAAGATATTAGGCTTCAAAACTTCCACATATAGAAAATCATCAATATTATTCTTACCATCAAGAGATGCATCCTCTGCCATGAATTACACCTACTTTGTCATCACCAAATATTACAACACCACCATCATACTTTTTTAGGCTCACAAATTTGCTTTTATCACCTATCATGTGATGAGAGCATCCATTGTCAATCACCCATTCATCTTTCTATTCAACTCGAGCAGCTAGGGATTTCTCCACATTTGAGTAACTAATAGATTCAATAGGGGATGGATCATTTTCCTTGATAGCAATAAATACCCATTCATCTTCACTTGCATTCCCTTTATCAGATTCACCATCTATCACACCTTCATCAGCAGCATAATAACAATTTCTTTAAAATCTAGGCTTATTAGGTCTTAGCTTAGAGACTCTTTCCGGACACCTTGATGCAAAATGACCTATCTTATTGCAAGAAAAACATTTAATAGGAAATTTCCCTTTATACTTACCTTCTCCTTTGAATTCTCTCTTGAAAATAAGTGATTCAAGCTCCTCTAGTTTTCTCTCCTCTTCTTCAATCTCTCTCATTTTCTCCTCATACTTGAATACCTTTCTAGAAGAACTTTCTCCTGGATCATATCTCTATTTATCTCTACCGGAAGTAGTAACTTTGAATGCAGATTCTATCTTAGGAAGATCATCACCAAATTCACTCAACTCAAAAGTTGTAAGCTTACCAATCAACATGTCTTTGGTTACATTTGTTACAGTTTGAAGCTCCTCAATAGCAGTAGCTTTGACTTTTTATGTAGTAGGAAAGGATCTAAGCACTTTAGCAACAATCTTTGATTCTTCCAATCGTCCACCAGCACATCTGATACCACACACAAGTTCATTCACTCTTTGCATGAAAGAAATAATGTTCTCATCAACACCCATTCTCAACATTTCATATTTCCCTTTCAAACTTTGCAACTTAGCAATCTTCACATTAGCATCACCTTCATACAAAGTTTCCAACTTTTTCCAGATCTCATAAGCAGTCATCAGATCCATAACATTTGTCATCTCAGAATCAGTCAAAGCATTCAACAATGCCTCCTTAGCCCTTATATTGTTCTCAACTTTCTTAATCTCATATGCAGTAGAAGGACCATTCTGTGGAATGATATACCTATTCTTTGTAATTTTCTAGTAGGGTTCACCAATGCATCTCATATGACGCTCCATTCGAGCCTTCCACAGAGAATAATTTGTTCCATGAAATCTCGTACTATCCTTCTTGTATGTCACCATCCTAGATCACCTTAAGCTGTTAAACTTCTTCCAAGGAACATGCTCTAATACCAATTGTTGGGAACACAAGGGAAAACAACTGAGAGGGGGGGGTGAATTAGTTGTCACGAAAATTCAAACTTATTAAACTTATTAACCTTATTCTTAGACCTGATCAATAACCATGAAAGCATAAATCATCAACGTACTGAGGTAACCAACCGACTAAACTTCAGTTCACCACTGACAACCTGCAACTTACTTTATTACAATTTTCTCAATATCCTCGACATATACAGCCTCTAGGAAATTAATTCCAATAGTGTTGATATCAATAACAACCACATATCAGCAACACAACCACAACATCCAACATATCTTGTAACCAAATCCAACATTGATGAGAAAATTCACACAATAAAAGAAAATGATGTAATATTTCATAAGCCTTTCCACACAAGACACGGGGAAAAGGAGGAGTTATGCCTAATCTATCCAATCTCATTCTATTTAAAATTCTATCCTTCAAAGCTAACCATGAAAAATCCCCAACTTTAGGCAAACATGCTAACCCCGAACAAATATTATATGGCCAAAGCTCCAAATGACTAGAGGAAACAAGGGTTCTATAACCATCTTTTACATTATGATTCCCCAATTTCAATTTTAGCCAGATAATTTCATCTTCCTTATTAAAATAGAAGAGTTTTATTTTGTTTAACTCTTCCTTCAAGGCATCTTTCAAATAAGATAGAACATGAAGAAACTCAAAATATTTTCATTTCATAGAGAAGGAAGAATTTGAAAAATCAATCACTATGTAATCCTTTTATCTTTTTACCCCATAAACCTTTTAAAATATTTTCAATTTGATTCCAATTCCATACAGTCCTCAAAGTCTTGTACCCATTCCAAGATTCCTCTCAAAACTGATCTTTTTCCCCATTATTAATAAACCATGATAAATGTGAAAGAATTACTAATCTACAAGAAGAAATGAAGCTCCACATTTTGAAGCTACATGAAAGAGTTTTTAAGGTGAAGATTATTTCCCTTTCCATGGAATCTAGATATTTATACCTCATTTTTTGACACCACTTAGCATCCATCTTAGTATATATTTTCCAAAGTAACTTTACACACAAAGCTTTATTTTGAAGAGTCAAATCCCTCAAACCTGCACCCCTCACATATTAGGAAAACATACATTCTCCCAAGCTACCAATGGTAGTTTTTTATTTATTTTAAGTTATTTTTACATAAAAGTTTCTTCAAACCTTTTGAAGCTCTACAACTTTCCCTTTAGGTAATTTTCAAACAAATGTGAGATATATTGTCAAGGAATGTAAGACTACCTTCAACATAACTAATTTTCCAACAAAATTAAGCCATTTGGATCTCCACAATATGATTTTGTTTTAAATTGAGACAATAATATTATCCCAAAAGGCATGTTTTTCCTTTTCAAAAATGAAAGGAATGCCAAGATTTTTGTAAGGAAAGGATTCACACTAGAACCCCCAAAATCTTGACCCTTCAAAATTCAAAAATAATTTTGTTGATCTCTTCATTAAATACTTGCCTCAAGATCAAATAATAAGACATAATTACCTTTTGCATGACATTGGATTCTACTAAGATTTCATGACCAAACATGAGTATATCATCAACAAATAGAGAATGAGTGATTGAATGTGGATAAGAGATAACTTTAACCCCTTTTCAAGTTTTACTAAAGCTTGTCATACAAAAAGAGCTACTCAAACCCTCTACCATTAAAACAAAAGGAAACAGAGAAAGAGAATCACCATATCTAACCCCTTAAGAGGAGGAGAAATATCCACAAGGAGAACCATTTACCAAAATTGAAAATTTTGCCCCTAAAATACATGAATAGATCCATTTGCATCATTTTTTTACAAAAACCAAAACTTACTGAGGATGGTCATCAATAAATCCCAACTTACCCTATCATATGCCTTCATCATATCCAATTTCAATACTATAGTTGAAACTTTCTCTTGCACAACTGAATGTAAAACCTCATGAGCCACAATTGTACCCTCGGGAGTTTCCTTCCCAGGCATCAAGCCCCCTTGTTCTTCAGAGATAATTAAAGGAACCACTTTGGCTAGTTTGACTACAATAGCCTTTGTGAAGATTTTGTAAGTAGTTTTGCAAAGAGCAATTGGCCTGAAATCTCAAAAGATGCAACATTAAGTTTTTTTGGAATTAGTGCTACAAATATAGTATTAATTTATTTTAACATATTTTTGTTTCTTCTAGATTCTTCTAGGGCTAGAAGCAAATCATTCCCCACAAATCCCAGTATTTATAGAACAAAATAGTATGACCACCTAGACCTGGAGCTTTCTCAACCACCATGGAGAAGATAATTTTCTTTACTTCGTCTAAAGTAGAACTGAACATGAGCATATTATTTTGGGCCTAACTTACTAAGCAAGGAATATTGTTTAAAACTGTATAATCAAAATGTGAATTTGGTTGCCTTAAAGAATCAAGTAGACCCTTGAAAAACCTGACTTCTTCATGTTGGAATATGGCTTGAGGAGATTGTTTATGGCTTCTAGTGTTGTTATTGATGGCAACTGAAGTCATCATCTCGGTCTGCAGATCAGGATCTACTTATACCGGCAGGAAATGTAGAAGGCAATGTGTTACCGGTAGAAAGCATGAAGAACAGGGTATCCGGTTAGTTAGTTGATTTGTATGCTTCACTAAATCATCATTTTGAGTTGTGGATCTCCAAGAGAGTTTGTTAAGAATCTATACTATCTTGTTGTTAAGTTTTATGGTATTGCATTAATCGGTGTACGAGTTAGGAGATTCAGAAGAATGATTTTCTGTTTATTTGCTCATTATGGCCGACTCAATGAATGTAACATGTCGCGAATGTATAAGGAGTAGTTGTTTAATTGTTTCTAAGTTTGAGAATATTGTTTTGGGTCCCAGCTATGTCTTAGCCGACCTTGGTGGGTGCGCATTAAATATAACTTGTGATTTGAGCCAACTTTTGGAGAATATCTCATGTTTTGTTGAAGTCGACTTAAGTGATTAAATTGTTTGTTAGCGGATATATATAAGATCGGTAATTCATTTTAAAGCAAGAATGAGGTGGTGAGAAGGTGTGTGTGTGTGCGAAAAAGAGCAGAGTAGTTGTATGAGCGTACATCAGAAGATCAATTGAGTGAATTTTGCTTGAGAAAAAGAAGACTGTTGTGAATTAAGGTAGAGCAGAGCAGAACAAATTGTAGAATTAGTCAAAAGGTTCAAAATCTAATTTATGTGCTTCATTGGAACTGAATCCAGGCATTTGTAGATGCTATCTTCTCAGTTCAACTTTTTTTTGTAATCACAAACACTTTGTAAGGCAATGAGCCTTCCTTATTTTGATCAATGAGCTCTAGGAAATGTGCCTAAATGCAAGTGCATTCCCTTTTCTTCATACTTTTAATAGAGTATAATTTTGGATTAATCTCCACTGTGGTTTTTCCCTTAATAGGGTTTCCACGTAAAAATATTGGTGTTATGGTGCTTTGATTATCTTGTTCATGTGCTTGCATCTTTATTTATGTTTATGTGGTGTGAATGGCTTAAGATATGGATTTAAAGTTTAAATTTTTTGAACACTGATTCACCCCCCTCTCAGTGTTCCCTGAGTGCAACAATTGGTATCAGAGCACAGTTCCTTTGTAGAAATTTTAACAGCTTGAGGTGGATCTTGAATTGCAATGGACTCTAGTGGTCTTCAACAATAGCTTATGGTGGCACTTGATGATCTTGATTAGTTTAAAGCAGAAGTCATGGAATTAAAAGAAAATCTTGTGGATGCTAAGAAACTCATTAAATCATTGAATGATAAAATCAATGAGTCAAGAGAAGAGAGAAAGGAACTTTGTGATCAGCTGAAGCAGAAAGAAAAGAAAATCTTGGAAGATGTTCACCTGAATCAGCCCCTAAAGAAATAACTAAAGAATGTGAAAAACTTGTTAGGGACAATGCTACTCTAAAGCTTGAGATGGAATCTGTGGCAATAAAGCTAACTAAGGAGATTGAAGAAAGGAAGAAGAATGAGGAGAATCTGGCCCAATCCTTAAAACAAAAATCTGAAGAATGCAATAGAGTAAATAGTGGATTCATTCAGTTGGAGATTGAATTGTAACAATCCAAAAATAATGAACAAGAACTTGAAAGATAGATAGTTATTCTCAGAGATGAACTCACTACTACAAATGAGTACAAGGAGAAGTTTAGGATCAACTTTGCTAAGCTTGATGAGCTGACTAAAGGAAAAAAGAATACAAATGATAAGTGAGGTCTTGGATATGAGAAGGAAGAAAGCTCTCGATCTGAACATAAGGATTCCAGAGAAAGAAATCAAATGAAAAAAGGAAGAAGGTATCCGGTAGGACAACCCAATGCTCAAAATTTTAATGGTTACTGCTTTGCTTGTAAAAAAATTGGTCATATGGCTTCTCAGTGTAGAAGTAAAATAAATTCGAGCAGTCCATCATTTCCCGGTCAGTGTTTTAGTTGTAATAAGTTTGGTCACAAGTCAATTGAATGCAGAAGTATGTCTGTCAGTGTAAGGAATATTAAATGCTATACTTGTGGAAGATTTGGGCATGATTCTAATCAATGTAGATTAGGAGGAAGTCAGTGGAATGAGTAGTCTAGGCAGAGAAATCTGGTGTGTTATAGTTGCAACAGATTTGGTCACATTGCAAGATTCTGTAGGAACAAAAACATGGATAGAAGAGGTCTGGTATATAGAGGAAGAATTTTGCAAAAAGATGAAAAAGGAAAAGGAAAAGGAAAAGTGATTGTTGAAGAGATAAGGGATAAGATGAAGAAAACGTGGGTAAAGAAGAGTGAATCTGATGAAGGAATTAAGCCCATACCGAAAGCAGCCTCTAATAATTCCTCTGGAAATTGATCTTAGGCCTTTGGCCTAGGGGGAGTTTTTCAAGAAAAATATTTTAATCCCCTATCTGTAGCTGGCACCAGAATGCAGGAAATTTTTAGTAGTTGTGCTATCAGTCTACAAATATGTCTGTGATCATTTGGGCAGAAACTCGAGATCTAGAAGATCTGCAGATGAATTCTTCTCTTGTTGTATGAGAAAATTGAGTACCTGAAACTCCTAGGAAAAAGTATTTAATGTGGCTAAAAGGTTAGGTGCACGAAGTTATAAAACGGTATCTTGAACCCTCATTTGTCACCTTGCATTGAAGAAGAACAGAAGGAGAGACTCTGCAGCCAAATCTCAAAGGAGTAAAGCGAATTCGGTAGTGAATTCTTTAGGTATTTCAGTTGCTTGTAGAATTTCGGATTTTGTGCTCGGTAGAAAACCTTGTTTGGTACAAAAAGTAAAATGAAGCAAATCAAAGGAACAGTGACTCTGGATGAATATAGTAGTAGGAAGATCAGGGATGTAAGAAATTTGTTGCTAGCAGGTGAATTGAAGTGGCTTGAAGGTACGAAACGCAAGAGTTTGGACATTTGGTATGAGTTTCCTTATTTCGTCAATGTGGAAGTGGTCAAGTTTATCTTGAATAGACTAGATGATGGTATCCTTACTCTAGATAAACCCTATCAAATTTCAAAATAAGTGATCATAAATCTAATAAGATTATGCAATATTGGAGATGTTCCAAAAAAGAAGTCAATTCAAAATCAAGTGGTTGAAACCTTAACCAGAGTAACAGGAGATCAAAGGGCTCTAGAGTTTGCAGATGACATTTCCCCGACACACAAATCTCCAAGAACTGAAGAAAAAGGCAAAGAGCAAGTAATTATGGATATACTAGAAGAAGATTCTGATGATTACACTCCAAAAGATGAAGCAGAATCAGTGGAATTGGATATAATGATAGCAGAAGAAAGTGATGAAGAAGGTGCTCTATTCAAAACAAAGATATTGCAGATTGTTCAGGAGGAATATGGAATGCAAAAGATTGTTGACATATGGTTAAATGGAACATCATATGAACAAAACTTGATTGAAGAAACTCTAGGTAGTTACTTTGTGCACAAGAACATTGAATTGGAAATTTTGCAGAATGTACTTCCAAAAGAGTTGATCGAATGTACCAGGGAGGCTATGGCCTTTGTGCCTCAGGACATGAAAGAGGAAGAAGTAATTTTACATTTTAAGGAGCAGTTTAGGTTGTCTCTCGCCAAACTGAAAAAGAAAATGAATGTGTTAAGGCAATGCATTAACTCAGCAAATAAGATCTACAATTATTGCCTTCAGTGGCCTCATGTGGTTGGTAAATGCAAGGACAATTTGGAGAAAATTGAGAGTGAGTTAAGCAAAATTGGTCAGGATTACAATATGTTTCAAGACTAGGATGGAGTAGTCAAGAAAAAGATTCATGAGTTGCAGGCTGGGCATGCAAAGGTTCACTTTTCTAGAAAAACCCTTATGGAAACTTTCTGGAAAGTGAAGGATCTAACTGAATGTAGATTGGAGCAGCAAATTGAGATTCTGAAGAAAGGAGAAGAGTTGGAAGAAGCGATTACAATTCCAAAATCCCTCATTCAGATCATCAACCGGGCATTAGAAAACAATAGTTTGATAATAATTATTGGGATTGCAGTAAATGCTTGAAATAAATTTCTTCCGGAGATGAAGGATAAGTATAAAATAATTTTTTGATTTGTGCAACAGTTGTAATTTCTCAATTTTGATCAATTTTTGCATCAATAAAGGAGGAGAGAGTGCAGTGTAAATTTTAGCAAAAGGAGAGTAAGCAGTAAAGTTTTTTCATTGATGTCAAAGGGGGAGGAGAGCAATAAAAAATGCCTTGACATTCTAAGGGGGACTAGTGTTTTGAATTTTAGAGTTTTGGTTCTGACACTTAGTCATTTTTCACTAAGTGTTGCCATCAATGCCAAAGGGGTAAATTGATTGCATATGAGGAGATTGTTTATGGCTTCTAGTGTTGTCATTGATGGCAACTAAAGTCATTATCTTGGTCCCCAGATCAGGAACTACTTATACCGGTAGGAAATGTAGAAGGCAGTGTGTTACCGGCAAAAAGCATGAAGAACAGGGTATCCAATCAGTTAGTCTATCTGTATGCTTCACTAGATCATCATTTTGAGTTGTGGATCTCCGAGAGAGTTTGTTAAGAATCTATACTATCTTTTTGTTAAGTTTTGTGGTATTGCATTAATCGGTGTACGAGTTAGGAGATTCAAAAGAATGATTTTCTGTTTATTTGCTCATTGTGGTCGACTCAATGAATGTAGCGTGTCATGGATGTATAAGGAGTAGTTGTTTAATTGTTTCTAAGTTTGAGAATATTGTTTCGGGTCCCAGCTATGTCTTAGCCGACCTTGATGGGTGTGCATTAAATATAACTTGTGATTTGAGCCGACTGTTGGAGAATATCTCATGTTTTGTTGAAGCCGACTTAAGTGATTAAAATGTTTGCTAGCAGATATATATATGAGATCGGTAATTAATTTTCAAGCAAGAATGAGGTGGTGAGAAGGTGTGTGTGTGTGTGTGTGTGAAAAAGAGTAGAGCAACTGTATAAGCGTACATTAGAAGATCAGTTGAGTGAATTTTGCTTGAGCAGAAGAAGACTGTTGTGAATTAAGGTAGAGTAGAGCAAAACGAATTGCAAAATTAGTCAGAATGTTCAAAATCTGATTTATGTGCTTCACTAGAACTGAATCCAGGAATTTGTAGATGCTATCTTCTCAGTTCACCTATTTTTTGTAATCACAAACACTTTGTAATGCAGAGAGCCTTCCTTATTTTGAGCAGTGAGCTCTAGGAAGTGTGCTTGAATGCAAGTGCATTCCATTTTGTTCATACTTTTAATAGAGTATAATTGTGGATTAATCTCCACTGTGGTTTTTCCCCTAATAGAGTTTCCACATAAAAATATTGGTGTTATGGTGCTTTGATTATCTTGTTCATGCGCTTGCATCTTTATTTCTGTTTATATGGTGTGAATGACTTAAGATCTAGATTTAAAGTTTAAATTTGTTGAACACTAATTCACCCCCCCTTCTCAGTGTTCCCTAAGTCCAACACTTCATGCCCAATATCATCCCCTAAGGAAAGAGTAACACCATCTTCAATTTAAATAGAATAGATTCTA
The DNA here is from genome assembly GCA_007258455.2 of Sequoia sempervirens. Lineage (NCBI taxonomy): Eukaryota > Viridiplantae > Streptophyta > Pinopsida > Cupressales > Cupressaceae > Sequoia > Sequoia sempervirens. Next base: position 694,400,316 of record VDFB02000003.1, read on the forward strand.
TTCGCTTGAATCCTAATTTTTCCGAATGCATGGAAAATTCTTGGATTCGTGTCCCTATATTTTAGCCAAATCTCCCTTGATTTTTGTTTCCAATAAAACTCTTATCAAAAAAAAAATTCATCTAGCTCAGCCTTCAAACACTTCTCCTTTTCAAAGGCTAACATAACAATTCCCTTTTTATCACCAAATCATAAAGATCCAATAATCTTTTCTCAATTCTTTCTTTTTTATCAAAAAAATCTTAAAATACTTTAAATTCGATTTTTTATCTTTTCCTTTAGATACCTCATTTTTCCAAAAAGTTGATACATCCTAGAAGCTTCAACGAAGGGGCACTTAGTCCACTAGGATTTTAATAATGGAATGAAATTCTCATCCCTAAACCACATTGCTTGAAACTTGAAGGGTATTTTTCCTAGAGGTCTATCTTAACAAATTGATAGAGAAATTGGAAAATGGTTTTATCATGTAATTGTATGAATTATTTAGGATAAATCAAGGGAGGAGGTTAACCAATTATCAAACAAAAAAAATGATCCAATCTCTCAGTTATCTGGCGGAAATCTTTTCTCTGCTTAATTGGAACTGTAATCAGGTTAAAGAAGATCGAGCGAAGTTTGAAGTAGTTTGCGAAGGAGTTTTTGTGCTTAATTGAAACTATAATCAGGCTTGTGGAGTAGCTATTTACTTAGTTCATACTCTCTAGATTTTAATCCTATTCTATATTGTTGGGCAGTGAGTCCTTTGTGTAATTGAATAGTGAGCTCTAGGCAGTGTTCCTGAATGCATGTGCATTCCCCTTTATTGATTTCATTATACTTTTAACAGGGTATAATCTTGTGGACTAACATCCACCATGGTTTTTCCCCTAACAAGGTTAATCTTGGTGTTCTTTGTCTCTTTGATGTGTTAATTGGTTGTGGTTAATTTCTTATTCATTAGATATGAGATTAAGTTATGTTTGAAAATTTTATTTTTCTGTGACAACTGATTCAGGCCCCCCTCTTAGTTGTTTGTCCTTGTTTTGCCACTAATTGGTATCAAAGAAGGTTCTTCTAAAGAATTCTAAAATCTTGAGGTGATCCAAGATGACAACATTCGAGAAGGACAGTCCAAGATTCGATGGAACTAACTACTCACTGTGGAAAGTCAGGATGCAATGCCACCTAAGGTGTATTGGTGAAGCCTACTAGAAGATTACAAAAGATCCATATGTTATTCCTTAGAATGGTCCCTCCATTGCTGATGAGATCAAAAATGTTGAAAATAATATCAGGGCTATTGAAGCTTTGGTGAGTGCTCTGACAGATTCAGAGATGGCTAATGTGGTAGGACTGCAGATAACTCATGAGATTTGGATGAAGCTGGAAACTTTGTATGAAGGTGATGCACAGGTGAAGATGGCTAAGCTACAGATTTTAAAAGGAAAGCATGAGAATTTGAAGATGGGTGAAGATGAAAATATCACTTCTTTTATGCAAAGAGTAAATGAAATAATGATGGGTATTACATGTGCCAGTGGTTTTGTGGATGAGGATGAAATTGTGGCTAAGATACTTGGATCCTTTCCTCCCTCCTAGAAAGTGAAGGCTCATGCTATTGAAGAGCTCAGATTAGTAGCAAAGATGTTAAGAGATACATTGGTTGGTAAGCGTATTGCTTTTGAATTAAGTGAATTTGGTGAATCTGTTTTGAAAACTAAATCTGCATTCAAGGCTACTGTATCTGGAAGTAACAAGCAAAGATATGGTCTAGGAGAATGTTCCAGAAAGATATCCAAGCATGATGAAGAACTTAATCAACTTGAAGATAAAGAAAGAGAGGTAGAAGAATTGGAAGCACTAATTGTAAAGAAAGAAGGCAGAGGAAGAGGTAAGTAAGAAGGAGTGTTACCTATTAAATTTTTTTCATGCAATAAAATAGGTCATTTTGCATCAAGATGTCCTGAAAGAGTCCCTAGAACTAAGCCTAACAAGTCTAGATTGAAAAAGAAATGTTACTTTGTTGAAGAAGGAGTGACTGATGATGAGTCTGATAAAGATATTGGAAATGAAGATGAATGGGTTTTCATTGCTACCATTGAAAATAGTCTTGTGGCTATTGAATCTACTAAAGATGAGAAATCTCTTGCAACCTAAGTTGAAGAAAAGGATGAGTGGGTTATTGATAGTGGATGCTCACATCATATGACTGGTGATAAAAACAAACTTGTAAGTCTAGAGAAGTATGATGGTGGTATTGTAAGATTTGGAGACAACAATATTGCTGGTGTGATTCGTGGCAGAGGTTCTATTTGTCTTGGTGGTAAGGATAACATTGATGATGTTCTTTATGTTAAAGGCTTGAAGCACAATCTTTTGAGTGTTGGAAAGATGGTGGGAAAATGCTATGATCTACAATTCAAAAATGGAAGATGCAAGATACGTGGAAGTTCTGGAAATATGGTTGCTACTGGTAAACAGACAAAAGGTAATATTTTTCACCTAAATATTGCTAGTGGGAGTTTTTTAATTGATCAAGTAGATGAAAGCTGGTTGTGGCATAGGAGTTTGTGTCATGTAAATTTTAACAACATTGTCAAGGTAAGTTACACTCAAGTAGTAAGACATCTACCTAAGCTAGTGAAGCCTGCTAACACAATTTGTAAGGAATGTCAGATGGGTAAACAGACTAGAGTCTCTTTCCAGAGAAAATAGTTTCATTCAAATGATTTGTTGGAGCTACTACATACTGACCTCTGTGGTCCCTCCAGAGTCAGAAGTATTCATGGAGAAAGGTACTTTATGTTGATTATTGATGATTATTCTAGAATGATATGGGTTTACTTTTTAAGAGAAAAATGTGAAGCACTGGAAAAGTTCAAAAGTTTCAAGGCTATGGTAGAGAATGAGAAAGGTCTGAAAATCAAGTGTCTAAGATCTGACCGAGGTGGTGAGTTCACTTCCATGGAGTTCAAATCTTTTTGTGAAGAACATGGAATTAGAAGACAAATATCTGCTCCCCGAACCCCTCAACAGAATGGAGTTCCAGAAAGAAAGAACAAAACAATCTTGGATGCTGCTAGAACAATGATGATAGAAGGAAATGTCCCCCAAAGCTATTGGAGTGAAGTTGTAAGCAATACTATGTACACTTTAAATCGGGTAAATGTTAATGGAAATTCTGTAAGACACCTTTTGAGCTATGGTTTGGTTACAAACCCACTGTTAAATATTTCAAGATCTTTGGAAGCAAATGTTATCTCAAGAGAGATGATGATATAGGAAAGTTTGAAGCAAGAAGTGATGAAGGAATATTTTTAGGTTATTCTACCAAGAGCAAGGCCTACCGATGCTATAATAGAAGACTGAGAAAGATGGTTGAGAGTGCAAATGTCAGAGTTGATGAGGATTCTATCAAATCATCCAAATATTGTGGATATGATTCTGATAAAGACAATACAAACAAAGGGAAGAATGTTTAGACACATAATCAACTTCAAATTGTTCCATATGTTCCATATGTTCGAGTAAAGCAATCTCAATTTGTTTTGATAAGTCAAGGTAGTCAGGAAGGAGAGACAAGTGCAAGTATAGAAGGAAGATTAGAAGAATCAGAAGTTCAAGAAAATTCCAAAACTCCAAGGTATGTAAAGCTAAACCATTCTGAAAGCCAAATTATAGGAGATAAGAATAAAGGAGTGCACACTAGAAGGAAGATTGTAGAAGAATACTGCCTCATTTCCAAGATTGAACCTAAAAATGTCACTGAAGCCTACCAAGATGAACACTGGATGGAAGCTATGAAGAAAGAGCTGGCACAAATTGAAAAGAATGACACGTGGATACTGGTTCCTAGACTTAAAGACAAAAATGTGATTGGTACTAAATGGGTGTTTCGAAACAAGCTGAATGAACAAGGTGAAGTGGTTCGGAATAAAGCAAGATTGGTATGTAAAGGGTATTCTCAGATGGAAGGTGTTTATTTTGAAGAAACTTTTGCCCCTATTGCCAGAATCGAAGTTGTTAGATTATTTCTTGCTTATGCTGCATACAAGGACTACAAAGTCTATCAGATGGATGTAAAGTCAGCATTTTTGAATGGAGAACTAGAAGAAGTATACATTGAATAACCGGATGGATTTCAGCTAACTGACAAGGAAGATATGGTTTGTCACTTGAAGAAAGCTCTATATGGACTCAAGCAAGCCCCCAGAGCCTGGTATGCTAGATTGGAAAAATATCTACTGAAGCTTGGATTCACTAAAGGTACTGCTGATAGCAACCTATATTTCAAATTGGATCATGATAAAGAATTAATTATAGAAGTCTTTGTTGATGACATCATTTTTGGAGGAGATGACACTCTATGTATAAATTTTGCTAATGAGATGAAGGATGAATTTGAGATGAGTATGATTGGAGAAATGAAGTTCTTTCTAGGATTACAAGTGACCCAGTTAGACAAGGGGATATTCATATCTCAGTCCAAATATGTGAAAGAGCTATTGAAGAAATTTGGGATGGAAGACTCAAATCTTGTTGGTACTCCCATGGTGATCGGATGTAAGCTAACACAGAATGATGATTCTCCTAAGGAAAATCAAACTAGATATAGGTCAATGATTGGTGGATTACTTTATTTAACCTAGACTAGGCCAGATATTATGAATGTTGTATGTATGGTTGCCAGATTTCAAGCTGATCCAAAAGAATCACATGTGACTGTTGTCAAGAGGATCTTCAGATATTTGAAAGGAACAGTTGACTTTGGACTTTGGTATCCAAAGGATGATGATCTCACTCTGAGTGCATATACTGATGCAGATTGGGCTGGTGATGTAGATGATAGAAAAAGTACTAGTGGTGGTGATTTCTTCCTAGGGAAGAAACTGGTGTCCTGGTTGAGAAAAGAAGAATTTCATTTCTCTATCTACTGCTGAAGCAGAATATATTGCTGTTGCAAACAATTGTACTCAAGTAATATGGATGAAACAAATGTTGAAAGCTATTAGGGTGATATATGAAGAGCCTATTGCTATATACTGTGACAATTCAAGTGCAATAAATATTTCAAAGAATTTGTTACTACACTCTAATACTAAACATATATCAATCAAGTTTCATTTCTTGAGGGAGAAAGTGAATGAGAAAGAAGTTAGATTGGAGTATGTGCCTACCAAAGAACAGATTGCAGACATCTTTACTAAGTCATTGCCGAAAGATACTTTTGAGTATCTTAGAGGAATGCTAGGGGTAATCACCCCTCCTAATGAAAACTAAGAAGATGCATTTACTTCCATCAATCCATGAGCTACATTACTATATTATGATCTGGATCGATGTTTTCGTGGATGCTACTTAGGGGGAGTAGTCAGATGTGCATATATGTGGTTCAGAGTGTGTTTATGGAAAGGTCCTGGTTACCTTTTCCATTGATGTCAAAGGGGGAGAAGTGCAATGTCAAAAATCCTTTTAAGAATCAAAGAGAAATTGAGGAGAAGAGTTAGAACCAAAGGGAAAGCAAGTATGTTGGGTTGATGGTATTTTTCACATCATGTGTTGTCATCAATGCCAAAGGGGGAGATTGTTGGATGTTGTGGATGTGTTGCTAATATGTGGTTGTCATTGATGTCAACACTATTAGAATTTGGTGTATTAGAGACTGTATATGTTGAGGATATTGAGAAAATTGTAAAAGAAAGTGTTCCACATTCCCAGTGGAACTGTGCAGGTCATGAAGGTGTCTTGTTCTATACGATGAAGACTAGTTCTTGTGGATTAAAGGGTTTTCTACTAAGTGTATCTAGATCGTCTACTGGAAGTTTCAAAGGTCTCTGTATAGATTTGATCATGTTGTGGTCTGACAATGTTTTTGTAGTCTTTGTCAGTGTTCCTAAGTGAAGTTTGTGTGATTCTAGAAATCTCAGTTGTTACGGATGTGTCTTTGTTGTTTCTTGGTGCTCTTGGATTTTTCTAGATCATGATCTATCTTTGTGGTACGTCCACATTAATTGGTGTGCTCATGGTCAAAATTTTTTCTTGTGTATGTTTGCTTTTTTATGTTCTTGGTCGACATGTTAGTGGTAGAGTGTTGTGGATCTTCGAGGTGAAATTAATTGAAGTATTTTTGTGTTGGAATTGTTGATTTGGGTCCCCGCTATGTTGTGGCTAACCTTGGTGGATTTTCTTTTAAAACTCTATTTTTAAATTTGGGCCAACATTGAAAATATGTTTTATTTTCCTGGTCGACTAAGTATTGACGAAATCTCATGTAGCAGATATATAAGAGTGATTGTTTCATCAGTGTAGTGTGTTGAAAAGGTGTTGAGTGTGCTCTTATGTGTGTATGTAAGAATATCATTCGATTGCAGAGTAGAGTGTGAAGAAGATCGAGCAAAGTGTGAAGTAGTTTGTGAAGTAGTTTTATGTGCTTAATTGGAATTGTAATCAGGCTTGTGGAGAAGCTATTTTCTTAGTTCATACTCTCTGGATTTTAATCCTATTCTGTATTGTTGGGAAGTGAGCCCCTTGTGTAATTGAGCAGTTAGCTCTAGGAAGTGTGCCTAAATGCATGTGCATTCCCCTTTATTGATTTCATTATACTTTTAACAGGGTATAATCTTGTGGATATACATCCACCATGGTTTTTCCCCTGACAGGGTTTCCACGTAAAAAATCTCGGTGTTCTCTATCTCTCTGATGTGTTAATTGCTTATTCATCAGATCCGAGATTAAGTTAAGTAAAGCTTGAAAATTTTATTATTCTGTGACAACTGATTCACCCCCCCCCTCTCAGTTGTTTTTCCTTGGTTTTCCATCAGTAACACCATCTTCATTTTAAATAGAATAGATTCTATTTGCTTGAATCCTATTTTTTGCTAAATCATGGAAAAAATTTGTATTCTTGTCCCTATCTTTTAGCTAAATCTCCCTTGATTCTTTTTCCAATAGATCTCTTATCAAGAAAAAAATTCATCTAGCTTAGTCTTCAAACACTTCTCCTTTTCAAAGGCTAACACATCAATGCCCCTTTTTATCACCAAATCATAAACATTTGATAATTCTTGCTCAATTCTTTCTTTTTTAGCAAAAACATTCTTAAAATGCTTTAAATTCCATTCTTTTATCTTTTCCTCTAGATACCTCATTTTTCCACAAAGTTGATACATCCTAGAACCTTCAATGAAGGGACACTTAGTCCATCGAGATCTTAATAATGGAATTAAATTCTCATCCCTGAACCACATTGCTTCAAACTTGGAGGGTATTTTGGCTAGAGGCCCATCTTAAAATATTGATAGAGAAATTGGAAAATGATTTGATCATGTATTGTATGAATTATTGAGGATAAATCAAGGGAGGAGGACAAGCAATTATTTGACAAAAGAAAATGATCCAATTTCACATTTATCTAGTGGAAATCTTTTCTCTTTTTTTTGTCCATGTAAAGGAACCATTCTTTGGAATACAACCATATAAGTTATTCTTCGACACAAAGTACCTAAAATCAGCCATGGCCTTAATTAGAGGAATGATTCCACCTCTTTTTTGCAAGATATATAAAACAACATTGAAATCTTCGCTAAAAGTATTGAACTCAATTTTCAGAAGCAAAGAGGTTGAAGACACCTGATCTCATAACTTTTTTTTAGAGTAGAACAAGGAACATGTATGATGAATAACCAAAAATACTTCAAATCTTTAAGACACTTCACAGTTACCCCAATCCAACAATCATTTGAAGCTTCCAAATCCACCTTTACACTATTCTTATTCTAGAGAATTTCCAATCCTCTAAAAGCCCCTAATGTAGGAGTAGAGAAAAAATCCAATTCACCCATAAACCTAAAATTGAGGAAGCTAGTTGATGAGACAACTTAGTCTCTTGAAGGAGAACAGTATTAGAAAAAGTGCTAATTACTTGCCACTTGATTAATCATATCTTATTAGGGACATTTAAGCCCCTAACATTCCAAGGATCCTCATGTTGCTAGTTGATCTGAGATTCATTTTTGAGGTGCTATGATACCCCATAACCATCTCCAACTGCATTTTTTTTATTTGAGACATCCCCCTTAGCCTCAAACAATAATTTTTTACTATCTGATCTTAAAAAATATAAGAGTTGTTTGAATACTAGCAACAATTTTCATTTGGGTTTTTTGGATATTTTTTAAATTATAAAAGAAAATTTGATTCTTTTAAAAATAATTGATTAATATAATTTTTCTAATCATTTAGAATCTAAATTAAAAATTAATTAAATATTTAAATATTTAATTGAATTTCTTATAAAAATATTATTATATTAATGATATAAAAATATTAAGTTGCAATTAATTCAAACTAATAAATATGAATTAAAATAAATATATTTATAAAATAATATATAATTTACTAAGTGTTTTTAAAATACAAGCACTTCAAATATATTTCATAAACTTCAAGGTTAGAGCAAAGAATCGTATAGAAAATTAAAAGTTGTACTTTTATGTTTAAACACATTTATCATATATATAGTATTATTTTTTAAGGGATGAAAACACATATTCAATTTTTGTTTTGTTTTGTTTGACACTTGATTTTGATATTTTTGTAAATGTGTATTTTTAATGTTTAATTTGTGTTGAATGGTGTATATATTAAACCTCATTTTATATGTGTCACCATGAAATAATCATGTAGTATCTATGTCCTTATAAAATTAGTCACATGCTTGTGGTCATGTCCCTTGAAATTAATCATTTTGTGTGATTTTCTTTTATTACAAATCTCATATCTCTTTCTTTTGAGGTCAATTTTTTAAAATATTGTTGTTATTATATCAACTTGAATACCAAAATATCTCAAATTGAGCATCTAGGACATTCCATTTATAGACAATCTTAGGTCATTAGTGGTCATTAATATAATCAAATAACTTAACACGGAATTTGCATTAAATCAACATCATAGATTCTTTATTATTTTCTTGATATAATTGATATTATTTTATTTGTAAAGAAGTTTGACTCATTATCGAAGAAGTTTTGAGTCTTCCCTTTACACATAACAAACATCATTTTCTTAACACAATCATTTATTTAACACACTTTTATAAAAAAAAAAACAAACAAATATTTAAAGTTATATGAATATCAAATAAATTTATTAAAATGAAACATTTATAAACTAGATTATTAATATGAATCCAATTTTTATTCTATTATTTCAAATATTAATCAGAATTTATAATAAAATATTCATCAACTTAAAACAAATTAAAAAAAAATCACACTTTCTAACTTCTTTCAATTTAACATTTAAATATATTATTCCCAACTCTTAATTAATTACTTTTATGACTCAACTAAACATCTAAATAAATTATAAGATGTATTCATGTACCTACAATTTCAAATCAATCACTTAAACTTTTAGAGGATAAATTTTTAGGGAGTTGCATTTCTTGAGGAAACCGAGGGCAAGTAAAGTGAATGAATTGTATTAAAACTATAAAGTAACTTTGGAAGACATTGAATTCTTCAACAAAGTAACAAAGTGGACCCAAAGTATAAACTAAACACATCCAAATATTCCACCACAATATAAAGAAAAGTAAAGTTAATATGCTTGTCATATCAAAGTAAAAAGTGAATAAATCAAAATATTCTCTTCACAACACACTACATATAGATAAAGAATTTAAAACTATAATTATTGTCTATAAGAGAATCTACCGCAACTATATATTTCTATGCTATGTATTTAGTTTCTAATTAAAGAATTTAAATAGAACTTATTTTTCTTATGAATTAATATATGTAATGATGATAGTATTTGTTTTATATTTATTTTAAATGTATTATTAGACGTATTATATTGATACTCATTAGTAAATTTTAGAGTATAAGTTTGCAAATTTTAATTAATTATTTTATATTTTTATTAGTTTAATTTTTATTGTGTAGATATAATATAATTATTATACATTTCATTTTAAAAAAATCTAGTTAAGATACACAAAAGTTCTAAATATCAATCTTAATTTTAGAAACCATTAAAGATTATTTATAGTAGTGCATTGATTTTAATCTATATTTTAGACTAGATGTATAAATTTCAAAGACACGTGACAATCGCAACCATTATCACTATAGACAAGACATAATCATGTGGGACCTAAAAAAAAATGTATCTATAGTGTCATAATTGTCACCACTAACAATTTCACATTGTGTTTGGCTCCCCCTTATGTGCTTGAGCCTAATTATGCTTATTATATATTTGTTTTATTACCGTTTTAAAAAATCAAGATAAAATTGGGAATCAAATTTAATTATTTATTTTATGACCATTTAAAATTCAAAATAGGCCTTGTCAAGGGTGCCCTCACCATTCACCACCCTATTTGGCCCAATTTTTAATATTTTATTGTTGGTGTTAAATGCAAGTCTTTTTCACCATTTTAACATCTAAGGAAAGATCACTTTTTGGGTCACAAAAAATATTTCTCTAACAACATCCAAATTGTCCTCTCTAAGGAAGGAACTACTATCAAGATTAAAGACCCATCTCAGGATTAGTCTTTGGCAAAAAAGGAAAGCTCTCTAATCAAAATGTTTGTTGGTAGGCACCCAACTATTGAATTAGTGAGAAAATAGGCTTCTTCCAAGTGGTTGGTCAAGGGTTTATTACCTACCTCGATGCTTCTTAAGGGCCTCTTTTATTTCTCCCTCTCTCTTTAGGAGGACTGCATCAAGGCACTATTGGGAAATATATCCTAACTCTTTGGAATTGGCATCCAAGTTTTGACCCCTCAACGCATCTAGCGACTACTATCCCTACTTGGGTTAGGATTTTGGGCCTCCCCTTGGAGTAGCCAAATCCTTTGGAAAATTTATCTCCTTAGACTGCATCACCAAGGCTAGGACTAGGATGGTGTTTTCTTGATTCTATATCAGTATTGATCCCAATAAATTCATGTTGACTTTAGTCATCTTCTAGAGTTCAGGCTTGGAAAATGGACTCAGACAATTGTGTAACGCCCCGACTTAGTTACATTATAACAAAGAGCAAATACAAAGTTAACAGAATATATATATATATATATATTTATTTTTTTATGGTATATGTTATAAAGTATCTAAGACGTTGTTACATAAATTTAATAATTAAACTCAATACATTGATCATCAATAAGAGTACAAATTTGATTTTATGAAAGATCCAATTTATAAAACTACATACAATCAAATATTCCAAATGTCCATTTTACATAAAGCGAGATTTCAAAGAATCTCCATACATCAAAGGTGATACAATTAGTACACTCTTATACAAGAGGTAAGTTACAAAACATAAAGTGTTCATCTGATATCTGGTTCATAATCCATGAGCAAGCTTTGCATTATTAGTCACGAACAAGGTAGTAACTGGAAACTGCTGCAAGCTTAGGATCAACTGCAAAAAATTACAAGGAAGATAGAGCACGGTTTCCTCCCGACCACGTGGAACCCAAAGGTCCACTCCCTCTGTGCTAGGAGATACTGACAGGTCCACAAACAAAGCAGATAGAACATCACGTTTACGGGGTTTACAATTCACAATACGACATAACGTTTACAAATCAAAATGGATAAAACCACAGTATCATGTTACATTAAATTGAAATCTCAACAAAAGAAAACACCATCATGATATAGACTAAGAGAGTGTTATCACATTGTCGGGATAGGTTACCCTGGTGAATCTTCCTAGACTACCGGCCCTCACCAAGAGTTACCCTGGTAGCCTCTACCGATTCCCGGCCCCTATGTAGACTAATGTGGTGTCGTTACATCTTTCAAGAGGACAAGATGGCGACTCGCCATTCCAGGCCTTCTCAGCCTTTTCTCAACCTAAACGAGCGTTAAGAAGTAGGCGAGGCATACCATTATCTGATTTAGTGTTTAGAACTACCCAACCCCTAAAATATTAGTTAGGTTATCACTTAATTAACACACCTACGTTAGGTTACCCAGACAATCACTATAGGATTTCGGCCCTTAATGTAAGCCACTCTCACTATAACATGACTCAACATAAAACCAATCTAGGGGTAGCTATCAAGCGTAAAGTTCAAAACCACAGAGGTTTTTCATCTTCTACCAGGAACAGATCAAATACTCTAAGAAGTTTCACAAGTCAACTACAAAATAAGTAAAGCTATAACCCCTGGTGATAATCTTCGTATTAGAGCAATACAAATAATGTGTAACATATTTGAAAACACTTTCTTTTCACTTCCAAGGATTTTAAAGAAACATAATTAACATCAACAACATGGTATATATACAAATACCCAAAATTACAACTTTCAAACTTCGTGAATTAAACTTCACATTAAAACAATCTTTTGCTATTATTATTACACTAATAATTTTAAAGGGAAAGCCTATATTATCATTTTAGAGAAAAGATAATATATATATCCTTTCTTCTATAAAAAAATCATTAAAAAGTTACACTATCCACTATTAATATTATATATAAAGGTGAATATATATATTGAGTAAATAAAATATTGATTTATCCAAATTTTATTTAAGTAGGAAACAAACTACAATCAAAAACTTATCAAGTATTCTATTACTGTTATAATATACATAGGTAATCCGCACTCGAGATAAGTATCAGTTTAAAACAATAAATAAACTCATAACTTAAATGAATTAAATAAGATGCCATGCGTCATGAACATAAACTAACTCAAGTCACTTTTAAGTATCAGTTAAGAATACTAGTGAACTTCAGATTGCTGCGCCTGAGACAATTACATACTCACGCCTATACAGATATTTTTTAATTATAATCTGCATTTAAAGCCAGACTTTCATTTCAGTTTGCATGAAAAGTCAAATATTGACATAACTATATTCTATTCTAAAACCAAAAATACTTTTTTATTAGAAAGGAAATAGCGTTAGTTCCACAGGAAAGATATTTATCCGTATGACGCAAAAAGGTATTGATTAAACAGGAATAGTCTCCAAATGGCTATATCCTATTGTTTATATTATAGACAGAGAAGATTAGGGGGGGGCGGAGTTTATCCCAAGAATTTTTATTAAGGCTAGGCGCAGGTATCTTAAATGGATGCATGCAGATGACTCTCAGCAAACTAATGGCAGAAACGCGTTATAAAGAGGTCCATGCCATTAAAGGAAAGAAAGCTCTTTGGTTTATATATCCTACGTATCTTATGGACAATTTTCAACACACCAATGAAATGAAGACTGGTATTTAAAGAAGCAAATCTATATATGCTAACAAAATTCCGCATTGATCAGCCATAGAAACAGTAAAAACATAATTTATCTAGATGCCAACGAATCAGATGAAAATGTTATCAGAAATTTTACTTATGAAGGTCATGCATGAATTCTGCAACAAAAGTAAAGGCCGGCTAAATAAATCTGAGTTATATATAATAAACTTGCTTAAACGGTAACTGCTAACGAATTTAGCGAAACAGAGTTTCTATAGGGCAACACAAGGCGTGCGCATAATACTGTAACTATTTATATGTAAACATAATACAATACATGACCTTATATTTAATAATTCATAAAAGAAGATCTCGGATATAATAGTTCGATGCCCGTATATCTTTAATATCAGATCCAAAAACGTATAAAGAATCAAAATACCATACAAGAATGATAAAATATAGAATGAGGTCAATGTGGCAGTTGCCAAAAAGTCAAAACTATCTCTGTAATGACCACGATTAAGAGAGACTAATTCACCTAACTGATTATACGAACAGTGGCTATACTTTCAAAACTAATATTTAGGCTCTCCATGACTTTAGGGAAACAATGATGATACAGAACTAATTATTTTCAGAAACAGAGATCTTTTAAAAATTCTTTCCCGAAATTTCGAATTCCATCATTTTATCAATTCACAACCAAATAATGAACAACTATAGTTCTGGTACACTATGATTGCAGTTTGTTCTTATTTCTTTCTGCTTTAAATTTCTAGTACTCATCTAATCTTTTTGTTTCTTTGTTGTTTTATGCAGGTTTAGCAAACAAATTCCATTCAAATCAACGACATACATCATTATGTTTCCAGAATTGAACACAAGGTTTTAAAATAAGAAGGAAACCTGATTAAAATTCGATATTCAGCTGAAAAACTATCCCTTGAATCTTTTGTCAACTCTGAAACCAATACACCCAACTTCAATGAAGATTTTCCGATGAACTCAGCTTGAAAATTACGCTTCAAAACAAAATCCTAAGAAAAACTTTTCTCCAACAATTACTGTACTGAAATTTTTGCTAAAAAGTTGCTGCCGTCAAATTCTTCCCGTGAATGTCCAATTTCCCCAAAATCGAAAAGATATAAATTCATGCAATTCACTTTCAATCACAAAACTTAACTGGCAAATCAATTTGCATTGTAAATAACTCATTCAGTTCAACTCATTCTTCAAAATATCATAACAGACCTTTAACTGCCAATCAGAGATTTTTATCTCATCGAAAATATCTTGTCTTAAAAATATCTATTTCACACAATTCAACTTGCACAATTAAAGCAACAATAATATTATTTTAATTAAAAGCATTGCAAGAAATTAACTTTCACTGATAAATTCAACAACATATTTAATTTAACTTAATAAATTAAATCACAAACGTTGGCATAAACATTAATAAACATTTAATAAAATCGATATTAAATACGCAAACACAAAACAATATATATTTGAACATAACAAAACAAACTGGGCTACACGGGAAAACACAAAGATACTCGTTCAAAAATGAACGATGGTTTAAAAGGACCTGTCAATACCTCTGACAACATATTTATAATGGATTAGGGTACACTCATACCTGACAAGTAGGTGGAGCTGTTACCCGGTACCTGTGTCTGCAGGAAAACATCATGGTTAAAAACATGTATATATAAACTCATGTTAGAAAACACGCCGTGAAATAAGAATTGCATCGTAGTAGGGTACTCACGAATGAGTAATGCTACACTGTCTTATCCACCGACACAAACAAGCAAGATCAATCATATCAACATGATAACATAAGCAATAATCATAACCAATAAGCTATATCATGAATTAAACTATCACAGTATCATCGAACCAACATAATCCAAATAACCAGGATGTCAATGTATCATTTAAAAAATCAAAACAACATAGTATCCAGAATCTACTAAGCATCTAACAAATAGAATCAAACTAAACAGTATGTCTAAACTGGATGGACACTACATCCTCCCCCCTAGGATAAGGCTTACTCCTGGAAGCCTGCAAACAAATATGGATAAAGCTCATGCATACGTGTCGTATCCTCCCAGGTAGCTGATGCCTCATCACTAGGATCCCATTGGACCCTCACCTGATCAACGTCTCGACCCCTGAGGGCGAGCCTCCGACGCTGAAGAATGCCCACGGGCTCCAGAGCCAGCTGCCCGTCCTCTACCTGTAATGCATTCCAATCAAGTACATGTGAAATGTTAGGATGATAAAGTCAAAGAACAGATACATGAAAGACATCATGAATGCGTGATAAACTGGGTGGTAAAGCAAGTCGATACGCCATAGGACCAATCCTCTCAAGAATCTTGAATGGTCCCACAAAACGAGGTGCAAGCTTAGAGCCTTTTCCATAACGGATTGGACTCTTGCGCGGACGAACTCGAAGAAAAACCCTATCTCCAACTGAAAACTGTCTATCCAACTTATGCACATCAGCATACTTCTTCTGTCTATCCTGTGCTGCTTCCAAGTGCTCTCTAATACGATCCACCTGTTGCTCCATATCACGAAGCATCTCAGGACTAAGTAGAACTCTATCCTCAAGTCGATCCCAACTCAATGGTGTATGACAAGGACGTCCATATAGTGCCTGAAATGGAGGCATACCTATGGAACTATGATAACCATTGTTATAGGCGAATTCCACTAAGTACAAATAGTCCTCCCAATGAGACTGTCGATCCATCACATACATTCTAAGCATATCTTTGAGAATCTGATTGACTCTCTCTATCTGACCATCAGTCTCAGGATGATAGGCTGAACTGAAATTCAACTGCGTACCTAAATCATGTTGTAATGATGTCCATAAAGCTGATGTAAATACAGGATCCCTATCTGAAATGATTCTACGTGGAATCCCATGCAATCATACTATATCCTCCATGAAAATTCTAGCCACAGAGGAAGCATTATAAGATGATCGAACTGGTGAAAAATGAGCTACCTTTGTCAATCTATCAACAGTAACCATGATGGCATCATGTCGACGCGATGACGTAGGTAATCCAATAATAAAATCCACTGATATTACATCCCATTTCCACTCAGGAATGAGATGTGGCTGTAACAAACCAGAGGGATGTTGATGCTCCGCCTTGACTCTCTGACATTCAAGGCATCTCGATACAAAATCAGCAATGTCACGCTTCATACCAGGCCAAAAATATAACTATCGAAGATCCGCATGCATCTTCTTAACACTAGGATGAGCTGAGTATGGAGCTCGATGTGCCTCTGCCAAAATAAGAGTGCGAAGATTCTCAGTAGGTGGTAAATAAATACGACCCAGATGTCGCAGCAAACCATCTAACTCAATTGCATATCCTGAAAATCTTCCCTCCAAGGTTCTATCTGAATCAATTTCCATCTTCACTTCCTGATATAATCTATCAAAAGGAAGAGTGGCCAATATCTGACTTCTCAACTCAACTCCAAGTGTCACAGCTGAAATCTCATGTCTTCGCCGACTAAGGGCATCTGCCACCACATTCTCCTTACCCTGAACATATCTCACCTCAAAATCATATTCACAAAGGAACTCCATCCACTGTCTTTGCCTAGCATTCAGATTAGGCTGTGTGAATATATATTGCAAACTACGATGATCACAATGAAGTTCAAATCGATGCCCTAACAAGAAATGTCTCCAACGAACTAGAGCATGAACAACTGCAGCGAGCTCTAAATCATGTGTGGGGTAATTTTGTTCATGATCCTTGAGTTTGTGAGACTCATAAGCAATCACTCGTCCGTTCTACATCAATACATCTCCTAAACCTTCCAAAGAAGCATCCGTGCAAACAATAAAATCCTTAACAAGATCAGGAACTGCTAAGATAGGTGCACTAGTCAACTTATCCTTAAGTATCTGAAAAGCCAATTGACATTGATCTGTCCAAATAAATTTCTTCCCTTTCCTCTGAAGAGAAGTAATGGAGTGTCCAATCCTAGAAAACCCCTGAACAAAACGTCTGTAATAACCAGCAAGACCCATGAAACTACGAACCTCAGAAACATTTTTAGGTACGGGCCAATCAATGATAGCTTGAATCTTTGCAGGATCCACAGCTATTCCCTCTCCAGAAATCACATGTCCAAGGTATTTCACCTCAATTTGGAAGAATTGACATTTCTTCAAATTTCCAAACAATTGGTTCTCCCTCAAACACTGTAGAACTTGTCTCAAATGCTCTTCATGTTCCTGCATATTTCTCGAATAAATCAAAATATCATCGAGAAATACGAGAACAAATCAATCAAGATAGGTGCAAAACACACCATTCATCAGACTCATAAATACCGACGGTGCATTCGTTAACCCAAACGATACCACTGTGAACTCGTAGTGCCTGTATTGAGTTCAAAATGCCGTCTTATGAATATCAGCTTCTGCAATTCGCAACTGATGGTAACCTGATTTCAGATCAATCTTAGAGAATACAGTTGCTCCCTTGATCTGATAAAAAAGGTCATCAATTCTGGGTAATGGATACCTGTTCTTAATCGTTACCTTATTCAATTGACAATAGTCAATGCACAATCTGAGAGATCCATCCTTCTTCTTCATGAAGATGACATGTGCTCCCCAAGGGGAT
This sequence comes from Sequoia sempervirens, assembly GCA_007258455.2. Lineage (NCBI taxonomy): Eukaryota > Viridiplantae > Streptophyta > Pinopsida > Cupressales > Cupressaceae > Sequoia > Sequoia sempervirens. The sequence goes on from VDFB02000003.1 coordinate 694,418,210, forward strand.
ACACTCGGACGAATGAAACCCTTTTCCAAGAGTTCCTCCAACTGAATACGAAGCTCCTCCAGTTCCTGTGTAGTCATTCTATATGGAGCACGAGAGATGGGTTCTGCTCCAGGAACTAAATCAACTCTGAAATCTATGTCACGCTTCGGTGGCATACCAGGAATATCACTAGGAAAAACATCAGCAAATTCCCTAAGAATGGGGTGATCATCAAGTGATATCTCTTGACTTTCACCAGAATCCAAGTCACTCACCGTTGTCGCAAACAACTGACATCCCTGACGAAGGCATCTCTTCAACTGCATCACAAAAATTATCCACAAAGAGATGGGTCTTTGAACACCAACAATCTCAACCTCAGTACCATCATCATTAATGCAACGTACTATCTTCTGACGACAATCAATCACTGCATGATGAGTTCCTAACCAATCCATCCCCAAAACAATGTCATATGACCCTAAATGTGTGACTCGAAGATCTACTGAAGTAGTCAATGATCCAATCCTAAGTCCACAATTGCGGATGAGGGATTCAACTGCTACTTTAGCCCCCGAAGCAAATTCCACCTGCCACCTATCGGCTTGCTTTACGGCCACAAGTCCACAACGCTCAACTATAGAAGGTGAAATAAAAGAATCTGTAGCACCAGAATCAAAAAGAATATTAACATCAATACCCTGTAACTAACCTGAAGATTCAACCACTGTGTTCTGATGATCCGCTTGGCGGTTATTTACCGCAGCAAACACTGTATGAGTACGACCCACATCACCAACTGTTAGCTCTGAAGCTGCCGGTCGCTATCCATAACCTGACATACCTCGCATAGGACACTGCCTAGCAATATGTCCCTGCTGTCCACACGAGAAACATCCAATGCCTCTGCCAAATCCTCTACCACTCGAAGGTGCATTGGATTGCTGATAACTACCTCGACTCACTGTCGACTGAGCACTCTAAATTGGCTGGTTCTGCTGATTGCGCTTATTGCACCACCAATTGCGGTTCCTTCCTGATTGAGAATTATTACTTTGTTGGAACTGTGGATTTTTATTCTTTTGTTGATTGCATTGTTGTTGTTGTTGTCCACCCTTAGCGGGTGCCTGTTGATTCCTAGAGGAACCACCTGTCTGAAACTGACCACCACGCTGACCAAAACTAGAAATAGGAGCACTACCTATATGTACTCCAGTGTGTCCACCCAAAGCCATAGCGAGGTTCTCTTCCACTATCTGTGCCTTCTCCACAGCAACCTCCATAGTCTTTGGCTCGAAGACTCTGACTCCACCGCTAATACGGGTGTTTAAACCCCTGATGAAGTGCTGCACCGACATTGCCTCATCATCCACAATCCCTGCATATTGGTTGAGCTCATAAAACCTGCGCTCAAACTGTTCCACAGACATAGCCATTTGACAAAGATCATGAAATTCGTCCACACGTCGCTGCCTCCAATGCTCAGACAAGAAACGTGCTCTGAATCTCTCCTAGAACATATCCCATGAGACTGTACCAATCTCTAGATGGAGCTTCTGCTCCTCCAATTGCCACCAAGTAGAGGCAAAGCCTCTAAGATGCATTATGGCACAACGAGCACGAGTATTGCTGCCATAAGGATGCATTGCAAAGCATCATCCCAAATCAAGCAACCAAGTCTCTGCCTCTAAACCACCACCAGATTCATCAAATGTAGGAGGGCATGCCCTCAACAAATCTCGCATGTGACCTGCAATAATGGCATCCTGCTGCACTGAATCATCAACTCTCCTCGGAGATCTATCACGTTCTCTATTCACTTCCTGTTCCACTTCCTGTCTAGGTCCCAGTCGAGCTAGGACCTCCTCAAGTAAAGGGTGTAACTGTGATCCCTCTACCACTGACTGTTCCAGAATTTGTGCCTCATTACCCTGATCCAACTGCGGACCCAAATGTTCTGCCTGATCACTCTGATGAGGGCTCGGAGGGGGAGTAACCTGGCGGTTTGGCCCATGGCCACCACCTCGGCCTCGACCACAACCTCTAACACGATGCCTAGGCATGATCCTACACACAAACCAAGACAAGTCTTGTTATAAGACAAACAAAGCAAAAGAAAAACACGACAACCAAGTCTAATGTACTAAACAACCTAATGGGCTCATTTAACCAGAGCACCCAGTGTTAGAACTTGGCTCTGATACCAATCTGTAATGCCTCGACTTAGTTAAATTATAACAAAGAGCAAATACAAAGTTAACATAATATTTTATTTATTTATTTATTTATTTATTTATTTATTTGTTTATGGTATATGTTATAAAGTATCTAAGACGTTGTTACATAAATTTAATAATTAAACTCAATACATTGATCATCAATAAGAGTACAAATTTGATTTTATGAAAGATCCAATTTATAAAACTACATACAATCAAATATTCCAAATGTCCATTTTACATAAAGCGAGATTTCAAAGAATCTCCATACATCAAAGGTGATACAATTAGTACACTCTTATACAAGAGGTAAGTTACAAAACATAAAGTGTTCATCTGATATCTGGTTCATAATCCATGAGCAAGCTTTGCATTATTAGTCACGAACAAGGTAGTAACTGGAAACTGCTGCAAGCTTAGGATCAACTGCAAAAAATTACAAGGAAGATAGAGCACGGTTTCCTCCCGACCACGTGGAACCCAAAGGTCCACTCCCTCCGTGCTAGGAGATACTGACAGGTCCACAAACAAAGCAGATAGAACATCACGTTTACGGGGTTTACAATTCACAATACGACATAACGTTTACAAATCAAAATGGATAAAACCACAGTATCATGTTACATTAAATTGAAATCTCAACAAAAGAAAACACCATCATGATATAGACTAAGAGAGTGTTATCACATTGTCGGGATAGGTTACCCTGGTGAATCTTCCTAGACTACCGGCCCTCACCAAGAGTTACCCTGGTAGCCTCTACCGATTCCCGGCCCCTATGTAGACTAATGTGGTGTCGTTACATCTTTCAAGAGGACAAGATGGCGACTCGCCATTCCAGGCCTTCTCAGCCTTTTCTCAACCTAAACGAGCGTTAAGAAGTAGGCGAGGCATACCATTATCTGATTTAGTGTTTAGAACTACCCAACCCCTAAAATATTAGTTAGGTTATCACTTAATTAACACACCTACGTTAGGTTACCCAGACAATCACTATAGGATTTCGGCCCTTAATGTAAGCCACTCTCACTATAACATGACTCAACATAAAACCAATCTAGGGGTAGCTATCAAGCGTAAAGTTCAAAACCACAGAGGTTTTTCATCTTCTACCAGGAACAGATCAAATACTCTAAGAAGTTTCACAAGTCAACTACAAAATAAGTAAAGCTATAACCCCTGGTGATAATCTTCGTATTAGAGCAATACAAATAATGTGTAACATATTTGAAAACACTTTCTTTTCACTTCCAAGGATTTTAAAGAAACATAATTAACATCAACAACATGGTATATATACAAATACCCAAAATTACAACTTTCAAACTTCGTGAATTAAACTTCACATTAAAACAATCTTTTGCTATTATTATTACACTAATAATTTTAAAGGGAAAGCCTATATTATCATTTTAGAGAAAAGATAATATATATATATCCTTTCTTCTATAAAACAATCATTAAAAAGTTACACTATCCACTATTAATATTATATATAAAGGTGAATATATATATTGAGTAAATAAAATATTGATTTATCCAAATTTTATTTAAGTAGGAAACAAACTACAATCAGAAACTTATCAAGTATTCTATTACTGTTATAATATACATAGGTAATCCGCACTCGAGATAAGTACCAGTTTAAAACAATAAATAAACTCATAACTTAAATGAATTAAATAAGATGCCATGCGTCATGAACATAAACTAACTCAAGTCACTTTTAAGTATCAGTTAAGAATACTAGTGAACTTCAGATTGCTGCGCCTGAGATAATTACATACTCACACCTATACAAATATTTTTTAATTATAATCTGCATTTAAAGCCAGACTTTCATTTCAGTTTGCATGCAAAGTCAAATATTGACATAACTGTATTCTATTCTAAAACCAAAAATACTTTTTTATTAGAAAGGAAACAACGTTAGTTCCACAGGAAAGATATTTATCCATATGACGCAAAAAGGTATTGATTAAACAGGAATAGTCTCCAAATGGCTATATCCTATTGTTTATATTATAGACAGAGAAGATTAGGGGGGGGGGGCGGAGTTTATCCCAAGAATTTTTATTAAGGCTAGGTGCAGGTATCTTAAATGGATGCATGCAGATGACTCTCAGCAAACTAATGGCAGAAACGCCTTATAAAGAGGTCCATGCCATTAAAGGAAAGAAAGCTCTCTGGTTTATATATCCTTCGTATCTTATGGACAATTTTCAACGCACCAATGAAATGAAGACTGGTATTTAGAGAAGCAAATCTATATATGCTAACAAAATTCCGCATTGATTAGCCATAGAAACAGTAAAAACATAATTTATCTAGATGCCAACGAATCAGATGAAAATGTTATCAGAAATTTTACTTATGAAGGTCATGCATGAATTCTACAACAAAAGTAAAGGCCGGCTAAATAAATCTGAGTTATATATAATAAACTTGCTTAAACGGTAACTGCTAACGTATTTAGCGAAACAGAGTTTCTATAGGGCAACACAAGGCGTGCGCATAATACCGTAACTATTTATATGTAAACATAATACAATACATGACCTTATATTTAATAATTCATAAAAGAAGATCTCGGATATAATAGTTCGATGCCTGTATATCTTTAATATCAGATCCAAAAACGTATAAAGAATCAAAATACCATACAAGAATGATAAAATATAGAATGAGGTCAATGTGGCAGTTGCCAAAATGTCAAAACTATCTCTGTAATGACCACGATTAAGAGAGACTAATTCACCTAACTGATTATACAAACAGTGGCTATACTTTCAAAACTAATATTTAGGCTCTCCATGACTTTAGGGAAACAATGATGATACAGAACTAATTATTTTAAAAAACAGAGATCTTTTAAAAATTCTTTCCCTAGATTTCGAATTCCATCATTTTATCAATTCACAACCAAATAATGAACAACTATAATTCTGGTACACTATGATTGCAGTTTTTTCTTATTTCTTTCTGCTTTAAATTTCTAGTACTCATCTAATCTTTTTGTTTCTTTGTTGTTTTATGCAGGTTTAGCAAACAAATTCCATTCAAATCAACGACATACATCATTATGTTTCCAGAATTGAATACAAGGTTTTAAAATAAGAAGGAAACCTGATTAAAATTCGATATTCAGCTGAAAAACTATCCCTTGAATCTTTTGTCAACTCCGAAACCAATACACCCAACTTCAATGAAGATTTGCCGATGAACTCAGCTTGAAAATTACGCTTCAAAACAAAATCCTAAGAAAAACTTTTCTCCAACAATTACTGTACTGAAATTTTTGCTAAAAAGCTGCTGCCGTCAAATTCTTCCCATGAATGTCCGATTTCCCCAAAATCAAAAAGATATAAATTCATGCAATTCAATTTCAATCACAAAACTTAACTGGCAAATCAATTTGCATTGTAAATAACTCATTCAGTTCAACTCATTCTTCAAAATATCATAACAGACCTTTAACTGCCAATTAGAGATTTTTATCTCATCGAAAATATCTTGTCTTAAAAATATCTATTTCACACAATTCAATTTGCACAATTAAAGCAACAATAATATTATTTTAATTAAAAGCATTGCAAGAAATTAACGTTCACTGATAAATTCAACAACATATTTAATTTAACTTAATAAATTAAATCATAAACGTTGGCATAAACATTAATAAACATTTAATAAAATCGATATTAAATACGCAAACACAAAACAATATATATTTGAACATAGCAAAACAAACTGGGCTACACGGGGAAACACAAAGATATTCGTTCAAAAACGAACGATGGTTTAAAAGGACCTGTCAATACCTCTGACAACATATTTATAATGGATTAGGGTACACTCAGACCTGACAAGCAGGTGGAGCTGTTACTCGGTACCTGTGTCTGCAGGAAAACATCATGGTTAAAAACATGTATATATAAACTCATGTTAGAAAACACGCTCTGAAATAAGAATTGCAGCGTAGCAGGGTACTCACGAATGAGTAATGCTACACTGTCTTATCCACCGACACAAATGAGCAAGATCAATCATATCAACATGATAACATAAGCAATAATCATAACCAATAAGCTATATCATGAATGAAACTATCACAGTATCATCGAACCAACACAATCCAAATAACCAGGATGTCAATGTATCATCTGAAAAATCAAAACAACATAGTATCCAGAATCTACTAAGCATCTAACAAACATAATCAAACTAAACAGTATGTCTAAACTGGAGGGACACTACAAATTGAATACGAGGATCCAACTCTATTATGTCAAATTTGCTCCTCCATGGGTCACCTATTTAATTCTTCTCCAAAAAAAGAGTTAAGAAGTTTGACCTCTCCCAACTTAAAAGAAAAGGGTGTGGCCAAGCCCCCTTTGAATTTTAAGCCTTCATGTCCCATGAGTAAACAACTTATGAAGCCCCCTCTTCTCATAGAAGCAAAAAATTCTAGGCCTTACAACCTCCTCTTGGGGCTCCACCCTTCCATCCCTCTTTGGAAGACACTCTAAGGCTTGTGGGAGTGTCCTTTGGTGAAGATTTGATGGGATTTGGTCTCACAAATGGCCCTTTAAAGGATTTTTTTTTACTCCTGCCTTCTCTTCTGATCCTTTTTTGGATAAGATTATAGAGGTATCTTCCCTCTCTTTAGAAGGTGGTTTAGTGAAAGAGGACAATGCTTTCTCTTTCATTATTGGTATTGTTCATAGGATGAATCACTTGATGTCTCCTCCAACCTCTCCCATGCCTGCATCCCCTAGGCCTTATGGGGGTATTGGAGTATGCCTTATTTACTCTCCTCCTTTACCACTATCTTCAAAATTTGGCCTACGGCTGCATAAGATGATTGATGGGGAACCATCTCAAAACCTGGGTGGAAATATGTCAAGGAAACTAAGTAGAAGAGCACAACAAAGGATATTATAAATGGAAACCAAAGTACAAGTTAGAGCAACTTGGCTATAGACGAACAAAAAAATGTTAATCCTCTCTTGGAATGTAAGGGGGATAAATAGTCTCCACAAGAAGCACATTTTCAAGAACCTAATCAAGGAATTTAAGCTTGACATTCTACTCATCTAATAAACCAAAATGAGTGTTGTTTCTTTCAATAAAAATTGTAAGTTCATCTAGCCTTATAGTTTTTTACTTTTGTGGATGTGAATGGTGCTTATGGCGGTTTAGCCACCTTGTGTAAACCTCATTTAAATGGTTCCCTTATTTATATGAAGAAAAATTCCCTTAATATTCTCTTCTCTAAAATTTCTGGGCACTCAGATTGGGTTCTTTCTTTAATTTCTATGCCTCAAAAAGTTAGTCCTTCATAAGGAGACTCCTTCAAAGGAAAACTTGGTCTAACCTGCTAAGCAACAAAATCTTCTTCTTAATATCCTACTAGATGTTATTTAGAGATTTTAACTCCCCTCTTTACCCCTTAGAGAAGATTAGGGGTCTTCAAGATTTATCTGATAGCATGATGGACCTCAACAACCTTTTAATTAATGTTTTTCTTTTGGATCTTGATCTCAAAGGAATTCATTCCACATGGTCAAATAAAAGAAAAAGTAACAAACTTATTCAAATCAAACTTGATAGGTACCTTGTATCCTATAACTAGGATGTGGGCAACTAATGTTCCCTTTCCTCCCAACTGAGAGTCAAGGTTCTAATCACACCCCTTTGATTCACAAATGGAATACCCTGATTAATAAAGTAAACTATCTATTTTCTTTTGAATTAATGTGGACCCATCATCCTGATCTAAAATGGCTCTTATTAGAATGGTGGAATATTGCTATAAATGGCACTACAATGTTTATGATCACCTTCAAGCTTAAAAGAATCAAAAGAAACTTTAAATCTTGGGATGAAAACTCTTTTGGTAACATATTCACTCAAAAATAATCTCTAAAGGACTAGGTTAGAAAAATTCAAATGGAAAGGGATAGTGGTGGAGCTTTGGAGGCTCTATCCTAGAGGGAGAAGCTTTTTTTGTGTGGTCTTCACAATATCATTAAGAAAGAGGAAGTATATTAGAAACAACGATCCAAAAATGAGTAGATAAAAGGAGATAGGAACTCCATTTTTTCCATCTATCAATCATAGAGCACATAAACATGAATAGAATAACTAAATTTATTAGTTTTGATGGATCCCTCTTCTCTAAGGATGAAGAGATATCTCATGAAAGAATCAAAATTTTCATGTACCTCACTAACCATCCTTCTACAACCTCTACTCATATGTATATAATTGTTGACTAGATGTCATAGGTCATCCACAACTCTCTCTCCACCTTTGATCTCATGACTATGGAAAGAATTTTCACTACTAAAGAAATAAAGGCTATTGTGTTCTCACTTAACCCTTTCAAACCGCATGGTCCTAATGGGTTCCCCCTAATATTTTCATAAATATTGGGACATAGTAGGTATAGATGTTGTTCAATCAATAAGAGAATTTCATTCCTCAGTTGGTATCCTCAAGGAGATTAATAATACCTATATAGTCCTTATCCCTAAAATTTTTGGAGCAAAAAAATTTGTTAGAATTCAAACCTATAAATATTTGTAATACTCTTTACAAGAATTTTTCCAAGTTGTTGGTCAATTGAATAAAACCTTTCCTAGATAAAATCATTCATAGTGATTAGAACTTAGTTTTATTCCAAGAAGGAAAATCACTGATGCCATCCTCTTGGTCCACAAAACTCTCCATTCCATGGAAAAAAGCAACAAGGAAATTATGACCCTCAATCTAGATATCTCTAGATCTTATGAAAACATTTCATAAAGCTTTCTCTTCCAATTCCTTCTAAGATTCAAATTCAAAGGCAAAATCCTCAAATTAATCAAAGTGTGTGTTTCCTCCTTGATGTTCTTGATTGTCATCAATGGTTCTCCCCTTGGTCATTTTTATACATCTAGGGGCATTAGATAAGAGGATACCCTCTCCCCCTACTTTTTCATTAGGCTAGCATAGGTCTTGGGTTAGAACATTGTTGAAGGGATCACAAGGTGAAGCCTCAAGGGTTTCTCTCCTTCCTCTTCCATGTAGTTTGTGTCCCACCAACCTAGTTCATTTAAGACACAATCCTTCTTGAAAAGCCACTACAATAGAAGCTAAGGGCTAGGTTAGAATCCTCTATGATTTTTCCTCTTCTTCTAGCCAAAACATAAACCTAGAAAAAAAGTGTTGTTTTCTTATTTAATGTTCCTCCTTCTCTATAGTTCAATATTTAAAAGATTATTATGTTTCAAACTCACCTTCTCCCTTCCTCTTATCTAGTAATTTCATTAACCATTGGTGAAGTTGATAATTCTATTTGGTCCAATCTTTTGGAAATGGTGCAAACGAAAATTACCACATGGAAGGGTGCCCTTCTTAGCAACACTAGAAAAATTCAACTCCTTAAAGTTTTTCTAAAAGGTAGTAGTGTGTACCTCCTTTCCATTTTCATAATTCCCATTCTTTGGATTGATAAATTATAACAAATCTAAAGAAGGTTTCTCTAGTCTAGAATTGAAGAAAAGAATCATATCTTCCTTGTGAACTAGGACATAATCTACTCACACAAAAAGAATGGAGGACTAGATCTCAAAAAGCCTAGATAGATGAACATGGTCCTCCTCAATAAAATTTTCTAGCATTTGATTAAATAAAAATTAAAATGGAACAATATTCTAAGAGTTGTGTTAGATTTATGAATAACACGAGACACAGGACCAAACAACGAATAAATGTTCACCTTCTACTCAAGTGCTCTACAAAACAAAGATTTACTATTCCTCAAAAAGAAAATACTTATAGAATGAATAATACAAGAGAGAATGAATGCTTTATAAGAGCAACCCTAATGATAAAGGGACTAGATCATGAAAAGTGTCAACATCCTGTGTGATGAGACAAAATGATCTAATATCAGCTTTTTAGTTAACATAAATAAAGCATTGAGTTAACTAATAAAGAAATCCTAAGTTTAGCTTAAGTGCACAAGAATTAGAATAATAATTAATTAACTTTAGATTAATTAATTATTCTCTAATACATGATAACTCTAACACCCCCCTTAAGTGTAACTTAGGGATTAGCTAAAAATATCTAAAACCACTATATAAAAAGCAAAGAAATCATGAATGGGTCCCAAAAACTAGGCCTGATGAGGTACCCAGTACAATCAAAGAAATCTCTCAAAAGCAAAGAAATGGAGAAAACCTCATGGGAAAATCTCCACTCTAAAAAGAGATAAAAGAATGCATGAAAAAAAAACATGAAGGAAGGCCTCATGAAGACCCCCAAGGACAAATTCATTCACCCCAAGCATCGATTATAGCTAAAGATAGAGAGGTGATGCCAAAGGTTTCGTGAAGATGTTTGCAACTTGTTCCTTTATAGGCATGTACTCCAAGGTGAGAAAACCATCCTAAATCAATTGTCATATGAAGTGCATGTGGATCTCTATGTGCTTAGTACACTGATGCTCCATTGGATTGCAAGAAATGTGAATGGCACTTTGATTTTCGTACCAAAGAATAGTGGGACTATCAGGAGGAAACCTGAACTTAGTCAAAGACTATCAAAGCCACAAAATCTCTTAGTTTGCTAAAATTGTTGGTGTAATTAAATATTTAATTAAACTTACATAAGTTTACTTAGGACATAAGATTCCTTCTTGAAGTCTTAGTTGGATTTTCTAGAACTTATCTTATCTAGCTAATGCATTATTTCCTAGGTGATTAGTTTGTTAGTTGTCTCATGTCATAGGATTGTGGCATTTGTCAACATCATGTTCATTACTACATTTCAACCTTTCCTATATAAGGAAGTTCATTGTACACATTTGTAATATACATCATACCTCATCATTTTGATAGGTCTTAATATCAAGAAAGCTCATTTTCTTGCATATCCTCTTGTAGAAGGTTTTCTATATTTTTGCAAGTGGTCTTGGGTGTTAAGCTAATATCTTCATCTCTTACAAAAATTGTTGCATGAAATTGAACCTTTGTGGATGATAATGCAATAGTTGATTGCTTCTTGAAAGACCATGTAATGGAGCCAAAACCAAGGTAGAAAACAAGCCCATAAGTGGATTTCCTATCATTGACATCACCAACCCAATTTGAGTCAATGAAGCCAATAACTAGATGATCTCCCAATGTATAGTGAATACCATAATGTGATGTGCCTTGAATATATCTCAAAATTCATTTGGAAGCTTTCCAATGACTCATGTAGATCATGTGAGAATCAAGAGGCAAGACCAACCACAAATGAAATATTAGGACGTGAATGTGTTAGGTACAAAAAACTACCAACCAACTACCTATATAATGTAGCATCTACTGAGGGACTAGTACAAGTGGAAGACAATACAACACCTAACTGGAATGGTGTGGTGGAAGGATTGCAATCAAGCATGCCAACTTCCTGAAGCATGTCAAGAGCATACTTCTGTTGAAATATGAAAATCCCATCTAAAGACTAAATAACTTATAAACTAAGAAAGTAGTGTAGAAGGTTGAGATCTTTCATCTCAAACTGCTTCATCAAATCTCATTGAATATTTTGATCATGGAGGATGAACTGTCTGTAAGGATCAAATCATCCACATATAGCACAAGGATCAAAAGATCACCCTCATGTCTTTGAATGTACACTATGGGATCAAAATGACATCATGTGAAGCCAAAAGAAAGCATTAAAGTGTCCATCTTCTTGTAACGCCCCACCTTGGTTACCATTATAACAAAGTGTAAAGAGTAAAGTTAACTGAATAATTTTTTTTAAAGTTAATTAATTACACAATTGCTATAAAGTTTCCAAGACAGTGTTACATAAACATATTAAATAAACTCAACACATGATCATAATTCAAGTACAAAACTAATGTCACGAATGTTTCAGTTTACATAACTTAATATAATTAAATATCCAACTGAACAGATTACAAAATGAGAGATTTCAACAAATCTCAATACATCAATAAGATGGTACAATGAGTACACTCTTATACAAGAGGTGAGTTTACAAAGTAGAAAGTGATCACAACACAACTGGCGTCCCTAACCACGAACATGCTTCGCATCCACAGTCACGATCCAAGAGGTAACTGGAACCATCTGCAAACATAGGATCATCTGCAAGAAAATATAAGGAAGATAGAGCATGGTTTCCTCCAGACCACGTGAAACCCGAAGGTCCACTCCCTCCGTGCTAGGAGATAATTGACAGGTCCACAAACAAAGAAGACAGAACATTACGTTTACGTGGTTTATAGATTCACATAATGACATTACGATTACAAATTCAAACAGATACAATTCAAGCAACAAATCACGTCAAAATAGAAAACTGAACACAAGGAACACCATCATGGTATAGACTAAGAGTGTCATCACATTGTCGGGATAGGTTACCCTGGTGAATCTTCCTAGACTACCAGCCCTCTCCAAGAGTTACCTTGGTAGCCTCTACCGATTCCCGGCCCCTATGCAGACTAATGTGGAGTCGTTTCATCTTTCAAGAGGACAAGAGGACGACTTGCCATTCCAGGCCTTCTCAGCCTTTTCTCAACCTAAACAAGCATTAAGAAGATAGGCGAGGCAAACTATTATTTGATTTAGTATTTAGAACTACCCAACCCCTAATATATTAGTTAGGTTATCACTTAATTAACACACCTACGTTAGGTTACCCAGACAATCACTATAGGATTTCAGCCCCTAACACAAGCCACCCTTTCTATAACATGACTCAACATAAAAATAATGGAAAAAGTCTTCAAGCTTAAGAACATAAATAACATAGGTACATATATTTCATAGACCAAAATCTTCATAATGTCACAAAAATAACATCCAAGTGTGCAAGACCTTTCCCTAATCATGATCATGACAATAATACTCCAAAGTACATACATTCATATCATAAAACACCAATTCAATTTCCTAGCCTCAGGAAATTAAAATTTCAGTAACATTCAACATTTGATGTCCACTTGACAATCTCAAAATAAACAAACTTACATAGGTTTTCTTATCTATAATTTCTTAAAATAAAATTCTAAAATACCTTACAGGTATGCTAGGTAATATACAAAGCCAATTTTGAGATTTACAAAATTAAAGAAAACTACATTCACAAATCAATATCTACACTTTTAAAATAAATAAATAAAAATACTTATTTACTAAATAACATAATCAATCATTTAATAATCAATTTAACTAAGTAAATAGAATATAAATGATCTTATTGGTTCATAATTCATTTCAAAATAGGCTATATTTATTTATTCAATTGGAATTTAAAGAAATATCAAAGGACATATTTTACATAAATATATATATATAATGGCTAATTAAGAATCTTTTATGTTATTATAAAGATATAATTTACCTTTTAACTAGTACTTACCTTTCGATAATATCCACCAGTTGTTAATTAAGTAAATAGGATATTTTGACAAGATAACTGTCACTAGAGTTGCTTGCAAAGAAAAGCTCAGACTAATAGTTTCAGATAAAGACCATAACTATAAGTAATCTACAGGATTGTAAAATATCTACTAGACGCCATGCATAGATATTACAATAACATTTAAACATTTGAACATTTACGCATGGATATAGATAGAGAAGAACAGGCATTATAAAGGAAGACGTGACACTAACAAAGATCCGTAAACTACAGCCCAAAAGAATAATGGAACAAAATTTCCTAGGTGCCAACGAATCAGTAAGAAGAAGTTATCAGGAATTTTAATCATTAAAGTATTGTATAAAAACAGGAAATAAAGGTAAGGGCCAGCGCTATAATCTACTAGTAATATGTCAATTTCCTCAAACAATAACAGTTAAAGAATTATCAAAATCAGGGATTCTCTAAGGTGACACAAGGCGTGAAAATTTAATGTCTCTTTGTTAAAGTTTGCAAGCATTGAAGCATGACTTACAGCTTCAAGCCACAGATTACAGTGAATATTAAAAGGAATACTTAAAGCCAAATATAGGGTGTATTATACTGTTTCCAGTGCTGTTCTAAAACCAACAGGAATATAAAATAAATAGATGCAGATTTATACGCATTTATATGGGGTCATTTTCTCAAGTAACTATATTGTACCCATTCAATGACATGGCTAAGGATACGCGCTGGAGAAAAAAAGTACAAAAGACTTAGACACTTTCAAGAAAACAAAAGACAATACAATTTGGCGTTTCAAGCACAGATTAATAAATTCAATGACTCCTTCCTTAGATGACTGGCGTGCGGTAGAAAATCTTGCAGAAACTTAGACAATCCTTAACCTTACATCATTGGAATTAAATATATGGTTCATAAAATTCAAGATTCGATATCACAAGGAGTAAAACATAACAATATTTAATGTGAACTTTTTCTAGTAATTTCAGATCAAGCAAATTAATGTCTTCATAGCTTTCACTAATCAATATCTTTAAATTTGAATACTGCACAAAAATGTTTCCTCATTGTTTTGTTTTACTAATTTTTGAATCTGAAACTCTTTTCATTTGCTACTTTTCTAATCTATTTCTTTGTGTTTTGTGCAGGTTCAGTAAAGTGAATACCCTTATAAATCAACAAATCCTACAATTAATTTCCAGAATTTAACCATAAGAAATTGAATTCAAGAGGAGAACCTATTTAAACTCGAAAACTCACTGAAAACAATTCTTGAAAACTTCTGTCAACCCCCAAAAAAATTCACCAGACTTCAATGAGGAAATACTAATCAACCCAGCCTCAAAATTATGCTGGTAAACAAAATATTAAGAGGAAAATTCTTCTGTAGCAATTGTCGTGAAACAATCTGCTGAAAACCGCTACCGTGAGAGATCTTCCCTAAAATGATAGCAGATTGTACGCAGATTGTATTGTTGAAAAGGCTTAAGATAGCTTTCAAGGGATGCGATTAGCACGTGTAAATCGATGCTTGCAGGATATGCACGAAAAAGGATTAAGAAACTTTCAAGCAAATGCAAACGATGGGTATATATATAGATGGCCTTTCATGAAATGCAATGATTGCAGAATATGCACAAAATGGATTTCGCAAGGAAGCTCTCAAAATCTTTGAATTATTGAAGCATTCTGGAATGCATCCTAATATTGTAAGCTTTGCTTGTGCTCCAGACGCATGCAGTCACGTAGGTTAAGAGGATGAGGGCTGCACATACCTCACACATCAGTAGCCCTTATTAAATTACATATACAGTTGATAAGGAGGTGCGCTCGGTTGACCTTCATGCCCGTGCTGGCTATCTTGGAAAATACCCTAAACCTTCTTACTATCATGCATAAGAATACCATCCATTTTATCAATAAGCAGTTTAACTTTTACATCCCAAACCCCGTCAGGAGATGCGGATAGCAATACTATCCATCCTAAAAGGAAATTCTGTTTGTGAGAAGAGTGAAAAGAGGAACAAATCCCCCAAAAATCCTCTTGTAAATTATGCATGTATCCCTAATATGCTCGACCAGTTCAACATATTATTAACTCCAGATCCCCACTTTTAATTATCTTTCAGTCAGAAATTTATTACTTGAAGAAAACTTCTTCTCATATATAACTGTTTCCACAATTACAGGCACTAAACAGGAAATCTCTGGTGCAGAAAAACCAAAATAGGATTCACAAGAAATTGTTCCATTACATGGTATCATATTGAAATTTCATCGGACTAAAAAAAATATTTAAATTAAAAAAAAATAGATCTTATCTACAGCCGCATGGGTGAAGAGGTAGATGTAATACATATTTAGAAATTATAAGCTTTGGCCAAATTCTAGTCACCGAGACAATAGTCAATTACAAAGCCAACAAATTTAGTTTAAGATGGTTGCGCCCAGATTTAGAGGACAAATTTTATATATTAAAATTGTAAGCTGAGATTCTATAGTTGAAAATAAAGAAAATACCAATGGAAGACTTTATCTTCAACAATTCAATAAAAGAGAATTACAAATATTAACAAATCGGTATCTAGTTTATTATTCTACTAGTAATACCCTGCGCATGCTATGGATTTCTTCTACAATATTCAGAGGGTTAAGACAAGAAGATAGGATATAGTATCGCCAAATTCTATGAAGACCATCAACATATACATACATATATATATAGCATCATCAATAATGGTACAAGGTGATGGCATAGGAAGGATAGGATATAGGTAAAAGAAGAGATCTAAATTTTATTATAGGATTTATGACCAAATCAACACTTGTATCATTCAGCTCAAACAGTAATTATTCCATAACATTTGATTGCAGAATCTAACAATTTTCTGTTTAATTTGTAGGTTTGACAAATCATCATTTTTCCAAAAAGTTCATAAATAATTTTTTTACAGAAACACGAAAAGAAGAAAACCTGAACAATCTTGGAAATCAAGCTGAAACGCACTTTGAAACCTTTGATGATTCCACTCTCAACTTTTCCATACTCCGACGGTGAAATTCAAATCAAAACCAACTTCAAAACACACTGGTTTACATTTCACATCACAAAACAATACAAACGAACACGACAAATACACTAGACAACTACATGGGGTAACATAAAGATACTCGTTCGAAAAAGAACGATGGTTCGCAAGGACCTATCAATACCTCCAACAACTTAATTATATTGATTTAGGGTACGCTTAGACCTGTCAAGTAGGTGGATCCATTTCCCAGTACTTGTATCTGCAGGAAACATCAAAGTTAAAACATACATATATATATACTCATGTTAGAAAACACACTATGAATAAGAATTGCAGCGTAGCAGGGTACTCACGAATGAGTAATGCTACACTGTCTTATTCACCGACACAAACGAGCAAGATCAATCATAAACAATCATAAAAACATGATAAACATAAGCAATAGTCATAACCAATAAGCCATATCATGAATGAATCTATCATAGTATCATCAAACCAACATAACCAAATAACCAGGATGTCAATGTATCATCCGCAAAATCAAAACAACATAGTATCCAAAATCACCTCAAAAAAAGAAAAAACATAGTATCAAAGTAATCTAAAGCATCTATCAAGCAGAATCAACTAAACAGTATGTCGAAACGGAAAGGACACTACACTTCTCATACCAAGCCTGTGGGGCATATTTGAGACCATTTAGTGAACAACGAAGTCTACAAACCAATGAAGATTCCTCAATAAAACCACATGTGGTGTCTCCATATAAATCTCCTCATGAAGATAAGCATGAAGGAAGGAACTCTTCACATCTATCTAAAATATTGACCATCCCTATGAAGAAGCTAGGGAAAGTACATGGCAAATAGAATTCATCTTGGCAATAGGGGCAAAAGGTCTCAGAATAATCAATACCTTGGACTTGAGAGAAACCCTTTGCAACAAGAAAATCCTTATACTTATCAATAGAACCATCTACAACATATTTGGTACGGTACACCCACTTGCATAGATCAACTTTCTTCCCTTAGGAGGAAGAACTAAACCCCAAGTATGATTCTTCATCAGAGAAGAATACTCATCTGTCATAGCACTATCCCACTTAGGAATGCCAACCACCTTTTAAAACTTTTGAGAATCATCTAAAATGGTATGACTCAAAATACCAACACATGATGTCTATGCACGAGTGCAAAACCAATCTGAAGGATCACCTACCAAAGGTCCAGCTACATCAATAGTATTGTTGGCCCACTTGGGTAAAGGTTGAATATCTATAGGCGGTGGGATAGTTGCAACATCATCCTCATCCTCAAAAGATGAGTAATCCTCAAGATATAAGGAGTGAGTAGTAGGAGATGAGAAAGAAGATGGGAATGGAGAATCCATCATAGGAAAACACTCATCAAACTAGAAATATCATTGAAACAATACCTCTCTATAATTAGGATCAAACAACCTATACACCTTAAAATCCTCATCTAGTAGCCAAAAAATATGATTAGTTGGCTCTTCCTCTCCATGGCTCTCCACTGAGCTTCAAGAATGAATTCCCAAGCCTTACTACCAAATACTTTGAATGAAGATACATCAAGCTTGACAAGGAACCAAGCCTCCTCAAGAGTCATATGTCGCAGTGCCTTGTGAGGCATACGATTTTGAATATAATTGGCACAATTAATTGCATTGGCCCAAAACAAAGAATGTATATCTCGTGACTAAATCATATAGTTGGCCATCTCCTATAAAGTTTTATTCTTTTTCTTAGAAACACCATTCTGCTAAGGGGTGTATGGAATTGTAAGTTAATGTTGCAAACTATGCTTATCCAAAAGTCCCTAAAAGTTTGATTAACATATTCCCCCCATTATTTGTCTGTATTTGTCTGATAGAAATCCCAAATTGCTTTTTAATGAATTCCTTAAATATCCTAAAAGAATAAAAGGCATCACTCTTGTACTTAAGAAAGTACACCCATGTATTCTTGGAGAAGTCATCAATAAATGTGAGCACAAATTTGGCCCCTAAAAAGAAGAAGTTGGAAATGAAATGAGGTCACTATGAACCAACTCCAAAGGTGCCTTGCCACATGTACAAATATACCCATAGGAAAATAATCCCAGCCATGTTTTCCAAGAACACATCCTCAACAAACACCATCAATATAGGAAATATTAGGTAGCCTAGACACTAATTCCCATGTACTCATCTAGAGATATATATTATTGATATGACCAAAATATTCATGCCACAACATGCTCATAGTGTCTCCATGTGCTATGAAGGATGAACCTAAACCAATTGAACTCTCAAAACCATCAAATTGATATAAATGAGAAGTATCAACACTCCCAATAGCCACAATAATATCTAGATCGTGAAGGTCATACATAACTACATCATGTGGGGTAAACTTGGCTATCCTACTGATACCATATTGAAAAATCTAATACACTAAAAGAAGGTTGGTGGAGATATCAGGAACTATAAGTACATCTTGAAAAAAACTACCCTCAAGTGTGACAGTACATGAGCCTAAAACTAAAAGTTATGTCGAATCCCCAATTGCAATCAAAGCAGTACTACAATCTGAAAGGGATGATACCAAATCTTGAGAATTTTTCATATGATGTTTCACACCAGAATCAAGTATCCATGGAGCTACAAAAGGTATGACCCATGCAAAAAGAGTATGACCTTTACCTATAGATGAGGAAAAATATTTAGGGGTGGAGATGTTATGCTACTGAATGGATTCCTCCAAAGCCTCTAATCTCTTCCAACATCAATTGATTGGTTGTCCCTCCTTACCACAAAAACAATAAGATTCACCTAATTTATTCTTCGTCTTGGAGGAAGGCTCACCAAACTTAGAAGATTTATCATCCCAAGTAGAGGTCTAAGGTTTCTTTTCTGACTTCTGAGATGATTTGGAGGAACACTCACTACTTGAAGAATCTATCTTGGGATTTTGATTCTTCTTGTCTTTCTCTTTGGATGTTTGTGCTACCAATGCCTGGGTTTTGGAATTGGAAAGAGATTCAAACTAAACCAAATTTTCTTGTTCACAAGTCAAATGCTCATAAAAAAACCTCAAAACTAGGCATGGTAAATGCATTGCCCAATGCATCTATAGTAGAGTATAAAATAGAAGAGAGGACCTAATGATCCTTGAAGCTTAGACAAAATCACAAAAATACATTCTTTGTCAGTTTTATTCTTCCCACAACCCTACAAAAGAGATCTAAGTGACTTAAACCTCTGCAAGAATTCCTTAATGGAGGGGTAAGAATCAAGTACAGGTGATGTTAATTCTGCCTCAATTTGGAGAGCTCAATCTCATTGATGATTCCAAAAATATCATTGAATCTCATCCACATAGCCCTAGGAGTGTTGTAAGATGCTAGATGAAACAAGAGACTATTTGACTATTTGAAACATGTAGTGAAATCAAACCCATAGCCTCATCTATCTTGGTCCTATGCTGAAATATCTCAAATTGATGAA
>VDFB02000003.1:694438491-694497135 GCA_007258455.2 Sequoia sempervirens
TGGGTATCTTAAGTGTAGTCATATTAGACAATTTCATTGGATTTGACATATTTATTGACTCAATTTTAAATTTGTATCTCTACTCATATTACTATCAGCTCTTAAATTAGAATTTTGTCTACACGCGTCAAAAATTCTTTGACTTTTTCAATCCAAAGTTAGCTTTGATTATAGGTCTAGGCCACTTCAACCTAATGTTATCATTGCCCAATTTCAAGTTACTAAGGCAACTTTGACTCTCTCAATCCAAATTCAGATTTTATCATAGCTCTAGGGCATGTTACCATTACCCACTAATTCACATGCCAAAATGTTCAAACTGAATGCCTAGGACAAGTATAGAAGAACATCATCCCTAGGTCATTTCAATTATACATCCATATTTACTACCACTCAAAAGAAGGATCACTCAAGAGTCACACCTATGTCACAGTTATATCTTTGCATTTGTTACAACAATTATGTCAACTCTTACATCAACAAATAAAACCCTAATTTTAACATGCATTCTAGTACTCAAACATTCTTTATACTTAGGTATCAAACATTTATGATAATTATATAGCATCCTTATTATATTTTTATGCATGTGTTACATACATTGTATTTGATGTGTTTTCTAATTTATTAGAATACAATTGAATCAATATAACAAGGCTTCACTATAATCAAGAAAGTATTAAGGATTGCTTATTGCCATAGCTAAGGGTCATCTCCCCAAGACTTTTTCTATCCTGAAACCCATAGCAAAAAATAGGTCGAAAATTTAAGTTTTAAAAAATAGGATATTGTTCTAGAAATGGGATCCCATTTAGTTTTTTTTAAAATTTAACCCTTTAGGAAACTTGATCTAGTTTCTAGAATGAGATCTTATTTCTAGAACAAGATCTCGTTTCTAGAATGTGTGATGCCTCTTTTGGGTCAAAATACCAATGTGAAATGGGATCCCATTTCATAAAAAGTGAGATCATGTTTCGCTGCACCCGATTAGGCATTTTTTCCTAAGTCCAAAACTTCCATGAGAAGTGGAACCAACTTCATGGTTTTACCCATATTTTGTTGTATAGTTTTAAACAATATTCCTTTCTTAATAAGTTAGGCCCAAAATAATATGCGTATGTTGAGTTCTACTTTAGACAAATTAAAGAAAATTATCTTCTCCATGGCGGTTGAGAAATCTCTAGGTCCAGATGGTTATACCGCTTTGTTCTTCTACAAATAAGTTAGGATTTTATGGGGAATTCCCTTGAAGAAGCTAGAAGAAACAAAAATGTGTTAAAATATATGAATACTATATTTGTAGCATTAATTTCAAAAAACCTATTGTTGCATCTTTTGAGATTTTAGGCCAATTACTTTTTCCAAAACTATTTACAAAATTTTCACAAAGGCTATTGTAGTCAAACTAGCCAAAGTGATCCTTTGATTATCTTTGAAGAACAAGGGGACTTTATGCCTGGGAAAGAAACTTTTGAAGGTACAATTGTGGCTCATACAATTTTACATTCAATTGTGCAAGAGAAAGTTTCAATTGTAGTATTGAAATTGGATATGATGAAGGCATATGATAGGGTAAATTGGGATTTCCTAATGGCCATCCTCAGTAAGATTTTTTGTAAAAATTGACGTAAATGGATTTATTCATGTATTTTAGGGGAAAAATCTCCAATTCTATTAAATGGTTCTCCTTGTGGCTATTTCTCCTCCTCTTAAGGGGTTAGACAGGTGACTCTCTTTCTCCATTTCTTTATGTTTTAATGGTAGAGGGCTTGAGTAGATCCATTTGTATGAGAAGCTTTAGTAAAACTTGAAAAGGGGTTAAATTTATCTCTTATCCACATTCAATCACTCATTCTCTATTTTTTGAGGATACACTCATGTTTGGCTATGCAAGCTTAGTAGAAGCCAAGGTCATGAAGAAGATAATTACATCTTATTATTGGAACTTGAGGCAAGTATTCAATAAAGAGATAAAAAAAAATCTTTTTGAATGTGAACATTTTGGGGGTTCAAGTGTGAATCCTTTCCTTGCAAATATCTTGGCATTCCTTTCTTTTTTTGAAAGTAAAAACATGCCTTTTGGGATAAGATTATTTCCTCAACATCAAGCAAAATATTGTTGTGGAGATCCAAATGGCTTACTTTTGTTGGTAAATTAGTTATGTTGAAGGTAGTCTTGCATTCCTTGCAATCATATCTCACATCTATCTGAAAATTACCTAAATGGAAAGTTTTAGAGCTTCAGAAGGTGTTAAGATTTTTTTTATGGGGAGATAACTTAAAATAAAAAAAGAAGCTACCTTTGGTAGCTTAGAAGAAATTATGTTTTCCTAAGATGTGGGGGGTACAAGTTTGAGGGATTTGACTCTTCAAAATAAATCTCTAGGGGTAAAGTTACTTTGGAAAATATATGCTAAGATGGATGCGAAGTGGTGTAAAATCATGAGGTATAAATATCTAGATTCCATGGAAAGGGAAATAATCTTCACCATAAAAACTCTTTCATCTAGCTCCAAAATGTGGAACTTCATTTCTTCTTGTAGATTAGCAATTCTTCCACATTTATCATGGTTCATTAATAATGGGGAAAAATATTAGTTTTGGGAGGATTATTGGAATGGGTACAAGCCTTTGAGGATTGTATTGAATTGGAGTCAAATTGAAAATATTTTAAAAGGTTTATGGGGTAAAAAGGTAAAGGATTACATAGTGATTGATTTTTTGAATTCTTCCTTCTCTGTGAAATGGAAATCTTTTGATTTTCTTCATGTTCTATCTTATTTGAAAGATGCCTTGAAGGAAGAGTTAAACAAAAGACAACTCTTCTATTTCAGTAAGGAAGATGCAATTATTTGGCTAAAATTGAAATTAGGGAATTATAATGTAAAAGATGGTTATAGAACCCATGCTGCCTCTAGTCATAAGGAGCCCTAGCCATATAATCTTTGCTGGGGGTTAGCATTTTTTCCTAAAGTTAGGGTTTTTTCATGGTTATCTTTGAATGATAGAATTTTAACTAGCATGAGATTAGATAGATTGTGCATAACTCCTCATTTTCCATGTGTCTTGTGTGGCAAGTCTTATGAAGGCTTGGATCATTTTCTTTTATTGTGTGAATTTTCTCATCAATGTTTGATTTGGTTACAAGACATGCTTGGAAGGTCTAGTCCTTTTCAAGGTTCCCTTTTTAAGCATTTTCAAAGTCGGCCATCACTTTTTTTAAATTCTACTTATGCTTATATGTAGGATTCAAGTCCCTCTATTTTTATTTGGAAAATATGGCTAGAAAGAAATAATTTTTTAAAGAAAAAGTCCTCTAATGTACGATAGGTAAATCAATTGGTTGAGCTCTCCATTTCAGAGGTAACTATGATAACTATTTTCTAGAATGTTAATAGTAAGAAGGATTTTTTTCATGGGATCTTAGCCTTCAAAAGAAATGGAGTTTGTTAAAGCATCCTCCTATACAGGGTTTTGTTCAAGCAATGTGTCCTAGAATAAATAGGAAATGTATCCAATGGTTACCTCCACCTGAAGGTGTGTTTATGTTAAACTATAGTGGAGCCTCTTGGGGAAACCCTTGGAAATTGCGAGTGAGAGTGATCATAAGATATTATCAGGGTAAGATTGTAAGAGCATCCTACAATATGTACAAAAAATGTTGTAGAGTTTAACACTTTTTTGTTAGGCTTAGACATGGCTTTGAATAATAAAAATTTCCATATCCTCATTGAGGTGATTCTTCAATGGTGGTTAATTCCCTATCAAAGAAGGCTTTTGAAAACTAGCACCTGAATTATTTGTTGGGACATATATTTTCTCTCCTTCATAATTGTTCTTCCTTTGAAATTATGAATTGCTATAGGGAAGCTAACATCTTACCACGTGGATGCACTTGCTAATAGGGAAATTGATTATTCCTTGTCATATTCTAAATTTTCTCATCATGATATCATTTTGGTCTCCTGAATTGGTTTTTTTTGTTTCTTTATTGATCGGGAGTAGTCATAAGGTTTGAATTTTCTACTCATGTTCATGAATTTTGATTGATTTGACTTATTTCTTCTTCAATGGCCTATATGTGCTATGCCACTTGCAAACTATTTTTGAAAAAATAATGATTTAAATTTGAAGCATGCAAGAATCTTTATTGTTTTCAAAATTCTTGCATAAGATAAGTTTATGGTACTTTAGAGTATTATATATGATGAAATAACATCCCATTAATCTAGGAGAGGGGAATATTGGTTTGTAGTAAATGAATTGGAAGCCACACCTTAGGGGATATTATACCTAATACCACCACTAAATGGGCAACAAAAAATGGATCAAAGGCTACATCTTAGGGGTATTATGCATAATACCACCACTAAAGGGACACAAAAATGGATTGAGGGCCACACCTAGGGGGTATTATGCATAATACCACCACTAAATGGGCATAAAAATGGATTGAAGGCCAAACATTAGGGGGTATTATGCATAATACCACAACTAAAGGGGCACAAAAAATAGATTAAATCTTCACTAGATTCTGAATGTATGAAAATTGACAAGGGATATGCCCCCCTAAAATATTAGCATGAGAAAATATGCTTAAATGTTAGTGTTACTTTTAAGTTAGTAGATGATGTTGAAATACATTAGTGTTCCTACTCTATGGAATAATATGATAATTTCTAAACTGATTCATGAGTGCCATATTTAAAAGAAATGCATAATAAATTAGGTAAACCATTTGAATGAATATGATTTTTTAACATAATTTTCATTATTTTTGTATTTAAGATTTTATTTTATGGATATGTTGTTGGATGAATTCATGATCATTTAATTCTATGTGTGTGTCTTAAATGTGTTTGAATGAAAAGATAGACCTTGCATTTATTATATTTTTTAATTAATCCTATTTAAATTTCTTTAGATGGAGATAAGAATTCTATTTAGTCTCCACATAAATAAATATATTTTATTTAGTTAATTTGTTGTACTTTTTCATCATTGAGAAAATATGCAAATCAAGTATAATTATTGATTTTGAGTTAGTAGATGATGTCAAAGCATATTAGTGTTTGTACTCTATGGAATGATGTGATAGTTTTAAAACTTATTACAATATTTATACGAAATGCATAACAAATGAGATAACACGATTTGATTAATATTCTTTTTTATGATTTTTTTATAATTTTTTATTTAAAATTATTTCTTAGATAATTTTTCGGTTGAATTCATGATTGCTTGGTCCTATGTGCATATCTTATGGATTAGAACATATTAAATAAATAATATCCTAGGCCTATGTTATCCATAAAAAAATGTGTTATAGTTATAACATGTACTATGATGTTTCCTTATATTTTATCACTTGTTACACATGTGTGTGAGCATAAAATAAAAGCATCCTAAACTATTATTTCTTCATAAGTGTAAGAGAGTGATTAATTTCGTATAACCATATACCCTATGCATTCAAACATTAAACATTAAAAAAATTACAAGTAGATAACATATAATTTTTCTTACTAAATCAAAATGTGTCTCTTTGAGATAGACAAACTATATAATGATATAGCTTATTCATTCAATCATTATCCAAGAGAAAAATTATAAAACATAGCATATTACTCTATTTTTTATTGAACCTTATAGTTTTTGGAGAAAATCCTATATGATTTCATTTTTGTAAAAACAAGGATGTGATTTTATGTTTGATTTCATAACAATTGTCATTTCTAATTTGATTCAACTATGAAAAATATTTAAGTGGGTGTGTCTTTCTACCACCTTACCCTTTTTGTGAATATATATATATATATATATATATATCAAATTCTATAAATTTTGGCAAGGGCTTCACCATCTTCGATTCCAATAGATATATTCATTAAAGAGTGGACACATGTGCTCTCTTTTCCAAATTCTCATGTACACCTAGGCAAAATGGCTTCAAACTGTATTACAAGGTATACACATTCATTACTATCTTTTTTTTTTAATATTTTAGTTATTTAATTGATTATATGGTTGCACACCTTCCTTTATATGCTCCCATTCTATATCACAGATGAGAAAGTTATCTTGGAGATAAGTTGGATTGTCAAAAATCCCTCTTAGTTGTGATGAATTTTTTTATTTTACTATCAAAAGAGTGTCTCTTTGGTCTTTTTCTTTCTTTACTACTTTCCAACATTGATTTTTCTTAATATTCTTGTGAAAGGATTTTGTGCAAGTGAAATGTAAGTGCAACAACACAAGAACAATCTTCAATAAAGATGTTTTCAATCTATATATTGAACCCAGCTTTGATCAGAGTTTCTTGATAAATTTAATTATTGTGCTTGAACAGATCTCCCTAATGACACTTACATTTCTTATGTGTAAGAGAATCACATAAAAAATGAGATAACTGCATCACCCTCTTCTCATATCTAATACCAAAACAACGAGACACTTCTCTTTAAATTTATTATCCGTATGGCCAACCTAACAATTAAAAATTGTAGAAATATTTGTCAATAATTTGACTAATACTTCATCACTTTTGCCGGATCTTCCCATTTTTGGCAAAGAGTGGATATTTCAAAGCTCTTTAAAAATCCGTATCGATTTTCAGTTTATAATATTTGTTCCCTAGTTGAAATAAAGTAACCATTTTCATTGGTGAGAACAGTATCTACAAAAACACATGTACTCCATTTCTATTGGAGAAACCTTTTATAACAGCAACAAAAAAATTTCAGATCCGCCAGATTCTCATGTATAGTACCCTTTGTTTGTAAATCTTAAATATTTTTAATCTTGAATTTATAGTCTTGATACTATGATATACAATGTCACAAATAATGAATAAATGATGGGACGGAGAAATGTAGATACAAAGAATAAAGTGTAGTTAAAAAATTGCAGTGAGAAACAGGACAAGATTATTACAACGATCACAGTTCAACAAAGACCCAGATCAAAACCAATGTATAGTAGCAGCTTCTAAAGTCACAATAAGCTGAAAAAGAGAACTTAAAGATTGGGTAAATGAAGTTGTCCTGTCTGTCCAAAAGCAATGGTGGAGTTGGCAAAAGCATTCATGGGGTTAGTACGCCTCTTTAAAAGAAGGAAACAAGTTTTCTGTTTTATTTCTTCACGTCAGGTCAGTCATACCATGCAACTGCATGTCCCTCTGATTGAGTCTCGAAGGAATCCTTTGTTGAGTAATCAGTCCACCTCAACTTACGACTGAACCATAGGACATCCCTGCACTTTCAATTTATTGGTAATTCATTTCCTACCAGCTTATACGTAAAATCTCCATTTATTTTGTTCTGGGGTTTCTGAGTCATTCTGAATTCGTAAAATCCCTGCACTTTATTGGTAAAATCCCTAGGACATCCCTGCACTTTCAATTTATTGGTAATTCATTTCCTACCAGCTTATACGTAAAATCTCCATTTATTTTGTTCTGGGGTTTCTGAGTCATTCTGAATTCGTATTTAAGCTTTCTAGCTTAAACTTTAATTCGTCAACTGGCACACTTCTGCTAAGTCTTTACAGTTCTCTTTCTTGAAAGCCTTTTTTCAACGTACTTTTCAATTCAATTAGCTATTGTTTACCATTAGATAACAATTTCAGGTCAGTAAGCAACTTTGACTCTCTCAATCCAAACTCAGATTTTATTTTGGTTCCAGGCCACATTAACCTAATGTTACCATTACTCACCAATTCGCATGCGAAAAAGTTCAAACTGTATGCTAAGAATATCGTTTTTAAGTCATTTCAATTATACATCCACATTTACTACCATTCAGAAAAAAGGATCATTAAGAGTCACACCTTTATCATATTTCTATCTTTGCATTTGTTATAGTAATTTTATTTGCTCTTACATTAACTAATATCAAATTTTAATTTTAGCACTCAATTTACTATTCAAGTATGTGTTATATTTAGGTTTCAAGAATTTGGGATAATTATACAACAAAATTATTAGATACTTAAGTTTATGTCGCGTACTTACATTTAATGTGTTTTCTACCTTATTACAATTCATTTGAATCAATATAATAAGATTTTATTATAATCGAAGGTCTTAAGTACCTCATTGCTATAACAAGTTTGAATGGTGCTTCCCAACACTAACAAGTATTTTGATTTGCAAGTACTAATAGTGGTGAATATGTTTTTGAATACCAACACTAAGTTTAGGATTGTGAGTTTTAGGATCAAGACCATACAGAAGTTTAGAGTGATAAGTATTAGAATCAAGATCACCATTGTAACTTCAATGTTACACAAATAGTGAGTACAACCTAATTTAGATTTCATTATTTTGATTTCAACACAATTATTTTTAAGGAATTCTAAACTATAGTTAACAAACGACGATTAAAAAAGTGAATAAATTTAATTTTTTCATGGGACAAGACTACCTATAGAGACTAAGGTTGCACAAAAGGGTAAAGGTCACCCTCAAAAGGTTCATGGCTTCCCAACAACCTTGATCTATGTCTTTGTGATGATCTAGATTTCATTTAATAGCACATTTATCATAGTCATTTATGTCAAGATCTAGTCTTTGAATCTAGATATAAGTCTCTACTAGAATAAAATAAATCTCCCTCTATCTAGACTTCAATATTATCATATATTCTACTTCAGAATTTATCTATCATATATGCACATTTAAACTTCGTTTATATGCACATTTAAACTTCGTTCATATATATAGGTTAACATGTTTCATGCAGTCCAACAATTAAATAATTAGACAAAATATTTAATGCACTAGTGTTTTAGCATGCCTCTAGATAAATTGGTGAAACCATAACTTACAGTCTTACATGCCTAGCCCTTAAGGTTAGACCACCTATTTTTTTTTCCATTCTAAATCTGTATGCTCTATTTTTAACTAGATTTGTTTTATCCTTATGATTATAGTGCTTCAACTCAGATTTGGACCATAGTTTGTTGGCACCTTTCAAATCCCACTTATCTTGGTTTGAGTTTCATTATTATATCCTTTGATGCCTCCTTTAATAATGCATATACATGATTTAACTAGACATGTGCATGGAGACGAGGGATCAAAACTTATCCATAAATGCATTTTATGTCATAAAACAATCATGCTACTAAGAATGCAATTGAGCCAAAATGCAACCATTATGTATTTGATAACACTTTTCAGGTAAAGAATCCCGGCTGATTCTCATGTATAGTAGCTTTTGTTTGGAGATCTTAAATACTTTCAATTTAAAATTTATAATCTTGAATACTATGATCTGCATTGTCACAATGAATAAATGATGGATGCAGTCAATTTAATGGTTGGGTAGATGAAGTTATCCTATCTATTCAAAAGCAATGGTGGCATTGGCAAAAAGCATTTATGGGGCTGGTACGCCTCTTTAATACAAGGAAACAGTTTTCTGTTATTTTTCTGCGAGTCACCAGTCATATTATGCAACCCTCTGGAAGGAATCCTTTGTGTAAGTAATCAGTAAACCTCAACTTACAACTGAAGCATAGGACATCCCAGCACTTACATTTTATTGGTAAGACATCCCCTCCCAACTTGTACGTAAGATCTCCATTTATTTTGTTGTGGGGCTCTTAGAGTCATTCTGAATTCATATTTAAGCTTCCTAGCTTGAGCTTTCATTCCACATCTGGCACACTTCTGCAACAGTTCCCTTTCTTCTAAGCTCGTTTGCTCTTTTTCCAAACGTACTTTTCATTTCAACTTGCAACTAATATTTTGCAGACAACAATAGCATTACGTACAGATCATCTAAACTACTTTTTACTTCAATTTACTCTCAATTTGAATTAATATTTGCTGCATACAAGTACTTATGTACAGATCATCTTACTATTTATAATTACTTAGACCCAAAAATATATTTGTTAAATTTAAACTAGATTGGCTCCTTGGAAAAGTAAACATGTCATTGATAAGAACAAGGACCTGATACATAATTGTGTTTGAGCCCTTTCCTTTATCAATGGACAACTCTTAGGTTTCTACTCTATATATGTTACTAACAATCCAAAAGAAAGTGTTGTTATGTGGAATTGGATGTCTATAAATCTTCATAATGTTGATTGGGTGTTGGGAGGAGACTTTACTACGGTGGAAAATCATGAGGATTGTAGCTGGTTTAGTTATTTTAAACTCAACCAAGAGGAATTTGAAAAATGGATATATTGTCGAAACTTGCTTGGAGTTATTTTTATATATTGTAAAAATGTGGTGGAGTTGTGCTTGGATTGGCTTCTTGGAAAAGTAAACATGTCATTGATAAGAACAAGGACCCGACACATAATTGTGTTTGAGCCCTTTCCTTTATCAATGGACAACTCTTAGGATTCTACTCTATATACGTTACTAACAATTCAAAAGAAAGTCTTGTTTTGTGGAATTGGATATCTATAAATCTTCCTAATGTTGATTGGGTGTTGGGAGGAGACTTTAATATGGTGGAACATCATTAGGATTGTAGCTAGTTTAGTTCTTTAAACTCAACCAAGAGGAAGTTGAAAAATGGATATATTGTTGAAACTTGCTTCGAGTTATTGATCCTATTCATAATAAATTCACCATTCATACCATTAATTGGTTTACTTGGTCTAATTGCGAACCAGGTAGTGATAGGAAACTAAGTAGATTGGATCATTTTTATTTATCTCACAACATCCAATTGGAAAAGTTATCCACAAATTATTGTATGTAGGTAGATTATTCAATAATTTTATCAAATCATTTTCCAATTCTTTTCTTGTTTTTTGTTTTGCAAAATGTAGGTCCTTCCTCTCAACTCCCTTTTAAATTTAATATCTCCCATCTTAAAAACACTTAACAAGTTTTAGCTCTAGTTGGAATTTGGAACTCAATTCCTAAACCTCTTGAAGTGGAGTCATGGTCTTTTTGGTGGAATGCTACAATATCTCAATGTGTTGAATTTCTTCAATCCTTTGGAAGAAGAATGGCTTAGAGATGTAAACATAGAGAAAAAATCTCTCCAAGGACAACTAGAACATACTAGAAAAAACTAAACATTGATTCTCGAAAGGAAAGAATTTAGAATCATATTGTTGTTACTGAAGCTCAACTATGTAGAATAGATCATTACAAATGGAAAGGTGCCAAAATCAATGCCAAATCAGAACCAAAATTCAATGGATCAAGGGAATAAGGGATCTAAATATTTCTTTAATTATCTCAACTATAAACACAAAAAGGAGAGAATTGATGCTATAAGGAATGAAAGTGGATATCACATTAAATCCATAAATTATTAATTTATTTTATGTTTTTTTATGAAAAGTTATTCAAAAAGGAGAACAATTGGACAGATACCCAACAGGCCTTGGAAGAAAGTATACATGATTGTATCCCAAATATGATTGATCCATGTTACAACAAATTCTTGGACTGTATTATCTACTTGGAAGAAATCAAACATGCCTTATTCTCTATGAAACTAAACAAAACTCCTAGCCCTAATTGTCATTGAGTTGAATATTATCAAATTATGTGGACTCATATCAAGGATGATTTTTATATGTTTTATTTAGAAGCACTTCAGAATGGTTCCTTAGGACCCAATATCAAGAAAGGCCTTATCAAACTTATTCCTAAGGGGAAGAATGAGGACACTATTGTTGGTTGGCGACCAATTACCTTACTAAATACTTTATATAAAATCATTGCTAAGGCATTGGCTATTAGAATTAAACCTATTGTTCATATTATTGTGAGGCTTGAGCAATCAGGTTTTTTAAAAGGAAGATATATACTTGATAATTTAATGTTGGATTGGGAGACTATAGAATGAGTGCAATAATCAGGCCAAAATGCTTTGGTGGTCAAGTTAGATTTTGATAAAGCTTACGATAGAATTTGTTAGAGTTTCATTCTTAAAATGTTGCAATGGTTGGGTTTTGGACCTAAAATTCACAATCATGTTCAAATGTTGTTTAAAGATCCTAATGCCCACCTTATTATCAATAAGATGATGTCAAAATCCTTTGAGCTACAATGATCTATAAGGCAAGGATGTCCCTTATCCCTCTTTTTATATGTCCTTACAGTTGATGCCTTGAGTTATCTCTTCCAAAAATCCTACCAATTGAAACTTATCAAAGACATTTTTATTCCTCAAAATAAGGCAGTAATTAATTTCCACTTTGTTGATGATAGTATTCTTTTCTTGCATACCTCTGAAGAGGAGTTGAACAATACTTTGGACATTTTAAATTTATATTGTCTTGTTTCTAGTTCACTTCTAACTCATTAAAAAAATTGATTTTTTTATGACTCGGCCTAGTCCTATACCACAATGGATACGAAAGGAATGGAGGCAAGTCAAACATGGAGAGATAATTAGATACCTTGGCATTCATTTTGATTTAGGGGTCCCTCTTTTTGAAATATGAGCTTGTTTTTTAAATAGACTTAAGAATAAGTTTTTTAATTTGGGCAATAAATTCCTATCCTTAGCTAGAAATATTCAAGACTTTGCTAATAATATTCTCATTGCAACCTATATTACTCCTCTTGTTGGATGCCACCCAAACAAGGTTATGAAGAGCTTCAAATAGAATAATTTGTAACTTTTTGTGGTCCAAGTGGGATAGTAATGTTGGGTTCATTTCTTCTTCATGGTCTAATTGCATTTAACCAAAGCATAAAGGTGGTCTGGGGCTTATAGATGGGTATGTGCAGGATCACCATAGAAAAAATAGGCCCTTAAGTGGCAAAAAATTCAAAAAAATCAGAGTTAGGCAACTTAACGTAAAAAAATGAATAAGTTATCTATATTATTTCAAAAATATGTAAGAATAGAATCTGTAGCAAATTGAATCTAGTTTCTAAACTACTAGGTTTGTTTTAAATTAAAAAAAAATTATTTTTGAACATTTGAAATATCTATGCAGAGTACTTAAATTTCAGAGAAAAAATAAGAAGTAGGTGTCCGTCTCACCACCCTAACTACAATAAAATGATAATATTTTTTATAAGATTTTATATATAAGTAGAGGACTCATGTCCCCATGTGATGCATATTTTTTGTAATTTTTTTCCAAGTAAATAATTAGTTATGATTTTTTTTACAACTTGTAAAAAATATTAAAAACTCATATGTCCGACCATCTACCTTGGAAAAACTTCATGAAATTCTTTTTCTTTTTTTTAATCCTATAGTACGTGAATCATAGAATGTGACACATGTTTTGATTCAAAAAATGTGATACCGCTTTGAAAGCTATATATGTTTTTCAATAAGCTTATCAATCAAGACTTTAGTCGTAATTCGAATAGAAAATGAATAATAATTACTTATTAAATTCAAATTAAAGCATAATTTATATTGGTGGAAATTTGATAATCTCATTTAAAAACCCTTTTCGTTTTATCAATTTTGGGTAAAAAAAAAAGTCGTCAGCCACATACTCATCATATTGCTACCTTTTGGCCCATCATGATCCTACACATACCCAAATCCTAAAACCCAAGGGACTTTTCTACCTATAAAGTGGATTATTAGAGTTGCTAGTGGAGATGAACCATGTAAAATATTAATCCATCAACGAATCATGGAAGCTTCAATTAAGAAAAAGTGGCAAGTTGTTAACTGGTTAGACAAAATTCTCTTGTCTCCTTTCTTTAAAATCAAAGCTTCTTTTCCTCTTCAATCTATATGGAAAGTGTGGCAAAGAGTTTGCAAATTTTTAAAATGGAAGGACTCCTCACTGCAGTATGGTTTTAGTTTTTCTTCAACATCAATATGGTGGAATAAACTTGCTTACTTTCATAATCAACCTTTGGCTATCAATTTTCTAAGACACGCTCATTATTTGTTCAAAAAAGGGGTTAAATAATTTAAAGATATTTTGGATTTTGATATACTTGATTAGGCTTCATGGAAGAATATCAAAGAACACCATGGGTTGAACAATAAATATAAACTCCCTCATTTTGTCACATCTTCATGGCCTAGGGCTAAGGGAGTCAGATTAGTCCCCTCAAATTCTGGGGTTGTCTAGTCCTTGTTTGTGTTTCGACAGTTGCTTGTCAGTTGTTTCTATGTGGTCTGTCCTCTTTTCCTAGTTCATTTTTGGTTTGAACTAGCTTCTTTTTTTGGCCCTTTGGGCTTTCTGTGTAAAGGGTATAGCACAGGCTGTAAATGTTGCTTATCTTATCAAAAACAATAAATATAAACACTTCCTAATTTTTATTCAGACATTGGTTCCTTTTGATCTAGCTATGAAATTATGTACTTCAAGGGATTGTTATGTCTTTAAAGATTGGAAATGGTTATCTTTTAATCATATCAATCATTTTCCCTTCAATAATATTTATATTCAATTAATTCCTAGTTGGCATCTTACTCCTCATCTAAATCATAAGTGGAAGTGTAGATTCAACTCCAAATTTTGGTCCAAAATGAGTGCTCAAATATGGAAAATCTAGAGTTGATTTTGATACACAAGTGTTGGTTTAGAAAATACTATGTTGCAAGCTACCTGTGGGTGATAGATTGAAATGTATGATGATCCAACCAGCTAGCTAGACCCCTTTTTGTCAAAGTGTTAAAAGTGTGAAACATATATTTTGGGATTGTCCAAATGTTAAAAGCAATGGTTTGTTGTGTTTAGATATTTTTCAACAATTTTTAATCATGATCTAAATTGGAAAGAAGTAATATTTTGATTTGGTATGCAAAATGATGTGATTTTTTATTCTATTTGACAAGTGGTTTTAAAAAATATATGGAAGAATAGATGTGTTGTTATGTTTTCTAATAACTATCATTAGGTAACTAGTACTCTAAGGCTTTACTCTGATATATTTCTTCAAGTGGCTTTTCTTTCTTTATAGATTCTAGTCTTATACAAAAAGAATGGGATGGTAAAACATTAGTTACAATGGATTAAAGATCAAGTTATGAGGTTTCAAATTGATTGTAAGACCAACCATTGTAAAAATATTATTCAGCTCATGTAATTTTGTCCTTTTTGTTTAACATTTTTTTTTCCTTTGTGGCTAGTCTTCTAGTTGCTCAACTATGTTCTTTTTAGTTACCTTTGATAGCTTCATTCTTGTAAATTATTATTTTCTTTATTCAATATAAAAAATACTTGTTTAAACCATTGAAATTAGATTTAAATAATTTAATTGTAATATATATTGTAGAAGTGAAAAGTGTATTTATTTATCTTTACTTTAAGATAAAATAATATAAAAAATAGTAAATTTTAATTCTTATAAATATCTAAAAGACAAATAAAAAATGATTTGAATGAATGATTTAATCTTTTCTCTCAATCCAAAAAATGACTAGTCTTGGGCTACTTAAAAGAGACAATTCAAACTAAATAACAACTTACATATTTAATACCTATAGAAAGGAAAAATAAAATCACTATTTAATTACTTTTTGAAAGGACACAAATGAAAATCTATAAACATTAAAATAAATAAAACCCAACGCATGACTCATTTGTTTAGCCTTTAAACTTTTAATTTAAACCTAAATAGACAAACAAGGGGTCTCAATCACTCTTGTCCAAGATGATATGGTGAATCTAGACTAACACCACAAATCTTGTTGCTCTACCATGTGAAGTAAGATGGGTATAAATGTTCCTAACATTCCTCCATCTCTCCACTAGCCTAGCCTATAATCCTACCCATTCAACTCATGAATTAAATCTCATCATGATTAATCATAGTGAAAATATTAAAATCAATTTGATTACCTTATTCATCAAAATACATAATTTTAATTATAAATAATGTGATTAATGCATCATTGAATGTCATAAATCAATCAATTTATAAGTACATGCGTAAATCCTAAAATCCACTTCATGTGTCAACATGAGCTAAATATTTTACTACATTCAATTAAATCTTGTACCAACCATTTGATGTGATTTTATTTTAATGCATTTGATCATATTCATTAATTTTAAATATTAAGCCCCTTAATGCATTTGTACATATAAGTAAACAAGAACACAATCATTAATACCATCAAGGGAGTTGATCAACAACATCATTACACATCAAGTCTTCCAAGCATACCACCAAGATAACTTAATTGTATATCATCAATCATTAGCAAAATTTTAACAAGGTTAAAATCACCCACTAATGCAAGGGCAAGCAAGTAGGTTGGGAAAAACATCACAATGTGATTGGACCTTACATACAAGAGTCTAGTTTACATGTGTCTTTGTGGTATTTGGTGTATATTTTGATTGCAAAAGAAAATAATGATGGTAGCAACTTTGATCTCTATCACCAAAAGAATATTTTTGATAATAGATTTAAGTATTTTTTGTTTTTAGATGATGTGTTGCTTAATTTATTGAAGATTATCCTGGAGATGGAGTATATTGAAAATGGTGGGTTTGTGCATTTGAAAAAAATAATAATGAAGGATCTTTTGGAAAAAAATTAAGATGATTTCAAGTAAGAATGTTTGCATGGGTGTGTTTGGATTTGTTGATCCACATTATAGGATGGAGTTGGATACATTGGCAAGGCAATGAAAACCCCACTAGCCCCTCTTTGGGATGCATCAGTTGGCTCATGTGATAAATTTAGTGTGTGCTCTTAGAGGTTTGTAGAAATAAATGAAGTTATTTCTAGTGTTTGATCCTTATACATGAACCTGCAAAATTACATTCTACACTAAATTGTTAGTTGTATTATTTGTTAACTAGATGTTACAATCATGATTACCCTATTAATTGTTAACTAGATGTTACAATCATGATTACCCTACCTAACATGGATGGCAATGATTTGATTAGATCAATACTAAATAGTGAGTAAATATCAAGTTATGAAATTTAGTTAAAATTTCCTATAATTCCTATTTCGACCTATAGTAAGAAAAGATTTGTCCTTTACATGTTTCTTGTAAGGTGACTACTAGATATGAATCTATAAATGTTGATAAATGATACAATGTAAAGATGGTTTTAGGTGGTGGGTTTGAATTTGATGGCTAGGGGTCAAATTGAGGTTATTGGCTCATGTGTTTGCAACATATTCCTTATATTTTCTATATTTGTGAGAATGTTTTGTTTAGTTCTACTTTTTTGTTTACATATATCATACCTAGTTAGTTTCTCTATATATATTTTCTACTGTATTAACCCAAGAAATACTCAAATTACTTCCTAATGGCTTCTCTCAATATTTTTTTGTTTGAATGTAGAGCACTATCCAAAGACAAAGATATCCCCTTTGAAGACAAAGAAGCCTCCTCCAAATGTTGTCCAAAAGTATCCACACTCACGCAAAACTGTGAAGAATGATCATGTAGAGAATGGATAAGAGGGTCAAAGTGTTCCCTCACAACAACTGAAGAAGGTGCATCTTCATCAAAGAGAAGATGGATGCTATCAATGGTGTCCTTCAAATCAGCAAGATGAGACTCCACAAACAAGTCTGAAATACCTATCAAGAAGTCACCCAAAGTAGCCATATCTGGAAGACTATGTATATCCTGCTGCACTGAATCACTAGGAGTCAAAACAGTTGAATCGCAAGTATCATCAAGTACAACAGTCGATGGAGGAGATGAAATGCATGGCTCAAGTACTAGATCTGATGTGAGTATGCCCAAGTTCAAAAAGCCAAATGTCTCCTCTGAATAATAGTTCATATGATCAACAGTCGAAGGAACATTGTCACCATCAGAAGCAAATTGTGCAAAAGAATACAATCGAGATGAATGATCAACCACCCCAGTAGCAATGATCTCTCGAGTCTCCAAGTCCCGAATGATAACCGAATCAGGAGTGAACTCCACAGTTCTCCCATCTCCACCATGTGTAATCTGATAAATGGAAAGTAGATTGTTCGTCAAATGAGGAACACACAAGAAATCCTGAAAAGTGTTCTCCCCAATGCTAATGGATCCCTTCCCTATTACACTCATGTATTTATTGTTTCCCATCAAGATAGGAGACATAGAACAAGGCTGAAATGAAGAGAAGATAGTCTGTGAAGATGCCATATGATGTGATGCTCCTAAATCTAGAAGCCATCTCCCTGATCCTGGACTTGAATGAGCACAAAGAGCTTGTCCTTTATATCCTAATGTGTGACCTTTGTCCTTTTTAGACTGTTTTGAAGTAGAAGGAGAAGAAGATTCAGGCATTCTAGAAGGAAAATCAATGTGATTCTTTTTGAGAAGATTCTTCAACTCATTAATATCCTTCTTATAACAATAATGTTCTTCATGTCCATCCTTCTTGCAATATGCACAAAAAGGTCTCTCCTTCTTAGATGTTTCTCCTTTTGATGATGAGGATTTTGATTCTTTATGTGGCTTGTTCTTTTTCTTCTTTTGCTTCTTATCAAGATTGTCTGATTCTTTCTGTACCTTAGACTCATTAGCCACCAATGCTTGTGGTTTGGAAGACTTGATTAGACCCATGTTCATTAACTTAGCTTCCTCTTGGATTAGGAGATTTGCAAAGTCATCAAACTTAGGATCAACATATGATGCTCCCATAGAAAGTTGATGGGTATGAAAGCTAGAAACAAACACTAAATACTCAGGACCAAGCTTGGATAACACATTCAGAATCAATTGTAAATCCTCTTTTTCAATAGTGCATTCTTTCAATTGTGTTCTTAGTTGCTTGAGTTTGGAGATGTAGTCTTGGATGTGGTCAAAACTTTTAGGATCAAGATTCATCAAATCATTATCAATCTGATAACCTCTAATCTTATCTGTTTTACCATACAATTTCTCAAAAGTCTCCCATGCTTCTTTAGGTGTATTACATGATTCAATATGAAATTGCAAATCAAAAGAGACTAATGAACATATGCATCCAAGTGTTTTCTCATGATCAATCTCCCACATTGCCAATTCTTTAGCATCCGTAGGTTTTTGAATTGTGTCCTTTAGATGACCTATTAGACCTTTCATCATGAGATAGTTTGATACTGATTTTCTCCATGTAGCATAATTATGTGGATTTAGGGGTTCAATTTGAGATCTCCCCATTGCAAGAACATAAACCAAGCAAAAGAATGCAAACAATCACTGCAAGATTACCCCCCCAAATCACTCAATCAAAAACCCCAAAGCAATATCTGATTTGGCACTTTATATTTAGTGCATTTACAGTTGCCACTTGCCAAAAATAGCAAAGTGGTCTTTGATCTTGGTACTTGCAAATGCCCAAAATAGGCCACAAAATCAAGTACAATTTTTGGCATATAATGAGATCAATTTGATCATACCACTAAGAAGTACACAAAAAATCATGCACTTTCAAAAAAAATTGCACCCAAAAATGTTACCGTTGGAGCAAGATATGAGCTCCTGAAGTTTCCAAAATGAGGACGAAGCAGCAACACCTGTGAGAATCTGAAATTTATGGAAAAAGTAGGCACCAAAACCAAAAAATGATTGCACTAGTGCGTAGAGCACAAAAAATTAGCCCAAATAAAAAAATGCTTGAAAAAAGGACTCAAAATGAGCGAGATATTGAGCTTCAAAGTTTGCCTATCAAAATCAGAATGCAAACTGTGGGGGCAGAAAATTCAAAACTGCGCTGACGTCAGCGATGACGAAATGATGATGTGGGAAAACTGGGAGCTTAAATTTGACGGTTTCGAGCCCGTCATCGCCGTGTCAACCTCCCAGAATATTCTTCACCTATCGGAATATGCTTTTCCCAGAATTTTTCCCAGTACCAGAATAGTCTGATGAATTAGAATATTCCTGCCAAAATTTTGCTTTCGCTGCCGATTTTGAACTGCCCGATTTTTTTTTGAGTTGTTGGAATCTTACAAACTCTGCCAGGTTTTTGATTTGACCTGCCGGTAGGGGAGAGGGCCCACGGCTGAATGGACAGATGCCGCGTGGCGGCTGGTGGCCCCGCGGGTACAGAGTACCCCCTGTAGTAGATCTGCGCGTACAAGGTACTATATGTACCTTGTCTGCAGAAAATCTTCCTTATTTTTTTTATTTGATTTTTAAATATAAAACTTTTACAATAAAAATTCAATCGCCCAAAAATGATTTTTTCTAAATTTATTTATTTATTTTGATTTAAAAAAAAATTGTACCAACACAATAATGTCGACCTGGGGGGCCGTACGGCTCCTTAGGCAAAAAAATTTGCCTCACTGGATGACTTGCTCCAAAATGGATGAATTGACAATTGATCTTAGGGTTTTTGGCCCTTCTGGACGCGATGGCTGGGTCAGATTTGACCCAAAATGCTCCAAAATTGTAGCTACCTTATGGATCTAGCAACCACTCTTCAGGTTCAAACCCTCTTAGATTTGGCCTCGTATGTCCGATTTGGACAAAACAAAAGGAAAATTTGACTTTCTCAAACCTTCTAGACACAATGGTGAGCTCAGATTTGCACTAGAAAGCTTGGATATGAACCTGCAACAAAGAGCCATGAACAGAACCTCCTTAGATCTGGAATCTCTCTTCAGAATAAGACTCTCCAAAGGCACCCAACCCGCTTTGATACCATGTTAGAATTGGCTATGGCTGCCAAGATCTATGGACCAAATGGAAAGCACAAGAAAAAAGAGAGAAAATATGACAAGAATAAACTGTATTCAATGTCATTGGTATGATATGATTCTGATTGTTTACAATGAGAGAAACCCCTTCGTTATATAGCCAAGGTGAGAACATAGAAGGGCATAAGATTATGACAAGTGTCATAATCTTATGACATGAGACAACTAGGAAAACCTATCACTCCACAAAAGGTGGAGAGATAATCACATGATGTGTCCACAAAAGGTGGAAGTGATGAGGTAATGACATGTCAAGTCCACCAAAAGTGGAAAATCTCCAACAACCTCCTATGTGGTCCCTAAGTAAACTTAACTAAGATGTAAATAAGTCCCCTAGTGATGAACTGACTAGGTACAAGACTTTATTTACACCAACAATTTTCAAGTTGGGTCTCCTATTGAATTGAGTTATCAAAATTTATAGGATAAGTTATAATTGATATTCTCAAATTCTATAATAAATTAACAAGT
This sequence comes from Sequoia sempervirens, assembly GCA_007258455.2. Classification (NCBI taxonomy): domain Eukaryota; kingdom Viridiplantae; phylum Streptophyta; class Pinopsida; order Cupressales; family Cupressaceae; genus Sequoia; species Sequoia sempervirens. Next base: position 694,459,544 of record VDFB02000003.1, read on the forward strand.
CTGAAGCTATTAACAAAGATTTGAAGTATGGTGCTTTGCATAAATATATAATTATTGTATTTAAAGAAATGATTGTGCATAATTCTAAGGATCCTTGTTCAAGCTAAGCATTCGTACATAAAGATAAGGTTCCTTAGTAATGCAATAGATTCCATAGTCTTGCATAATGCTATTAAGGAAATTCATGCATTCTAGAGGATTGCATAATGTAATTGAGGTATGAGAATAATGGAAAATTATTATTCCCTGCCTATCTATGGGTGGAGACTAATGGTTTTTCTTCTCTTTTTGGCTATTAATGCCTTTTTGGGGAGTCAGGTCAACAGGAGAAAAACTTTTTAAGCTATGGTTTGAAGGGATTTCCTTATTAAATTGTAATTTCAAATATTTATTTCAATTTTTCTCATTGTCAGTTCATATTTTTGTTGGGTTTTTGACTTTTTCTAATTACAAATTCAATGGAAAATATATTGTGAGGAATAAAAAATGAATAGAGTGTGCTAAAAAAGTTTAATCTAATGTTTTCCTGAATCGTATTGGTATTAATTTACATAGGAGACTGTGGTCAAAAAATTCAAGCCATTTCCTAATGTTTGGTTTGTGTAGCTCAAGCTCTCACCAAATGATGCAAGATGACATTCGTTAAACAGGTGTGTTGATGCCTAGTGTGATGTGGCTTTAATGTTTTTACCTCAATAAAATGGCATTACTGCTATCTCGGTAACCGTGGATGACGGTAAAATGTAGACTTATTCCAATATTTGGTTTTTTGAACTTTTTCATTGTTTAAAAATTGATGGTTTATTTGGCTTCCCATTGGACATTGCATATTTTCCTAGGGTTTCAATTACTTGGAAAATCTTTAAAAAAAACTATCGAATAGGAGAGAGGGTGAATAATATATGAAGAAGATTTTACAAAGTTCTTTTTTGTTGATTGTGTGTAGGCACATGGTCTACATGATGAAAGATGTGGTGAGTATTCATTAAAAAAAGTGTGGACATCTACCAATTTCTTCCTCAACCTTTAGCAAAACTTATGTTTTGGTTTCTACTCCACTCAGTGCTTGATTTTGTATAGCAATGTTGTGGGCTATATTTTTGTGTGATTTTTTTGTTTTTACAGATATTTATATGAGTAAATAGTTGTTATCATAGCAAAGACCATTTGATTTTTTTATTTTACAGACATAAAATTTCAATCCTTTTTTTGTTGTTATAATGGTTTTCATACTCATGGCAGAAAGTGGGCATTTTAGTTTGTATATTCCATACTCGGGAACATGGGGTTCCTACTACTTTTTGGGAGACCTTTGAAGGTACTCTATTTCATTTGCCTTTTAGCCTGTATAAATGCAACAATAAGGTAGAAATTTCATAGGTTGAATACTATGAACCTAGATCCTAATACTTGCAAGAACACAACAAATGAACACATTAATAAGATCAAATGCAAGTTAGAATAAAGGTTCCTCATAAAATCCATTTAACCATATCCAAAATAGAAATAAAACAAGAACACAATGAAAGAAGATGAAAATAAGCTAAATCCTATTGAGAACATGCAAACTCTTGATCTTATGAGGGAGTTGGTGCCAATTTGATGTGGAAATTGGCCCTTTCCCAACTCCTTTGCAAGCTTTTATGATGAATGGTGATGGTGATCCACTTTGTTGAAGATTCAAGTGTGCTCCATGATGAAAAAACCTTCATAACCTAGCTATGGATTCAAAAGTATGGATGAAGATTGCTCTAAATTTGAGTATAGTAAGTTTACTCAATTGGTGGATGATCAAATGAGGAGAGGAGATCTTCATTTATAGAATGCTAAGTTGAAGAGATGGTCAAAATAGAGCAATGTGGGACTAACATTCAACCAATGGCAAGGTGCCACTTGTCAACTTGTGAATGGAGGAAGCTTTCAGAGCACATTTTGATCAATGTGCAAGTTTGAAATTTGAATTTGATGAGATGACATGTTTAAGGGGGATGAAAGATGAGTTAAATGCCAAGTGGGAGACATGTAAGAGACAATGTAAGAGCTTTAAATGCTTTATTGGATGGACAAGTCTATTTGGGGGGGGGATTTCAAACTTGGAGGAATATTATCTTTTTGATGCCATTTTGAAAGTAAATAGGGAATTATTAAATCAACTAAATGATTTGATTGTGCAAGTTGCAAAATCTAGAGGATTTGAGTGATTAGGATTAGCATTGATCATGATTTGATTAATTTAAATGATGTTAGTTGATTTGACCATTTTGACTTAGATTTTAGGATTTAAATAACTCAAAATGAGAAGAGAATGATTTAGACTTAGTTAAATAAATATTTTTGATTTATTTAACCAAAGGTGGATGTTAGATTAAATTAGATAAATGTTTGATTTATTTAATTTAATTAGATGAACTTTAGAAATTTAATCAAATAATATGGATTATTTAATTAAATAAAGATAGGAAGATGAAATGACCTAGCTAATTACACAGAGATGATGATTTAATTAAATTGAGGGATTTATTTAATTAAAAGGGGAATTATGACAAATTTAATCAAATAAGGCTTATTCGATTAAATGGTTAGATAGAGGGATAATTCAGGATGAGGCGATGTTAGTAGATCAGGATCGAGTGTGCGATATCAATTTGTATATTTTCTATGTCTACATTTTGCCCCTCTTTGAAGCGATGCACTTGTTACGTTGGTTCAAAGAAGAAATTCTCTTGATCAAAATTCAAAAAAATTCTAATTTTTTGGATACCCCATTGTTGCCCAAGCGAGAAGAGTTATGTTGGTATACTGCCCCCTCGAGAGATCGAGAGAAGAGGTTTGATTTGAGGGTCGATCTCTCGACAAAGAGGTTCAAGATCAGTTCAACTTGAATATTTGATGTAGATAGATTTGATGATGTAGACAGTCATCAGCCATGGCTAGCCTCATGCCTATTTTGATATATTACACACACTTGATCCTGATTTGTACCATGACAGTGACATTATTGATGATATATATGAGATGATTATGATGTTTATATATGCAATGGATGATATGATGATGCATGGATGATATGGATGTACATGATATGATATGATGACGCTTTTATGATTATGCAATGGATAATAAATGTATGGTTTATGAGATGCCTAGAATAACCAATCTATATTATGCAATGATGAAATGCAATGCATGCAAGATGATCAATGTTTCTTATATGATATGATATGATATGCAGATGGCCTGTGGATGCAGGATGGATGCATTAGCGATGATTTACGATTAACTATCATGGTACCATGTTAGTGTGAAAAGCAAGAGATAGAAGAAAACAAGAGATTCCAACAAGACATGAGATGATCATGATGATGATTATTTGCTTACCAAGGAGTTGGGATTTTAAAAGGGCCAATTACCTTATTGTTTGATAACACACCTAGATACAATGCATCAAGGTATAGAGAACCCGGATGGCGTTGTACCTAGTGTGATGGACTTTGACTCGTCAAACAAATAGGAGTATTCTTGTTCACACTTGACATACAAAAACCTTGCTAGGACATACCTAACAAAGAAAGTATTTGCCAAGTTATATTACAAGAATGTCCAACAAGCACAACAAACAAAAGATAATGATCGTTGCCCCATTCCTATTTCTCTAAATCCTCTTGTTCGGATATCATCGAGAAGTCCTTGGAATGAGCACAATAAGATAAATCAAAAGAAGAGATCAAGTATGCAAGCAAGCCAATGTTCTTCATACCTCTAGCCAAAGGGATTTGTTTTGATAGGATAAGAATCCAAGGTGATATCCAAAATGATGCCCATTATCGGAACGATATATCCTAGAACATGCATTGTATAGGATGATGATGGTTTGATAAGTTGATTGATAGGCTATTGATATAAGGTTGATTGACATGTCTAAAAATGATCAAGAGTTTGATTTTTTTTTAAAGGTTTGTTGTTTCAATTTTCATTTTACATTTGAAGCTTGCTTTTAATGATTATTGTGGTTGTTTCTGTTTGTTTTGCCAAAGGATGAAGGTGACGATCAGTTTATTATGGATGATTGATTATCGCGGGTGAAAGCGAAACTGGATGGATTTTTTCAAATATTTGGATGTTTTTGACATTTTTGAAATGTTTTGAGGATGTTTTTGGTGTTTTCAAAATTTTTTACAAATGTTTTTGGATTTTCCAATGTTTTTTGGGGTTTTATGAGATTTTATGATTATTTTTGGATTTTGTGTTTTTTGAATGTTTTTTAGATTTTGATGTCTTGGGGGCTGATCAAAGATTAGCCTTGCCTATGTTTAAGCTCAAAGACGACGTAGTTCGGATCTAGTGTTTTTGACACTTTTCTGACTTTTTGAGTATTTTTTGGATTTTTTTATTTTTCTGATGTTTTTGGATTTTTCACATGATTTTGACAATTTGGATATGGATGTGTCCATTTTGGATTTTGTTGAAAACCAAGCTAAGGTTGATTGATCAGATCGATGGATTGATGATGATAACATTGTCGAGGATACACAACAATGCAAGGATAGTGTTAAGCAACACAAGGATTGGGATGGATATCCCAAGATGATGGATTGATTGGATTTTGATCAATCAAGATTGATGAAGCTTGATTTGGAACAAAAGTTGTTCGAATGATTTGATGTGATGTTGACGTGCAAATTAGATGCAACTGATATTGATTGTTTGGATCGATGTTTGATTGACTTAGATAAAACTGGATAAGGAACATCTTCTCATCAAAATGTGCCATGGGCTAGTGATTTAGATTTTGGATCATAAATGCTTTGACCAATTTGATTTCATGTTTGCCAATGTTTGGATCACCACATAAGTTGGAGGATATAGATCAAGATTTATTCCCGAAGCAAGATGTAAATATCTGCCCCCAGTGTCTAGCAGTGTATGGAATGTCATGGATGGATAAGGATTATCTTGTGATAAGATAAGGTGTTTGGATCAAGAAAGCTCATTTGGATAGTGCTTCATAGCTCAAATAATGCTACATAGGATAAGATCAAATGAAAATGGCCCATGTCAAGATGTTTACCACAAGCAAGCGTAAAGTGTGCACCAAACTTTCATCAAGATCAAGATAAGTTGGATGATGAATGTAGATGGATGAAAATGGATTGGATCAATGGTTTATGGGTGAATGGATTTATTATGGATGGGATGAGATGCTTTCACCTAAAGTGGTGCATGTAGATGCTTGATTTTTTGAAAGATTTTAAGCTCATGTTGAACCACCTAGTGGTGCCGATGTAGATGCTTCTGTCATAATGTGCCATTGATATCCTACTTGAAGAAGCTTCTTTGCCAAGATATGTGCACTTGAATACAACTTTTGGGATTCTTGATCTGCTTCATTGATATCGGGGTTAACTCTGTCTCTGTGTGCACATCGCAATAGAGTGCCTTCAAAATCCTTATGATGAAAGGTCATTTCCAACAAATGGTCAATTTGAGAATTACATATCATGCAAGGAGGTGTGGATGGAGTGTGTTTAGGGATAAGAGATGGATTGGTTGACAGTTTGGAACCTTTGACTCTCCAAACTTGGGAAGATGAGCAACGATGGGTGGATACGGAAGTGTGCGTGGAATTAGGACCAATTGCTTGATACACTCTATACATTGCTTGAAAAGCTTGCTTTTTCTTTTGTGTACATCTTTGATGGATACTTTTCCCTTTATTATCTTGCCCCATAGTTTCTTTGACTGATGGAGGGATAATATTTCTTTGTATTCTTTGGTATCCACTTGTATTTGATTTTTCCATTATGCTTTCCAGCTTCTTTTTCTTTGATAACGTTCTTCGTACTTTGATTCAAATCTTTCTTTTGACATTGGTCCCAATTCGTGGATGGGGTGATAGGTGGATGAAGATTCATGACATGTTTGGTTGTAGTATTGACATTAGTTTCCTCATAAGGATTCTTCGTGCTCCCTATGTTGATGTTTGCTTGAGATGAATTTGCCCCCAGTATTGTGTAAGTAGTACCCTCATGCTTTGATTCCACCTGTTCTGAGAGCTTTTGTTTAGAATGCATTCTCTGATAAATGACCACTGTAGATGACGTTATTTCAATTGGATGCTCTATTGTCTCTAAAGTATCTTGTTCTATCTGACTTCTTTCCTTGAGCGGATAATGCTGGATATCCGCATACCTAATGTCCTTAGTCTGAACTTGGGATATATTTGATCCTGATGTTGAAAACTCAATAACCTGCTCTTTTTGTGTAATAATATCAAGAGAAAAGGAATCTTGTTCTGAATGAAGATCATCTACGTGTCCATCCACAAAAAGCATCTCATGGGTAGATGGAGGAGTATGTGCTACATGGATATGATCATCTTGTATAGATAGGAGAGTGTCCATTAGATTATTGTAGTATCTTGAAGATACAAATTCTTGATCTTGAATGATTTCGGAGTTGCTTTCAACATTCTTTGGATCAAGTTCTTGACATGGACCAATTTCAAATGATGGATTGCTTATAAAAGGTTATTGGATGTCATCATTAGACATGGTAAGTGGTTCAATATCCTCAAGTGTCGAGTTCAGGGTTCCTTCAGTATCTATAACCATGAGGTCGAAGGATGTCAATATGTCTTGGAAAGGACCATTTCTAGACTTTAGTGTAAGATTTTGATCTTGCTTTGGAATAAATTCTTGAGATATGTCCTCTAACTCATTGGATGATGTAGAGACATTTTCATCATGATCATTGGTCGATGGATCGTGCATTATGTCAATAGAATCAAATAATTCTAACACTCTTTGAAATAGATCAAAAAAGTGGCTCTTGATGTATGGTGAGTTGATCGTCGAATGTGGTAGAAACATATTCAAGGTGCTCATCGATGGAGAGATTTTGAACATTGTTTTCAACAATTGTGGTGGAGAGATTGTGAATGTCTTCAACCATAGAATCAAGTGATATTGACATTTCTTGAATTGGATCATTGTTGGGTATTATTGGTGGATTTTGATCATGATTGAGAAGTGACTCTTGATATATGTTGATTTGATCATTGGATGAAGTAGACACAGCTTCAAGGTGCTTAGTGATGGATTGATCGTGAACCTTGTTCTCAACAGTTGTCATTTTTTGTGTTTGTGCTTGTGTTTGTTGGGTAGCTTGAGAGGCTTGGGAAGCTTGAGAGGCTTGTTGCACTTGTTGAGCTCGTGTTGCTTGTTGTGTAGCTAAATATTGTTGGATGGCCTTTTGGTAGGCCTGGTGAGCTTTTAGCGCAACATTATATTGTCTTGCTACGTTTGGTTTTGGTGGTAGTGGTGGTGGATTTGGAATTGTGTTGGATGTAGTGACAAGTGGTTGAGATAATTTTGAAGTGATCATAGTGGTTTGAGATATGATGGGTTTGATAGGGGTGGTTGGAGTGATCGAGGTGATAGGAATGGTCGAAATGACCAAGGTTATAGGTCCTTGGGAGACCATATTTTGATTTGTTAGGATTGATGTTGTCATTTGATTAGATACCATCTGTTCGTGCAATGCCGATGGTATATTCAAATGATTTGACGTGATGGCTTGAATGGTGTTAAGCGGATTGATTTGGATGGAGTGATTGGTGCTAGGTAAAGGGGGAAGCCCTAAACCAAGGAATGATGTTTATATGGGTAATGGTGGTGGAGATGTCTCTTGGCACAATGACTCAACTATTTTGGTAAGTGTAGCAATTTGATCTCACCAAATTTGATCTTGATTTCGCTCTTGACTCCCTTGATATAGTTGGTTTGGTTTTTGTTCAAGCATATTTGAGATGCATACTCATGGTTTTTGAATGGGATCATGGACAAATTGATTTTGGACAATGTTCTGATTTGGGATGATGTTCAGATTTGGAATTATAGGTTGAAATTGAACATTGTCTTGATTTAGGTAACTTTGATTTTGCATGGTGTCACCTTGTCTTGGAGTTGTTAACATCTTGTTTGGACTCTGAACAACATTTGTATGATTTGCAAACATATTTATCCCAAATTTTGTTGGATTCATGTTTGGAAAACTTGTACTTGGTACATTCTCATTTGGCATGTAGGGATTTGGTGGGATGACATTGTTTGTTTGAAGTCTCATGCATTGATTGTTCGGTTGACAGATTTGTAGATTTGGATTTAGATCTACCATCGAGAAATGTGTTCCAATCTTTGATTTGGGAATACTCACACTTCTTGTGCCATTAACATTTGTAGAAGGTAATGATCCCATGTATGGATTGTATAAGTGTGAGTTTTGATAATCAATCAGCATTGTAAGGCTTTAAAAGTTCAATTGATTTGGATTACTCATGATGTATGGATCAAGTTTATATTCCATGTTCTTCTTGTGTTTTGACCTTGTTACAAAAGTGACCCCTAAGATGTTTAGGACCAATGATGAGATGAAGGATGAAAATGGGATGAATGATATGGGTGTTGATTTTCTTAGGAACTTTGGATCAATGCTAGACTTAGGATTTGATTTTGATTGGTTTGATTGGATAATGAACTTGTAAACCCTAAGATGTTAGATGTTATCTTAGGATGAACTTGTTCAAAGGGGTGCTAATTTAACTAGAGGTATGAGTAAGGATGCATTCCCATACCCCTAACTAAACAAGGTGATTTTTTATTTTGATGATTTACCCAAGTCTAGAATGATGTTTGCAAAGTTCTAAAGTTGTTTGTGAGATGGAGATGATAAATGTTTGAAATGGATGAAGTGTTTGATTTTGATCCCAAATGAACCTAAGAAGGACTTGTTTACAAGGCCAAGGTTTTGAAGAACAAGTTTTTCCCTTCAAACCAGAAGATTAATGTTTGCTCAAAAGACCATAAGAAAAAAGATGCACAAGAACATGTGTGGGGTTCAATTGATTTCATCTTGATTAGTGAATTGTTTTTACCAAAAACACTTTCTTGATTAGGTTTTCCAAACTAAGTGTCCAATGTCTTGATTTCTTCATATCCCACAAAGTATGTTATGTGGAATTTTGATGAACTCAAGGCAAGGGTTTACCTATTGTTTACTTTAGTAGACAAATCAAGATGTAATCCAATGTTTAGAAACCTCTAAGGATGTGAATCCCAAGGGCAAGCAATAACATATGGATTGAGTCAATTATATTTGTCTCCTAAAGGGTTTGAAATTTTGGATGATGAGGTTAAGTGTTTGTTTTCAAGATGTTTTCGATCAAGAAATGCATTTTGTAACCCAAGAATAAGTACAACCCTATGGATGTGAAAGACAATATTTGTTGGATTCCTACTTGGACAAGTCCAGCTATGCTTATCTTTAGCGAATGGTTAGATGCTTAACCCCACTGGCTCCCCTCCATGACACTCATTTATATGGGGCAACCAAGCATCAACACCCATGAAACTCCCATGGCATATTTTCCATTTCTACTAAAAGATCGTAAAATTGTGGGGTGGCTTCAAAATGACCGTTCTTGCACCAACAAATAGATTTAAGGATTTTGGCAATTCTAGAACATGGGTTTTAGTAAGGACTTTTCGTTCGTGGAGATTGACCCATACGACAAGAGTCCCCTTTCGGATCCATCTTGTCAGAATCAACCGTGTGATATTAGCGTTTACTCCAATACCCACATTTATATCCCGGTTGGAAATACTCTTGGCTTTAGAGTGTTACTGGTTGAGTCGTTCCCTTGGGTGAGTACTTTTTCCCCATGGCAGGCCCTCTAAGATAGACAAAAGCAAATAAAATTATTCATAGTTTGATCAATCCTTGTTTAGAAACAAAGGGAGAACACATGCAATAAATTCATTCACACTCGCACAAGATTTTGTTCAATTTTAAACCTAAAAGTGAAGTGTGGAGGTGATTGCTTTGTCTTAACCTAAAATCATGAAGAAGGCCTTTTGATTCTCAAGATCGCTATAAAGCGCGAGAGAAGCGCATACGTCCTTTTTCAATGAGGTTAATTTAAGTAAGCCATCACAAAAAAAAAATTGCACTTGTTCATTTTAGATCCCCAAAGCAATTGTGATTTCTTTTTAAGCACCAAAAGACAAATGAGAGTTGCTTTGTTCAATTGTTAACCAAAAAAAACTCTAGTAAGTTGTATTCCCAATGTTCATTTTAGCCCTTTTGTAGCAAAAAATTGAAATGTTCTTTTTAGAGCCCAAAAGAAATTTAGTAGGTCCTAAAATCTTGAAGGGGTAAAATCCTTAGAAGTGGGATTATAATTGCTCCCCAAAGTGTTCAAAAACACTTGATACAATGATGTGATAATGTTTTTTTCTTTGACTTCCATGCTCCATGATCCTTTAAAACCTGCAATACAAGATCCAAATGTTAAATGACATCAAGGAACAAAAAAATATGAAGGTTAGATAAATGATTAAGCATAAAAACCCTAAAATTTAGACCAAGTTTCATTGTTATTTGACATTAAGTGAAAATTTGAAAATTTTAACTCTATAAAAATTAATAATAACCAACACCATTGGATATATTATGAAATTATACCTCATTTCAAAAAAAAAATCTTCGAAAAAGACCAAAAAATGACCAAGATATGGCCATTTTAAGTTTGCATGAAAAAGAAAGAAATCCAAGCGGTTGTGTTTGTGATGGTGGCTCTGTTTGATTTTGTAGCGGCGCTATATGGCGACGCTAGAAACTCCAGTGGCATAGTTTGATTTTTGAGCAGTGCAGTTTGATTCCAGTGGTGCAGTTTGTTTCCAAAGCGGTTCTGTATAGCCCCGCTGGACTGTGAGCGGCACTATATGGCCCCGCTGGATTGTGAACATCATTGTTTGGAGTTTTTAGCAGTGTAGTTTGTTTCCAGCGGTGCTATATAGCCCTGCTAGACTGTGAGCAGCGTTGTTTCCTGTAAACAAACAAAAACACATAATTTTGACAAAAAACGTGATTGGAATGTGAGGCTGCCCTCCTTCTAGCGCCAAAATGTGAACCTAGATCCTAATACCTGCAAGAACACAACAAATGAACATATTAATAAAATCAAATGCAAGTTAGAATAAAGGTTCCCTATAAAATCCATTTAACCATATTTAAAATAGAAATCAAACAAGAACACAATGAAAGAAGATGAAAATAAGCTAAATCCTATTGAGAACATGCAAAGTCTTGATCTTATGGGGGAGTTGGTGCCAATTTGATGTGGAAATTGGCCCTTTCCCAACTCCTTTGCAAGTTTTTATGATGAATGGTGATGGTGATCCACGTTGTTAAAGATTCAAGTGTGCTCCATGATGAAAAAACCTTCATAACCTAGCTATGGATTCAAAAGTATGGATGAAGATTGCTCTAAATTTGAGTATAGTAAGTTTACTCAATTGGTGGATGATCAAATGAAGAAAGGAGCTCTTCATTTATAGAATGCTAAGTTGAAGAGATGGTCAAAATAGAGCAATCTGGGACTAACATTCAACCAATGGCAAGGTTCCACTTGTCAACTTGTGAATGGAGGAAGCTTTCAGAGCGCATTTTGATCAATGTGCAAGTTTGAAATTTGAATTTGATGAGATGACATGTTTAGGGGGGATGAAAGATGAGTTAAATGCCAAGTGGGAGACATGTAAGAGACAATGTAAGAGCTTTAAATGCTTTGTTGGATGGACAAGTCTATTTGGGGGGAGATTTCAAACTTGGAGAAATATTCCCTTTTTGATGCTATTTTGAAAGTAAATAGGGAATTATTAAATCAACTAAATGATTTAATTGTGCAAGTTGCAAAATCTAGAGGATTTGACTAATTAGGATTAGCATTGATCATGATTTGATTAATTTAAATGATGTTAGTTGATTTGAACATTTTGACTTAGATTTTAGGATTTAAATAACTCAAAATGAGAAGAGAATGATTTAGAATTAGTTAAATAAATATTTTTGATTTATTTAACCAAAGGGGGTGATAGATTTAATTAGATAAATGTTTGATTTATTTAATTGAATTAGATGAAATTTAGAAATTTAATCAAATAATATGGATTATTTAATTAAATAAAGATAGGAAGATGAAATGACCTAGCTAATTACACAGAGATGATGATTTAATTAAATCGAGGGATTTATTTAATTAAAAGGGGAATTATGAAAAATTTAATCAAATAAGGCTTATTTGATTAAATGGTTAGATAGAGGGATAGTTCAAGATGAGGCGATGTTATTAGATTAGGATCGAGTGTGCGATATCAATTTGTATATTTTCTATGTCTACAAATATAGTTGATGCTTTGCTATTGGAAGAAAATGTATGTTGGGGGTAAATTTGTATTGTATATGTATATCTTGCAGTTACAACACTACACAAATTATTTTATTAGACAGTGTTGCTCAATTCTTGTGTGTGCTTTATGCAGATGTGTTTAGCAAATCAAGACAAATAGAGGTGACCTAAGTCCCGACGAATTGAATTAAACATAGGTTATATAATGTTTCTCATTTAAGAATTGTAATGCAATATTATAGATTATATTACACTTGAACACTTTGGTGCAACAAAGTGGAGAAAAATTGTTTCTTATGGTGTCTAGTAAGGTATATTGTAATGGTTAGATTGATTTGAAATGTTGCTCAAGTCTATTGTGAGTTGTATCGTTATTGTTTTCCATTGAACTTGGTTGTCTACTATTCAAATAAAGTATATGTTTTTGAAATTTGTTTTGAATTTTGAGTGTGAATTCCCATGCTCTGGTTTAGTCTAGGTTAATTAGATTTTGTTTCTCTCCTTTAATGACATCCAGTAGTATGTGGGCGGTGTGAGTTTATTTGCTTCACCCATGCATTTTGTTTGATTATTCTTGTAGCGATAATTGTGCTTCCTCTCTAATTACATATTACATAATTTAAATTCCAAGCCAAAGCAATGCAAGATCTAGAAATTCAAAATATCCTTGCAGATCTCATCATGACACAAGTAATGCAAAGTTATTAGTCAATTCTAAAATGATAAGTTGAGTGGGTTGGGTTGCAAGTATATATATAAACATATTTTGGGAAATACACATTTGGCTTGTTAGTTCTGTTATGTATTTAAGATAAATGTTGTTTTCATATTCAATTTGCATATAATAGATGGACTCTAGAATTTATAAGATCTAAGGTTATTGTTATTAATAAATATATGTATTTTCACAGATACTTGTAGATTTCCAAGAGAATCCAAGGGCATCATAGAATCATTTCAAGAATCCCGACGTAATGTCAAATGCTTTTATTCTAGTATTTTTATCGTAAAAGGGATAATAGAAGGGTTCTATCTAGGGTAACTATTTATATATTTTCATCTCTTTGTTTGATGATTCTAACTTGAAATATGTCTAATATATTTGGCATTGGTATCTTGTAACTATTTTTAGATTGCATCAATGTCTAGTCTATTAAATATGCCATATAATATTTTGCAAACACAAGAAACTACCACAGTAATCAGTGTCTTCTGAGGCATTCTAGACCAACAAATATTTTTTGATTACGCTATCTGCCTCCTTGTGTCCTTGATGGTATGGAAAATATAGCTTAATAATTTTGGAAAAGATATCAAGTTTTCTTTTAATTGAAATCACTTGGTGTTTACTTGCAAAGTGAAAGAAAACATTATGAATTTGTGAGGGCTTGATATCTTTAAGGCATGGTTTTATGTAGAAATATTGAAATTGTTTGGTTTTCATTGGTGATTAAACTACTAAATTTTATTAAAAGTTGGTTTGGATTTGTAGTTGATCATGTTTAAAAATTGAACCAAACCAAGAATTTGAAATTTGAAATTTGAAAACAACCCAAATTTATTTAATTTGTTGCATGTGTTATTGATGTTCAAAAGGAAACTTCGCCAACATTTGATAAAAAGTGAAGCGTGAGAGTGATTTCACCAAATTTTACAACAGGTTGGTTAATGATTGTTTGCATGATCTCAGTGGTGGTGGTTTGAAACATTGATGATTATGCCAAGAAAACCTGTTATTAATGATTGTATTATGTTATGTGACTTATTTATGTTAGTTTCATTCTACAATCATTGATTTTTTGATTGACATGAATTCTCATCTTAAGGCCACTACAATCTGTTTACTAATCCCTCTAAGAAATTACAATGCTTATATCTAAGTCACCAGCATTTTTTTGTCATGATGTCTAAGGAGAAGATCCAACGATCAAATCTAAAGCCTTAGCAGTACTAAACTAGATGCTTCAAACATTGTTTCATTCCTATTAGAAAAGGAGGCAATAGCTTTAGGCAAGGACTCCAACTGTAACAAAACTCCTATTTAATATAAAAATTTATTAGGTTCTATGTCAATAAATTAATTATAATAATAGCAATACCTTTTGTGGGTAATGTGTCCATAGTAGACATAATAAATATTAAATTTATTATAGAATTTCACTCAAACTTAAGTTTTCCCATAACCTGGCTATTGATCAACCATTAAATGGATGATTGCATCCCTTATTTTTAGTCCCTTTATGATGCTATGATGTCCCAATTATATATGGTATATTGGATGTGCTCTATTCTTCTATGTTGATTGTAAATTAACATTTTAACACATTTTGGTATAATATATGATTGCATTGATATGGTTAGTTGATTAATGGTTATTACATTATTAATATTTTCTTAATAATTCTATGAAAGATATTATGTTGATTTTTTTGATAAGATATGTAGCATTTACGGGGTGTTGTATCCTTTACATGACGAGCCTCATGGGCCAAAAAGATCAAGTCCAAAAAACAAAAATCAGTAACCAAAAAAAAAACCACAGAAACAATAGACTAACAACCGACAAAAACACGTTGCAGACAAAGCGGCAATAGAATAACTAGCATTCTCCCAATTTTGAGAGAGGAGGTTAACAACATCCTCCCCGACCCATTCAGGGCCTTCTTCCACAGCCTTCTTATCCATCTCATCCTTAAGCACAACAAAGAGGGTGCTAGTCACATAGTAGACCAACTTGACAATGAACTAGGTCAATCCACTAAACTTCTTCTCAAGATTCACCATCCACTCCAGTAGCACACGATGATCCTTCCCTTTATCCACAGTCTTTGCAATGTTAGCACACTCCACATCTTGAGGGTCTGGGGACTAGGAAGCCAAGTTCTCATTAAGCATTTTTGTTGAAATCAGAAAAGTTGCTAGGCCCTTTAACAAACTCCTCTTTCTCAGACTTTTCCACATTCATGTTACCTTTGTTTTCAGACTGCTCCTCATCAGAAGAAATTTCCCTAATATGCACTTTCTTGTTATTTTTTGCCAACCTACTAGATCTCCTAATGTTGGTATTTTCAGCCCCAGTCTCCACCATAGTAGCAACCATAGTATCCCCCTTGGAATCTCTTCCCACCACATTCTTCCTTCTATTTTTGGTAGACGACGGCTCCACCAAACCTTTCCCCTCATCTTTCAATTTCTTCTTAGTAGTGGGTTTGTTCTCAGTCTCGGTAGGGGAAAACTTAAGCTCGCAAAGACTAGACACAACATTAGACTGGGCAATCCCCACACTCCCCTTTATCTTTTTGGTAGCTGGTTTAGGCTTAGGGGTTTCGGCAGTCACTAGAGGGGTTTTTGTTTTGGAGCCTTTAGATTCATCCAAAGAGATATTGGTCTGAACAGGGGGTTCAATTTCCTTAATGCGGACAGTGGCAATGGGTTTGGGAAGGCAGAGAGCGAGATGAAAATGATAAAGCCTCAAGATGAGGCCTTGGTGGAGCAGCAGGGGAGGAGAGTCCTTAGGGTTTTGGTCAGCAAATTCAATGCACTTCTCAATAGAGCTTTCAAAATCAATAAGTAAGAAAAATGGGAAGCTTAACAATATTTTATGGTGAAGGTGGTTCAAAAGAGGAAAATGATAGAAATAGAAATTTTTATATCTACCCTCTAAGGTGACATACTTCATCAGAGCAAGACAAACTTGGTCCCATGGCCACGAGAGAGCTTCTCTTTCAAAGTTGAACTGAGAGCAAACAGGTTTTTCATTACCCACAAAGAAGGTGTTAAGGCTTTCATTGTCCTAAACCTTTGTGTGCTTAGGGTACTTCTTACCAATGCATGAGATCCCCATCACCTGAGCAATCACCTCCTCATTTACCTCAAAGGAGATACCACCCATGGTAACCCTTCTTTCTTTCCAAGAACTCAAAAATTGTGCAGACAACTTCAGATTATGACCCACCAAGCTTTCCATTAAAGGTGCCAACCTACCTTCAACACAGATGTTCCAAACCAATTGGTCCTTGCAAAATTCTCCACAATTTTTTGGCTCTATTCTCACTCTATCGCCATCCATATCATCACTGTACACACTGAAAAACTAGGAAACTATGAGAGCAAAAGGTTATAATTTTTGACAAAGTGAGAGGTTACCCAAACACTATTATTTTTAAGTAAAACAAGAATGTGTTGGGTAATCAAGACCATGTACATGACACACACTTGAAAATTTAAATCCCAAAAGGAAATCTTCGCGATCTCATAAATGAAAATCTTCAAACGCTTGCAGCTAGGTATGTATAAAATGATGAAATTAGAAGGTTTTCCTTCCACATTGCCTTTGCACAAGTACTAATGAAATTTGGTCACAAGACCAAATTTAGAATTCCCTAAAGTCTTGCATTTTTTCAATAGAAGCATTTTAGCAGAATTGATAGGACAAATTAAAAGCTTCACATCATAATTACTGGTCACATCAAATTTGAATTCAAAAATCTACGAGGATATGTGATTATTGAGACAAGACCCCAAAAACATATTGTGTAAAGCCTTACCAAACTTGGTCATAACCTCAAAGTACCCCCCATTACTCCTCATAATTAGCTCTTTAATTTCAATTTCCACCCCATTATTCAAATTAAACCACTTTTTTGACACCTCAGCCATCAACTCCGTCCACATCACCTAATAGACAATAATGTGGACTGCCTAGAAGGCCATAGAAATCACATAATTAGGTATCATCATGACAAATACATGTGCCCTGCTCCCTAAGGATTAAACCTTATATACCTAGCGGTAGGTTCCCCATATTCCGCCAACACTTAGAATCTCTCCAATGGGTGCCAAGATTAGTAAAAGCATCAACAACTTGATTACCCTCCTGAAGAATGTGGGTAGCAATCTTCAAGTTCAACTTAGACACCAAATGATTTATATCTAACAATATGTCCTTAGTACTCCATCCTAGTAATTTGCCCAGATTAATAGTGTCAATCACAGACTTAGAATCCCCTTCAATATGTAGATTCTCAATCCCCATAGTGACAGCTAATTGAATGTCCTTTAGCAACACCCTTGCTTCCACAATCATGGAGGACTAAATCCCTATTCCCCCTGAGTAACTAGCCACGAAATTACCCCTACAGTCTCTGATTATACCTCCTATGCTTTCCCTACCTAGGTTGCCTTTGGCCGCACCATTAAAATTGAGTTTATGCCAACCACAATCAAGGGGTTTCCAAATAGTGTTTCGTCTAGCCCAGGATTTGGAGTTGTTCCAGATCTCACGAGGTAAGGGGTGAAGGAAGGGCCCAGACTAGCCCAAGATAAAGGATTTAATGTCCTTGCTCATAGCCCACTGAATGCCTAACCGCTCCAAAGCTAGCTCCCACACACTAGTAGCATATAGATAGTGCAGAAGTAAGTGATCCATAGAGTCTTCATTGCATTTGCATAACAAGCACCTATTAGGGATCTGGAATCCCCTTATCCTCATATTATCCTGAGTAAGGATTTTGTTGTCATAGGCCACCAGAAAGATTTTATTTTCAAGATCATGTATCTGTTCTAAACCTGTTTCCAGGGTTTGTGCTCAACCCCTTGGTCTGACAACAGATTGTAAGTCGATTTAACAGAAAGATTACCTAGCCAATTTTAGTCCAGTAGAAATCATCCTCCATGTTAGTTAATGGTAATCTGGTAAGGGAGAGTAGGTCCTACAGAGACTTAGCCAGAGAACACAACTTAGGAGACAAAGGGCAGCAAAGGATCATATATTTCCACCTCCTAGCCCTAGGTTGACCAAACAGGTAATCTCTAATATAAAATCCAAAAAAGAGTTGTGCCAGCCTCATAAGGTTCCTAAAATTAGAGTGTGTGAGGAGGGTGTCTAACAACCAAGAGTCTTCCCAGAATTTGGTACTGTTACCATTCCCAATCTTCCACTTCATCCTTGTCATGAGTAACCCATGCAATCTGCAAATGTTCTTCCAAGCCAAAGAACCTAAAGGATGATCATCAAAGAGGATATTATCATAGGTCTATTTTGAAGATACTTAGCATTCATAATCTTGCACCAATCCTTTTTATTCCTCAATTGGTCTCAACCCACCTTAGCACTCAAAGCCTTATTGGCACAAAGGATATTCCTGATCCCAAGCCCACCACAAGGTTTAGGTTTACAAACTTTGTCCTATTTAACTAGAGAAAACTTTTTCTTTTCCTTGGTCCTCGACCATACAAAATTTATTTGAATTTTTTCAAACTTCTCAGCAATATATTTGGGGATCTTGAAGATGGAGAGGAACTGAATATTTTTCTACATTCAATTAAATCTTGTACCAACCATTTGATGTGATTTTATTTTAATACATTTCATCATATCCATTATTTTTAAATATTAATCCCCTCAATGCATTTGTACATATAAGTAAACAAGAACACAATCATTAATACCATCAAGGGAGTTGATTGACAACATCGATACACATCAAGTCTTCCAAGCATACCACCAAGATAACTTAATTGTATATCATCAATCATTAGGAAAATTTTAACAAAGTTAAAATCACCCACTAGTGTAAGGGCAACCAAGTAGGTTGGGAAAAATGTCACAATGTGATTGGTCCTTACAAACAAGCATCTAGTTTACATGTGTCTTTGTGGTATTTGGTGTATATTTTGATTGCAAAAGAAAATAATGATGGTGGCAACTTTGATCTCTATCACCAAAAGAATATTTTTGACAATAGGTTTAAGTTTTTTTTTTTTAGATGATGATTTTCTTAATTTATTGAAGATTATCTTGGGGATGGAGTATATTGAAAATGGTGGGTTTGTGCAATTGAAACAAATAATAATGAAGGATCTTTTGGAAAAAAATAAAGATGATTTCAAGTAAGAATGTTTGCAAGGTTGTGTTTGGATTTGTTGATCCACATTATAGGATGGAGTTTGATAGGGTGGCAAGGCAATGAAAACCCCACTAGCCCCTCTTTGGGATGCAGTGGTTGGCTCATGGGATAAATTTAGTGTGTGCTATTAGAGGTTTATATAAATAAATGAGTTTATTTCTAGTATTTGATCCCTCTACATGAACCTACAAAATTACATTCTACACTAAATTGTTAGTTGCATTAATTGTTAACTAGATGTTACAATCATGCTTACCCTGCCTAACATGGATGGAAATAAGTTGATTAGATCAATGCTAAATAGTGAGTAAATATAAAGTTATGGAATTTAGTTAAAATTTCCTATAATTCCTATTTTGACCTATAGTAAGTAGAGATATTTGCTTTACATGTTTCTTTTAAGGTGACTACTAGATATAAATCTATAAATGTTGATAGATGATCCAATGTAAAGATGGTTTTAGGTGGTGGGTTTGAATTTGATGGCTGGGTGTCAAATTGAGGTTATTGGCTCATGTGTTTGCAACATATTCCTTATATTTTCTATATTTGTGAGAATGATTTGTTTTTTAGTTCTACTTTTTTGATTACATATAATACCTAGTTAGTTTCTCTATATATATTTTGTACTGTATTAACCCAAGAAATACTCAAATTACTTCCTAATGGCTTCTCTCAATATTTTTTGTTTTGTAATCTTTATCCAGTACTTCTGATTTTCAAGCGGGGTCTCCTATTGAACCCCTAGAAATTTAATAAAAAAATATATTTAACACTAATTTGAGTTATCAAAATTTATAAGATAAGTTATAATTGCAATTCTCAAATTCGATAATAAATTAACAAGTCTCAAGCTATTAACAAAGTTTTGAAGTATGGTGCTTTGCATAAATATATAATTATTGTATTTAAAGAAACGATTGTGCATAAATCTAAGGATCCTTGTTTAAGCTAAGCATCCATGCATAAAGATAAGGTTCCTTAGTAATGCAATAGATTTCATAGTCTTGCATAATGCAATTAAGGAAATTCATGCATTCTAGAGGATTGCATAATGTAATTGAGGTATGAGAATTATGGAAAATTATTAGTCCCTGCCGATCTATAGGTGGAGACTAATGGTTTTTTTTTCTCTTTTTGGTTATTAATTCCTTTTTGGGGAGTCGGGTCAGCAGGAGAAAAACTTTCTAAGCAATGGTTTGAAGGGATTTCCTTATTAAACTATAATTTCAACTATTTATTTTAAATTTTATTATTGGCAGTTCATATTTTTGTAGGGTTTTTGGCTTTTTCTAATTACAAATTCAATAGAAAATATATTGTGATGAATAAAAAATGAATAGATTATGCTCAAAAGTTTAATCTAATGTTTTCATGAATCGTATTGGTATTAATTTACATAGGAGACTCGGGTCGAAAAATTTAAGCCATTTCCTAATGTTTGGTTTATGTAGCTCAAGTTCCTGCCAAACGATGCAAGATGGCATTCGTTAAACATGTAAGTTGGTGCCTAGTGTAATGTGGATTCAATGTTTTTACCTCAATAAAATGGCATTAGTGATATCTCAGTAACCATGCATGAGGGTAAAATGTAGACTTATGCCAATGTTTGGTTTTTCTAACTTTTTTATTATTTAAAAATTTACAGTTTATTTGGATCACCATTGGACATTGCATATTTTCCTAGGGTTTTAGTTTCCTCAAAAATCTTTTTAAAAAAACTATCGAATAGGAAAGAGGGTGAATAATATATGAAGAATATTTTACAAAGTTCTTTTTTGTTGATTGCCTTTAGGAACTGTTACCAGATTTTTACCTATGGCTCAATCAGGTAGAGCCCATTGATATCTTAAAAAAAATGGTACATTTTCTATCTCCCCTACATTGCATTCATGTGTACAAATGAAATAACTCAAAAGATTACAAAAATTTAAATCATTGCATTTATACAGATGCATGAAACATAAGAAATATTTTGCAAATCTCTTACAAAAAATTAATCTTTATTGAATAGAAATATTCATTTCACTCACACAAGTTGTGAGTTTAACTTTTTCTTATTCAATGCAAATCAAGATAGATATATACATGAATGAGTAAATGAAGGGAAAGAATGTGCATGTAGGGAGGGTAACCAGTCATTGCCTAAGAATGACTGATTTTCTTGTCTCTTCTTGTCCAACTGCTACCTGAGTTGACTTGTCCTTCCTAGTTCCTGTACTCCTATTTCTTGCATTAAGTGAAAACAATGTGTTAGAGCAGTGCTCTAAGAAATGAAAGGTTACATACCATACATGATCACTTACCTATGCACATATAAACCTATCTCAATCTACATTAAACAAACATTTATATCATGAATGTCCTAAAGAAAACATTGAAGCCATCAAAATAGCACACCAAAATACACATATTTTTCTAACTTGTTTGTTTCATGTGCAGCTACAAGTGTAATCATTTCTTTATTTTGTTTAGTTCAAATGAGTGGTGGAAATGTGGCTCCCACAAGGGTTGAGCCTAGCTCATAACAATTGATATAAATAGTGTGAATATCATAAAATCTATATTGTGTTTTGCAAAAGTTTTAAAAAACAACTTCATATAAGGGAAATGATTGCATCATCACAATATATATGTGAAGCCTTTTATGTATACTCTAAATGCATATACTATTTCATTGTAGAACAATTATATTAATGCAGAGCCTTTTGTTATATAAAGAAAGGTACATATTGTTGAATATCAAATGGTAGAAAGCACTATCATCATGAATATTCAAGATGACTGATACCATCACAATGTTAGCAGCAAAGGGCAGTGATTAGATATTAATACAAGAGCCTCAATAGGTCAAACACCTCAAGTCAATGATCATGAGGATATACATAGCAGTCAATAAATAAAAGGATAGTCCTAGATCTTTGTTCACAAAGTTCAAGGGACATAGACAGTTATATTACAATCTGGGGCAGTCTAAGGCATATTGATAGCTAGTACTCATAAAGGTATTTGAAACAGTATCCCATACAAGCCTCACAGCCTTACCTTAGACCAGTCAAAGAAGATTCATGACAAAATATAGTCACGAACTCAGTCATTTTTGCCTCAAAGTTTATAAGCATTATCAGATGACAGTGTACAATTTTTCCTCAGCATCATTACATAGTGAAAACAATAAGAACTCATCTTTTTACAGCGTGAAGACTTTACATAGAAGAATATAAATTATTTATAGGGAAAATATTGTTATACATATAATCAAAATGAGATCTACAGAAAAGTGTGAATAACCTTCAGGTTATGCATTAAGATATCAAGAAAAATACAAAAGGTAGCTTTTTCTTTATCTTCTTATTGGAAATCAGACAGTGAGTGAAATGGAGGACACAAGTTTTGATTCTCAAAATAAAGAAATGTACCCACTCAGGACTCATGTCGACAAGCTGCAGGAGCTTGAATGAGCTCATTTTTTGGCTTAATAGAAAATAGAACGAAGATTTTTATTTCGCAGTCAGCAAACAAAACAAGGGTTTCTTGTGCATAAAGGGTTTTGATCATAAAGGAAATGGATAAAATGCGTAAATACTAAACTCATACTGCTCAATGGCATTTTACAAACCCTTCTATTTTCACATGGCAACATTTTCTTACATAATATGCAGTTTTTCAACGAAAGAAATCCATGTTCAAAGCAAGGTCATGGCTCAAGTAATTCAAGTATGGAAATGGAAGCAACATTCACTGAGGTCAAATTATGAATAAAAAAAATTCATAAAGCTTTTGAATCTTTTCCTACACTGTGTGATGGCTTTCAATCCTTTGAGTTTTTTCAAACAATGAAAGAAACCCAAATGAATAAGAAAGGTCGTGGCCATTGAAGTGCAAGTCAATTAGCATAAAGATGAGTAATATGAGACTGAGCTTGAGATGAGCTTTAGAGTTTAGGAAAGCAAGAATAAACATATACCCAGATGCTGAAAGTTAAACCCTCAATTCAGAATGAAGCCTTTTGCCTATAAAAGGAAAAATGCAAATAATAAATAGGAAACCCTCATGATGACGCAACTAGCAACAAATTTATTTTGCAAGAGAAGTATTCAAGAATATACAGAAAAATCACAAAGGTTGCGGCCTGTAAGCTCTTAGTGAGCTTCAGATTCAAAACAAAAGCCAGATATTGAAGAAGATCAAACATTACCTTATGTTTTATGCTTCAAATCTTCATAAAAGTCTTCATAATGGCATACAGAGGAGATCTCCAAGCAAAAAACTCAGCTAGGTTTTTCCCTATGGTGGTGGCATAGCTTCTTCATGAAGCTTCAAACATAATGAATGAAATATTTATTTTGCTTTTATTTTGTTTTAGGTTTTGAGAAACCTCAAGGCCGATAGAAGACTTTGGCATTTTTGTCTTATCTTTTTAAGAAAAACAAATGTCAACTAATCTAAAGCCCATGACCTTTTGGAGATATACATGCCTTAGGAAAATATGATGCCTTGTATGTTTTACAAGCCTTGAAAATATCAGTGCCACCTCACCTTAGAAATGAGATCCTTATTGCTTGTGCTTGTACGTGCTTTCCAGATTATTAGCTAAGTTTCATATGTGCCTATTGTAAAACAAATGACTTTAAGGTGCAATTATAAGCGTTAAGTCATATTGTTACTCTTTAATGCAAATATGGATGACTTAGTCAATTGATAAAACACATGGATATATTTGTATTTATGACTTGGAGGGCATCTTGGGAAGTTAGAATTTGTTTGCAAACATATCCCACAAATATTGGAGCTGTTTTTGACTCTTATGAGCTTTGGAGGGTATTTTGGAGCCATTTTCAGTTGTCATCATGTTTGACATGGTCAAACTTGACCATTTCAATGCTTTGGAGCTTTTATGGATAAAATCTAGTTTCTATATTTTTGGCTTTTTGAAGCCATCCGACCCAAGAAGTTCTAGAACCTATTTTGGTGGAGCTTGTTTACTTAGTCATTTTTTTTGGACTCATTTTGTAATCAGTTCTTGATTATACAGTTTGCTAGACTTAGTGACTTTTGAAGTCCCTTGGCAGATTTTTTCAGACTTTTGTAACTCAGTCTTTTGGCTTATATAATAGTGGATACCATGATTAAACAATAAAGTTAAGTATTTTACCTTCTTAGTTCTTCTATTCCATTGTGTGCATGTGTTTGATTGATGAAGTTACTTGTGAATGTTTTCTAATTCCTTGTGATTTCTGTCTCAAAGTTAGTACCTTTTACAAAAATATATGCATATTGCAAGTCATAAGTTGTATCAAAATTTGTGAATGCTTCTAGTTGTGAGAGTAATCTTTCCCTCTAAGAGATTGACATTTTAACGATCCTCTTATGAAATACTTATGCAAGAAGCATATGAAATTGAGTTGTGTGAGTTGAGCTTTATCATTTGATTAGATTATGTATGTAAGTTGTTCACAAGTCAGGTTAACAGTTAGGTGTATCACCATAGAGATAAATTATTTCATTTTACGTTATCTTTTTACTCTTTCCCTCAACAGAATCAGTAGTTTAGGTGAGTACCATAGGAAGTCAGCCTTCTCCGAAGGTCTAATCTTATTCAAAGTGGGATCATTCTCATGTTTCACTAAATTGTTGAATTCTAAATTCAATAGGGTACAAATTTAAGTGTTAACAAGAACATGGTCTACATGATGAAATATTTGGTGAGTATTCATTAAAACAAGTGTGGACATCTATCAATTTCTTCCTCAACCTCTAGAAAAACTTATATTTTGGTTGCTACTCCACTCAGTGCTTGATTTTGTATAGCAATGTTGTGGGTTGCATTTTTGTGTGATTTTTTTTGTTTTAAAAGATATTTATATGAGTAAATAGTTGTTATCATAACTACCATTTGAACTTTTTGTTTTACAAACATAAAATTTCAATCCTTTTTTTGTTGTTATAATGGTTTTCAGACTCATGGCAGAAAGCGTGTATTTTAGTTTGTATATTCCATACTCTACAACATGGGGTTCCTACTACTTTTTGGGAGATCTCTAAAGGTACTCTATTTCATTTGCCTGTTGGCCTGTATAAATACAACAATAAGGTAGAAATTTCATAGGTTGAATACAATTGATGCTTTGCTATTGGAAGAAAATGTATGTTGGGGGTAAATTTGTATTGTATATGTATAGCTTGCAATTATAGCACTGCACAAACTATTTTATTAGACAATGTTTCTCAATTCTTGTGTGTGCTTTATGTAGATGTGTTTAGAAAATCAATAAGACAAATAGAGGTGACCTAAGTCCTGACGAATTGAATTAGACATAAGTTATATAATGTTTCTCATTTTTGAATTGTAATGCAATTTTATAGATCATATTACACTTGAACACTTTGGTACAACACTGTGGAGAAAAAATGTTTCTTATGGTGTCTGGTAAGGTATATTGCAATGGTTAGATTGATGTGCAATGTTGTAATGCCCAAAAATTTCTACCACAAACTCATCTAAATTACATATCAAAAACTTCAAAATTTCAATCACAACACAAGATCAACTCACAATAAGTATGCTTTCAAGCAAGAATGGGGAACCTAAGGGGTCAGACCTAATTCCTTGGAGGCTCATCTAAGATGGCCTTGCCTACTTACGTGCAACGCAGAGGAATTGTAGTTCAACACTTGGGTTCACTTCAGCTCATAACTGACTAACCAACAATAACGCATGTCATGTGGGTTTTGTTCACGACTAGTCTACCAACACTTTTGGCTAACACATGCAATGCACCATAATGGTCAAAATATGAAAGAAACATTGCTAATAATTTTGATCATAAAATTCAGCTAACAACTTTCAGCTTGCTGATTGCAGCGAAATAGACAGTACTAAAATACCCATAACTTTCACTCTATTTGGGCTAACACATGCAATGTACCATAATGGTCAAAATATGAAAGAAACATTGCTAATAATTTTGATCATAAAATTCAGCTAATAACTTTCAGCTTGCTGATCGCAGTGAAATAGATAGTACTAAAATACCCATAACTTTCACTTTGTTTGTCTAAATTGAAAAGTTCAATATGTTTCAGAAAGGGGGAAACACAAGGAATAAAACCCAGAAAATGTTTATCATGAATCCTAAACATGTATGAGCAGCTTTTTCTGCAACTAAGTTCACCAGATTCATATATTATGCTGATCTCAACAAAACACATTTCAAGATTAGACAAGAATGATGTCATAAAATAATACATTAATTTACTTGAACCTAGATGTGAGAAAATCTCAAATCATTTCAATAAAAACCTAAATGTAATTGAATATCAAATTATTTCTATAATTGAAAATTCACAATCAACATAAATCAAAACTAATTCAAATAATATCTATTCCAACTATGGATCTAGAAATTGTTATTGATCATTATCAAAAGATTAATATATATAGGTTAATAATTAAATCCCAACAATATTCTCCAACTCATTTTTTTCTATTATGAATTTAACTATTTATCAAACTACTGGTTAGCAGTTCTAAATCATGGAAGAAAAAAAACATATCTGGAGGTTTATATTACAACTCTATATTTGCTCTATATTAATGTTGGCTGTAGTTAATATTTTGATTCATATTTTTGAATTGGTTGTAGTTAAAATTTGCATTAAGATCACAACATGGTGCATTCATTGTATGCTCTGATTATGCACTTATTTTTCAGTCCCAGTGTCCTTTCATGGTCTATAATGGACATTTATTTTGAAAGTGGCACCCTAACACATTCGAATAATGGAGTAAGACTGACACCGTACAATTTATATATATAAACAAAACTATCGTTCTACCCTAATTAACCTTTGACATGAAGTTCGATATTCCAAATTGGAAATTCATAAAATATGGGCATCATTTGATGAACATCATCATGGTACAAGAAGATCATTAAACTACTACTCCAGCTAAATAAAAATAAATACAAATTCTAATCCTTTAAATGCCTAAAGAATTTTAAATAACATACAAGACATTTTGATAGAATGATCTAGAGGTTTTTTTTTTATGTGAAAGGAGGATGTATTGACAAGGTGTACAGATTACAGGAAGAATGCCTTTAAAAATTGCATGAAACACAAATAGTCGTAGGAAATGCATGAATAGTTCTATGGTAAGAACTTTACATCTTCTCTCTTTTCTTTTTAAGATAAATTGTGAATGTTTTAGTCTAATGCTTCATTATAGTTCACTTAGTTTATATTTTACATTATCCAATTCTACAGTCAAGATGTATTACAATCTGCTGCATGTATATACTTCAAATTTCAACAAGGCTTAAAAATGAAAGATGGTAATGTTCTTAACATTGAAACATTATTTATATCCTATATTCTACTATTTTATAGTTTCAACCATAACGTTTCCTTCCATTCAAGACACAAGTAGAGTTGGCACATCAACCAAAATATTCAAGTCTTCACACTTGAGATGAAAAATATACACATGAGACCACATTTCTTTGAGGTATTTTTTCAAACAGTTCACTGCCTTGTCTATGCTAACACATTTTTCATACATGTCTATCAAAGCATTTTATCAAACAGTTCATTGCCTTGCTGCTATGGCTAAAAGCCTAAAATAGGTGCTTCAGACAAGCTATAGATGCTTTAGAAAAATCTATCATAGCATAACAGTAAGCAAATATAGCTAGACAAGGGAATGAAAAAATGCCTCAAAGAAATAATGGTCTCATGGTGGTGGAATGCATGACAAACAAATTGTTGTGGATTATGGCATTCCATCACCATGAGACCACATTTCTTTGAGGCATTTTTTTCAAACAGTTCATGCCTTGTCTATGCTACTACATTTATCATACATGTTTACCAAAGCATTTTATCAAACAGTTCCTTCCTTGTTGATATGGCTAAAAGCCTAAAATAGGTGCTTCCAACAAAGCTATGGATGCTTGGAAAAAATCTATCAAAGCATACTAATAATCAATAGCATAGAAAAGGCAACAAACTGTTTGAAAAAAGCCTCAAAGAAATGTGGTCTCAATGGTGATGGAATACCATGACAATCCATATCAATTTTCTTGTCATGGAATTCTTCATGCCATTCCATCACCATGAAACCACATTTCTTTGATGCATTTTTTCAAAGAGTTCATTGCCTTGTCTATGCTAACACATTTTTCATACATGTCTATCAAAGCATTTTATCAAACAGTTCATTGCCTTGCTGCTATGGCTAAAAGCCTAAAATAGGTTCTTTCGAACAAGCTATGGATGCTTGGAAAAAATCTATCAAAGCATAATAGTAAGCAACAAGCTGATGCAATACAAAGATTTCCAAACCACTCAACAACTCAGGGGACTCTTGTCCCAAACTCATCTTGGAGAAGATCAAACAAAATTTCAACATTTCATCAAAAATCTACTTTTCATCCACTCAAATTCTCTTATCATTCATCATTCATCCTTCCACAAATCTGTATTCCAATTGACTCATTCAAAGCAAAAAAACCATTTTAGAAAACTTTGATTCAATCAATTAGATCAACATGCATTTCAAAAACACCATTTTCAACAAGGCACTCTTCCATTCAATCAATTCATTCAACTTGTCCCAAATAGTCAATCCATCATTACAATTGGATTTTAGACTTTTACCAGACCATCAAGCACTGTGAACATCATTATTACAACTGATACAAATTAGGAACTTGCTCTCTTAACTTTGTTTTGACTGAACTTACAATTTTATTTATTATTTTACACCAAGTCTCCTCACTGTCCAACTGTCAAAACAACATATCTAACTTCTAAACACTATCCAAGGCTCCATACATCCCTAACACCATCACTTAGACAACATTATCCCAAAATCAACTCACCAATCACTGTTAGGTCAGACTTCTATTCTCTGAGCAGTCAAGGCACTACTTCTCAATGAGACATTCATGCCCTAAATCGGATAAACAAACACACTAGTTTCAAAACCCAAGATCCAAAACACTTTTTAGAGACCTCTTACTACCCATGTCCTTATATCAAAAACTTAGAATAACTTATATTGAAGAAATAAGCAGTTTTTAGTCTGAACGCTGTAAAAAAGGCTACTAAAATAGGCCTGATTTTCAAAGAAGACCCCCTTCAAACATTCCCAAAACACTTAAAACCTCAAAAAAGTCATTAGACATAACACAAAACTCCCAATTTATCCATTTTCAGGGATTAAAAGACTCCTTTTGATAGTATATTGACAAACCCTTGTTTATAGGGTGAAAAACTCAAAAATTAATGAGGGTTTCCTATATAGGCTACATGCAAACTTCAAAACCTCTAGCCAACCATTGGAACATGTCAAAATACATCTAAAAATGCATTTGGAAACATCTTCTAACCCATGCACTTGTTCTTTCTCCACTGTCATGCTGGAAACTGTTCATTTTGACTAAAAAACTCAGAATTTTTTGTGTAGCAGCAGCTCCTTCAAGATATTCTTGCTTTTTCCTCCACTCACAAACATCAAAACATAAAAAATAACCTATCCCTAACCTACTCCACCAATCTACCTGACCTACATTGGTGGAGTACTGTGGAAATTCCTTATAAGACTCAAAACTCAATGCACAGGATTTCAGACTGAGCCATAAGAAGAATGCTCAAAGAAACATTAAATTTATTGGATTCCTTCCCAAATGGATGCAAACAAATGGTGATTCCCCAACCTACTGGAAACAATCTAAATTTGAACCCTAAACTCTTGCACAGTCCGTACAAGTTAAGAAACAACTGAAAAACATAGAAAATAAGCTAAAACATGGAACTCTTTGTTAATTTAATTCTTCCAGAATACAATGATCTCTTTGCTCGGCCTTTACAATGCTTTTAAAGAAGTTTCCAACCATCAACTACCTCTTCATCTTCCTTGAATGACCTATGACTCGTCCTCTTCCTTGATTTTCTTGATTTTCTTATTTTGTCTCTTCACATTCCTTCTTTTTCTCTCTTTTACATATTTAGCATTTTGACAATATTACACTTTGTGCTTTTTCATGCCTTGATTACATTTAATTTTGGCATTACATGGACTTAAATACATTTTTGACAACTTAGCCTTTTGAAGGCATTACATGACCTAGGTGCTCCTGCACCACAAGCTATGGTCTCATGGTTTTTTTTCACATCAACGTGATTTGATTCACGTGAAAATCAGCGTGAACTAGATTTTGTATTATGGAGCTATATTAAGCTGCCACTTCAAAAACCAATGTAACAATGATACAAAATAATGTTTGAGACTACAAGAAGGCATCAAAATGGCTAGTGTACTAAACAAATTCTTATGATTTATGAATAATGTTGATAACTCTACTCAGTTGGCTTCTTTTTTCAAAATCATACAAATTGAACCTAGCATCAATAGACTCTATATATCAAGCTACCATAATTCAAGTTACATCGGTACATATCACATTGACACAGCACGAACAATGAGGAATGGCCTATTTCAACATACCTCAAACCCTTAAGAGATCGATCAGGTTGAGCGTAGCTTAGGTGATTAGAGTGTTTGGAGTCGAAGAGGAACCATGCCTAAGCGTAAACATACCTTTCGAGGATGCATTGGAATGGATTCGTTTTGGTCACCGCGAGTTAATAGAACAAAAATTGCACCACCTTGCAACTTTCCACTTGCTTGCATTTAACGCTTTTTCCATCAAGCTGGCTGGATAGCACGGGAAAACCACTCAAGATAATGAAAACCGAGAGAGGTTCGCGTAGAGGGGGCCCAACCACGATCCTATAGGATCGGATGAGAAGTTTTTTAAGCATCGCGATTGTCAGGCTAACCTCATATTTGAAGTTTGCAGCCATTTGCCCTTTGCACCCTTAAAGGGATTGATCGGTTGAATGTAGCTCGGGCGATTACTGTGTGTTTTGGGTGTGAAGAGGACCATGCCTAGATGTAAACATGCCCTGTTGGATCGTTGGAACAGCCCGTTTAGGTCGCGAAGTTCGCGAACAAAATTGCGCACCCTTTGCAGCTTTCCATTGCTTGCATTTGACTTTTCTATCAAGCTGGCCCCGGACACCCGCGGAAAACCACTCGAGATAACAAAATGAGAGAGAGGTTATTGTAGGGGGGACCAACGTGATCCCATAGGATTAGACGAGAATTTTCTAAGCATCACGGTGTTCGAGTAACCTCATGCTAAATTTTGCAGCCATTTTGCCTTTTGGACCCTTAAGGGATCGATTCGGTTGAACGTAGCTCGGAGTGATTCCGCGTATTTTGGGTGTGAAAGGTTATACCCTGCATAAACATGCCTATTCAAACTACATTGGAATAGTCTGTTTTGGTCCTGCGAGTTCTTGGGGAGACAAAAAATTGCCGCTTTGCAACTTTCCGCGCTTCCATTTGACATTTTTCCATGTTGAAAACTAGACTACTATAGGAAAACCACTCTGAGACCGCGAAAACCAAGAGTTATTGTAGAGAGGCCGCGTGATCCATGGAATTAGGGTTGGGAATGGTGGAATCATTGGACCCTTAAAGGGATCAATGCAGTTGAAACGTAATTTCAGGCGATTCGATGTGTTTGAGTGTGAAAGGACCGTTCCTAACATAAACATGTCTATTGGGCGTGTTAGGAATAGTCTGTTTGGTCACATGAGTTGCAAAACAAAAATTGCACCACTTTGCAACTTTCCACTGCTTCTATTTGACACTTTTTCCATCAACTGAAAAGTGGACACTACAAAAAAACCACTTTGAGATAAGAAAAACTGAGAGAGATTATTGTAGAAGGGCCCAACATGATCTCATAAGATTAGACGAGAAATTTCTAAGCATCACGGTGTCCGAGTAACCTCAGGTTGAAGTTTGCAGCCATTTTTTCCTTTGGTCCCTTAAGGGATCGATCCGGTTGAACGTAGCTCGGAGCGATTCCGCGTGTTTGGGTGCGAAAGAGGACCATTCCTAGTGTAAACATGCCTATTCAGACACGTTGGAACAGTTCATTTGGTCACACGAGTTGCAGAATAAAAATTGCACCACTTTGCAACTTTCCACTACTTCCATTTGACACTTTTTCCATCAACTAAAAATTGGACACTACGGGAAAACCGCTCCAAGATAACGAAAATCGAGAGAGGTTATTGTATAGGGGCCCAACACAATCCCATAGGATCAGACGAGAAGTTTCTAAGCATCATGGTATCCAAGTAACCTCATGCTGAAGTTTGTAGCCATTTTGCCCTTTGGACCCTTAAGGGATTGATCTAGTTGAATGTAGCTCAGAGCGATTCCACGTGTTTGGGTGCGAAAGAGGACCATTCCTAGTATAAAAATTCCTATTCAGATGCATTGGAATAGTCCATTTGGTCACATGAGTTGCAAAACGAAAGTTGTACCACTTTACAACTTTCCACTGCTTCCATTTGACACTTTTCCATCAACTAAAAACTGGACACTATGAAAAAAAAACTCTAAGATAACAAAAACCGAGAGAGGTTATTGTAGAGGGGCTCAACATGATCCCATAGGATCAGACGAGAAGTTTTTAAGCATCATGGTGTCCGAGTAACCTCATGCTGAAGTTTGCAGCCATTTTGCCCTTTTATACCTTAAGGGATCGATCCGGTTGAACGTAGCTCAAAGTGATTTCATGTGTTTGGGTGCAAAAGAGGACCATTCCTAGTGTAAAAATGCCTATTCATATGCATTGGAACAGTCCATTTGGTTAGATGAGTTGGAGAACGAAAGTTGCACGACTTTGCAACTTTTCACATGACAAAAAGACACCTAGCCTTTAAATCTTGCTTCCAAAATTTTACCAGACCTTGGTACACTTAATTCATCTTTATTTTGACATGAAAAAAGCTAAAATACCTTCTTACAACACTGTTTAATCAGATTTCATAATTGCTTGCACTAGAAGACCAAATTTGCTTGTAAGTGCTAAAACACTAAATCAGGTGTAAAATGCAAACCACAATGAATCTTTACAGGATAAATACATTTTAGGGTACTCATTTTGGCCATTAAAAATATATATCATTTTTAGATACACTTATTTTGGAACACGTGCCTGCTATCTCAACTTCTTTGCTTCTAAAGAACCCCAAATAGGCCATTTTAACAAAGAAAGTAGTCTTTAATCATCACCAAAATACCAATAAACCTCAAATAGTCTTTTTCCATGTGTAAAAACTCTCAAATAAACAAGTTTCAAGATGGAAAACACCCAACAATACACAAAATCTGTAAACCCTTGATTATAGGGTGAAAATCACAAAAATCAGTGAGGGTTTCAAGTATCACTCTAAGAAACCTCAAACACTCCGGCCAACACTTGGATCATTCCTTATTATGTCTAAAAATTCTTTTAAAATCATTTACCTAGACATGCATTCATTATTTCTTCCATATCCTGCATAAAACCTCCATTTTTGGATGAAAAACTCATATTTTGGCTATGTAGCAGCAACTCCACTTTTACATTATTGACTTCCCTGCACAAAATGACTCAACCAAAACAATAAACTGATGCAGACAAGGATTGGAATCTTTCAACAAACATATTTAGATTATTCCTAAGTAATTTGCAAAACCCTAAGTATCTATCTTGACAATTATCTCCTTTCAACTAGGTCTACTCTAGTAGCCATACAAACCATGTTTTGGGGCTTTATCACTTTAGCTTCCCAAATGAATTC
Organism: Sequoia sempervirens; assembly: GCA_007258455.2. NCBI lineage: Eukaryota > Viridiplantae > Streptophyta > Pinopsida > Cupressales > Cupressaceae > Sequoia > Sequoia sempervirens. The sequence continues at coordinate 694,493,417 of VDFB02000003.1, forward strand.
TCAAATAAATGAATATTTTTTAAGGCATATCAACTGATTCAGAGTAGGGTGGAGGAATACAAATTCAGACTTAAGAACCAAGAAACCAAATCAGGTTCATATATCTAATTCAGCTTCCATAAGGTCAACACTATAGTCTTCCAATTCACCACTGAACAACTAAAAGACCAATTCCTTAAAGAGAATTGTAAGAAAATCCATTGATCATCCAAATAACATTCATACTTCATCAAGAAGACAAATCCAAGCTTCCACCTAAGATTCATCTGCCAAAGCTTAAAGAAACATCAAGGTATCATGCTCAAGGGCTACAAGAACTAGCCCAATTTTACAAACAAACCCACCTTTAAACTTCTTTTCATAACAAGATCTGCTAGACAGTCACAAATTGTGCTTCAAAACCACAAATTTTTTGGTCAAATACTCCGTACAAGTTTGTTAACTTGCTGCTCCAACAAACCCTCATTTTCCTTCCTAAAATCTTTGGTTTCTCAAGATCTTCACTCAAACAGCCACAATTCACAAAACCAAAACATAAAACATGTTTCCCTAGGTCTTCTCAGACCTTCCAACCCTTCCTAAACTCAATCCCAACACAAATTGATGAAAAGACAACTTGAAACCAGTATTTTCACATAGAAACTTAACATTTTTTGCCTAGGCATCATAAGAATTCAGACTTAAAGACTCCCCCTCACCAAGAAACTTCATTCCACACCTAATATAAATGCATGCAAGTCTTCCCACCGAGTCACATGGCTTTACAGTAGGTGGGAAGACAAAAATTACATTTTTTAATCAGAAAATAGTGATAAATTTGTTACATGGGCTACTACAGAAAAATCAGTATTTATCCCTCCAAAACGAATATTGGAAGCCCTAAATGGAAGAAAATGGAAGCTAATTCACAATACTACATGAAAACATGAATGAGAAAGCCTTCTAATAATGTACGGGTCCGTATAGGTGAAGGAAACTCTGAAAATATAGTAAAATCAAGAAATACAATGAAAAATTAGAAATAAAGCGTTGAAAACTCTGAATCAAACATTAACCAAACTTTTTATATTGAATAATTAGCCTTGAATGGACTTAAAATAGAAATTACAATGTCTTTTGATCTTCCCCAATGCATATGCTTGCCTTTTGAACTTCTGTCTTTTTGTCTTCCACTAAAATTGCTAATTTTGGATTTTGGCAGTTTTTACAACTTTTGCATTTTGTAATTTTTCAATATTTCTTATGCAACTCTTTAAAGACTCCTTCCTAAGACTCAAATTATATGATAAATGGTCTGTAAATCCCTTATTTAACACAAATAACCCTAAAACACTGAAATTACAAGGTTCACCACATGAATCCCCTTATTGATCAACTTCTTTACATCATGACTCAATTGACCTAATACATACAAAAATGGTATTGAATCCTTATTAAATGAAATAGAATGACCTCAAACCATCTAAGAACACCCTAAATGATCAAATGACCAAATAATAGAAACCACAAGGGTTCAAGCATTGAAAAGATGGAGTTGGTGCTCCTGCTTTGGATAGTATGATTGCCAACAACATACAATGTTCACAAGGCCTTTTTGAAGGCATATCAACCTCCTCAACCGACTACAACCACTTTTCAACTTCTTTTACAAGTGTGACCCTTCAACTTCTAAGTATTTGCAAAATGACAACTTCTGGTTTGGCAACATTACATTGTTATGTGCAACTTTTGACATATTGATGTAAATGACTCCATACCTAAACTAGTGACCTTATGATGGCCTCATTACATCATCTTGACCCTTACATTACGAATTTACATACATTTTCACATTTAGGAAATTCAAGGCTTCATTACACCAAATTGACAACATGCTAACATGACATTGCAACCTCATATCCTACCAACCCAGATTGACTTAAAACACTTCCTAATGGTCCTTGTGACCTTATCACAACATTCTTCATGGACTACAAATCAAAATTTACCACTTGACCACCTTGTGGTCCTGATTGTCCTTGGTGCTCCTGCACCATAAACACCCTACTATAACCCTATTCCACTAATCTACAAGCCTAATTCAATGGAGTATGCTTTATTTCTTTACTTGACTCTCAAAACCTCAAATTGAAGGTTCCAAACTGAATTTTAGAAAATGTGCTCTAACAGTGGAAAAACTCAATGGATGTTCTTCTAGATGGACTCAAAAGAAACCTAATTCTTTGTATTATCTTAATCTACAAAGGACAAGGCCTAAATCTACTGTACAAGCAGTACAAAGCTAACAAAACTGAAAGAAAACATAGAAATTTATGAATAGGGAACTTTTATTGCAAGATTTCATTCAAATCAGAATTGAGATTTGTCAAGATCATCAAAATAAGGATGTTGCATTGATTTTTTGGCTGAGATTCTCTTTGATGGCTCAAAAATCAGCATTTTCTGCAAGGAGGGACTAATCAATTTTTACTAGTTTAGTTACAGATACGCAAAGGAAAAGAATAAAAAGAAATAGCTCATCCAAAATAGATGGAAGGCACTTATAGATAGGCATGGAAGTTTCTCAACTTAGTCAGTCTTGGTCATACATCTTCACTAGGAGTTCCAAGATACCTATTGCACACAACACCTCTCATGAATAGAATTTCTTGAAATTTGAGATGCTCTTATAATGTCTACATCATAGGTGGTCATGATAAGGTTAAATTCAAATGAATAACTTGAAATTGCCTCACCAAGCTTCGCACGCACTTTTGTAATGGCTTAAAATCATAATTGAGATTTGTCAAGATCATCAAAATAAGGATGTTGCATTGCTTTTCTGCTTGAGATTCTCTTGGATGGCTCATAAATCTGCATTTTATGCAAGGGGAAACCAATCAATGTTTTCCTGGTTACATACAGATACATAAAGTAAAATAAGATGATAGAATTGGCATCAACCAAATTGACGTGGATACAAGTATAAATTAATAAGAACCGTTGTGCATATACTTACAAATTAATCCAATGAACCATCCAGGTCTGCTCTACTCTTTATTGTGTCAAGTATTGCCTCATGGTCAGACTCACGGACCTTCCACAAAGTCTTGTTCAAAGGTCTACCCCCATATTTTCTCAAATGAACATTGGATGCCACGACAAGGTTTGAGTAATGAAGAATCTTACGATGCGTGTCAAATTCCTCAGACAACCAATGTTTAACACTCTTATGTGGGTACCTTCAGCCTGTGTTCTAGTAACAACAAGGCACAGCAGGGTATTCAATGTTTCTCCATCTATAATTAGGGGCTTCAATTTCTTTTGCCTCAACACAATGACACAAGTAATGGTTGTACCCTCTTCATTGTCTTCATCTGCAATAAGCTGCATAAACATGCCATTTTATATGTGCGACATATCTCTTGAAATTAGTCAACATTATGAATACAATACAAATTAAGATAACAATATGGAATTTCAAATACTAAGCAAGTAGATATATTACTTGGTTGAACTAGATTTGATACATGGTCAAGGTCGACCGATGATTCCATCTTTGTTAGTTCCAATGCCATCGGAGGGCGATACGTGTGAAGTGGGCTAAGATAACTTGTGAACCATTTTTCAACCCACTCCCCTAACTCACAATCATTCCAGGCTTGCATTGTACATGAAGAACAAAAGCATGCCATCTTACGTGTATCGATACTCCATGAACCTGCATTTGAGCTAAGGAA
>VDFB02000003.1:694504909-694560793 GCA_007258455.2 Sequoia sempervirens
TATCGACAAAATTCAACACGGGTAGTATTCAAGGTTCTCTCTTAGCTTTCCAATGATATAATTTTTTTCACGTTCTTACAATGTTAGGGCTTTCATCCATAATTGCTTTTGTTTGTATGTCTATTTTTTATCAAAAATAGTGTTTGGTTTTTTTTTTGTTATAAATTAAGCGCTTGATCAAAATTCTTAAATAAATTACATTTTAGAAACTAGATTTCCATTCTACAAATTTTGAAAAATAAAATTTTAAAAAAACTATTACTTTCCAAAATTTGTAGGGGGAGCACGGCCAAAATTATGCTTTTTACAAAGTGCCCACTTAGAAAATTAGTAAAAAATCAAATATTCATTAAAAAATTATCAAAAAAATTGTGCATCAACTAGATGTTGTTAGCTAACTTCTAATTGTAGCAATTTTAAAAATACTAAAAAAAAGTTCACCGTGCTCAGGTTGTACAAGAGTTGCTATGTTATGTTTTTCTGACAAAAACAACACCAATTTGTGTACATCCCTCTGTTGAACCCCTTAATCTCAACCATTTTAAAAATAAATTAGTAGTTTAGAAATTAGACTCAGAGCACTTCGATCCTTATTTTTGTTCCATCGCAAAATTTTGAGTGTAACTATCCTCAATTTCATGTCCAAGGTCAGAATTTCCTGATTTCATAAAAAAAGTGGCCACTTAAGCCCCTTTTTTGGGAACCATCTTGGTGCACTTACCCATGTGTACATGGCTATTTTCTTTTAATACAATTTTTTTTTATCGATGGTGTCCATATTTGCATTATAAATTCAAGGTTCAATAGATATGAGTTACAAATCCTTTAAGCCTTTCTCTTTTATGTATCTAAGAAGAACTTTGACCCTTTATCCCCATTGTTCAACCAATTGAGCTCAACTCTAACCTTCAACCCTTGAATTTTATTGGCTTGTAAACTTCTTAGAGAGGATTTTCTTTTGTTGAGCTCCTCATAGAGTTGCTCATCTGCAGGGTTCCCCTAAATCTTTGTTTCAACAACTAGGAGCTCATCTTGAAGGTGGTTCTCTTCTCTCCTCTGATCCATTGCTTTCTTCTTGCCTACAGTTTGAAATATACACTTCCAGGAATTCACATTTTGGTTCCACCTCTCAATGGGATCAGCGTCCTTAAGCATCCATCTATTAATACCCCTAAGGGTATTCACAGCCTCAAGGAAATATTGGTCCCTCAACAACTTGGTGTTAAGGATGAAGTTTTCCTGCTCATGAGGTGAATCTTGGCTCCATTACTTATTGCTATCTTAGCCTTGATTGGGTGGTGATATGATAAGGTGTAAGGATAGACCATTACTTTTCTACCATCACTATTGGGCTCAAAACTACAGAGGTCTCTATTAGCATAAAACTTATCTAACCTGCTATAGATTCTCTTGCCACCTTTCTAGGCATTACACCAAGAGAACCACACACCATTTCTCTTGTGTTTCATCCCTTCAAGAGGGTCAAGGATGTTAAGCTTGTTTTTCATTCTAAACCAATGATGCTTCTCATTACCTTTCCATTCCATACTAATGCCACCTTTTTTTTCTTCCCCATTCTCAATCATGTTGAAGTCCCCTCCCATAATCCAAGGGACCTCAAGGAGCCCAATTAGCCACTTCCACAATTCATACCTCCCAAGGTAATCATTGGGTGTGTAGATTGAACAAATGCCAAATTTGGCATCACCCCTTTCAAAAGTGTCCCACACAACTCTGTTGCAAGGAGAGACACCTGAGTTGGTGAGAAATGTCTTCCATTTACAAGCCATCAAGATGGCAACACCCCCTACCCTTCTCATGGTTGGAGGTCAAATCCAAAGCATTCCCCCAGATGAACTTCAAGTTAGTCTCAAGCATAAAGCCTATAGCCTTGATTTCTTGCAGAAACACAAAATCCTTATTTTGATCTAGATTGAGAAATCTTCTAACCACATATTTCCTATCAGGGGATTCAAGTCCCCTGACATTCCAAGAAGTGTAGTTAACTATCATTGATCATTTTGGGTGAAGACTCTTTAGCATTCTTGAACATTTCAAAGTATTTGGTTACATTCTCTTCATTCTCCAATCTCTTAGGGGAGGGAACAACCAGTACTATACTAGTTTTCTTCCTCTTCCCCTTGCTAATTCCTATAGCATTTTTGTAGATTGTGAAGGTACTACCTTTTTTTCTTTCTCTTTTCTTAGGTTCTTTAGGAGTGGGGCCAGGATCCCCCACAAGGTCTTTCAAGGTATTAAATACCTCCTCACTATTTGTATCACCAAATTCCCTAGATGGGGAAGAGTCCTTTACTACTAATAATTTTTCCCCCCTACACAACTCATTGGGGAGGCCCACTTTACTTCCAGTGGTCTCCTCACCATTAAGAAGCCCAATAAGGACTACAGGTTCACTAGTCTAAAGGGGATTTGGGGACATAGCTTTAGGAGCCCCAACCTTGTCTAGAGCCCACTTCTTGACCATGTAATTGAAAGAATCAAGAGTACCCTCAATCAGTGTGGCATTGGATCCACCACAACTATCTATGATGGTCACCTCACCCCCACCCAGGGAAGAGGCAGTTACATTGCTCTCAATGTTCACCATTTTAATGTCAGATCCCAAAGGATTCTTACGAGAATTGCTAGTTTCAAATGTAGAGATTAATTTTTTGACAATGGAGAGGCTTTCATTTTCTTTCTTATTATCATGGTCTTGAATGCTAGTTAACACAATTTCTTCATCAACCATCACACCATTCACATAGGTTTTAATGACTTCTATTTTTTCTGATCGTTTTCCTTTAGCTTTCCACCTTTTTGCATGATTTTTTCTAAGGCTAATTGTTGAGAATTCTTCTTTATAGCATCTATAGGAGCATTAGAAAGAGAGTTGGAGAAAGGGACTAAGGAAGGTGAGGACAGAACTAGGCTGGCTACAGTCAAGATGGCTGAATGAGGGGAGAAGGGATTGTAGGTGGTGACCACTAGATTGCAACCAAACTGAGCGGCGAGAGAAAAGGGGGAGCAGAATGCAAAGAGAGGGTGAAACCAAAAGGGATGGGGGACTCAAGAGAAGAGCTCAAGGGGAAGGGATCACTAGGAGGAGCCTCCAAACTGTCAGCAGGCACAAAACAATCAACTAAGGCAGCCTCCACCTCAGCCGTGGAGGCCATTTTCTCAAAACACTCGAGTGGCGAGGTGTTAGAGGGCCCACCAGGACCCAAAATCAAAGGATAAATTTTCCTCAAATGTCCCTCTTTCCTACAGAGATAGCAAGCACCTAGGCCACCAAGGAATTTGACAGGGCATATGTGGATGGTGCCATTGATTTTAAGCCCAATATTACCCGGTAACTCCACCCCTGAGTTGAGAGAGGAAAGAACCCTCGGATTTAGGTATGGAAATGTGACCCTGGGCCTATCTACCCTGATCACATTCCCAAACAACTCAACAATATGCGAGACAAAGGACCACAAATCTTGAGGGATGTTTTTAATTAATAGCCACCTAGGGCTTTACAGGACAAGGGTTTCATCACAATTGGCTCCTAGGGTCCAGGACAAAACCCTAAAGATAGACTTTACAATGCTCCAGTAGGGATTCTTCAAGATTTTTTCTTGCATGTCATGGGTTTTAAAGTAAACTAAAAACAAACCCTTTTGTATCATTCTACACAAGGAAATTTGGACATTCAATTTTTTATTGCACATTAAGTTAAACCAGTTATCAAGGTATTTTCTCATGGGGAGGTTATCCAAGTTAATAGCAGCCATGAAAACCATGATCTCTAATAACCTACCCCTTTCTTTAAGAATAGAGTCAAGCATATCTACATTAGGAGCAATCACAGTGGTGTTTGGAGGAAGCCTATCTTGCGGTCCTCTATTGATACCAGAAGCCTTTACTTCACCTATCGAGTCAAAGAATTTTTTTGCATTTCTCATACAAATAGAATGATCACTTGCAACAACATCATGGAAGGATTTAGGATGGTTAATATCACTAACTACCTCCTCACCCCTTGCAAAGTCCCCATGGGGCTCGAGGGGGGGTGTGCCCTCTCCATTTCACTTTACACAACAAAAGGCCTTTCAAGCCAGAAATCAATACAAGAAAATGCAACACAAAACCACAAAGAGTCGAACACACTACCACAACACACACACCGGTAAGGAAAAGAAAGCAGACAGATACAGAGGAGAATGGAGGGGTCTTACCTTCTTGGGGGAGGGCCATGCCTCCCCCACCACCATGCCGCTGAACCCCCAAACTAGGTCATCAGACCAGAACCCTAGCAGAGCCTCTTCCTCACCATCTCCAGTTTCCACGTTCCTCCTTTATCAAAAAATCCTAAAAGAACTTTTCAAAATTGTATTATTGTTTTACTATGCAATGTTTCTAGATCAACACAAATTGATTTGGTGGGAGGAATTTTGAATTCTCCTCACAAACTTCTTCTATGCAACTGTTGATGCCTCCCGCTTGCAATTGTTTCCCCCTGGAGAAAATATTTTGCACCCTTGATTTGGTTCAGAGGGATTCCCTACAACCCTTGAGCGAATGGTTATTTTCTAGCGCATCAAGAGCCCTTCCTCATAGACATCGCCAATGCCTGTGCCGCATTCCTAATTAATGCATTAAAAATTCAAGGAACCATTCTTTGGAATACAACCATATAATTTATTCTTGGACACAAAGTACCTAAAATCATCCATGACCTTAATTAGAGGAATGATTCCACCTCTTTTTTGCAATATATATATAAAACAACATTGAAATCTCCACTAAAAGTCTTGAACTCATTTTTTAGAAGCAAAGAGGTTGAAGACACTTGATCCCATAACTTTTTTTTAGAGTAGAATAAGGACCATGTATGATGAATAACCAAAAAGACTTCAAAGCTTTAAGACACTTCACGGTAACCCTAATCCAACAAGCTACCAAATCCACCTTTACACTATTCTTATTCCAAAGAATTGTCAATCCTCCAAAAGCCCCTAATGTAGGAGTAGAGAGAAAATCCAATTCACCCATAAACCTAAAATTGAGGAAGCTAGTTGCTAAGACAACTTTATCTCTTGAAGGAGAACAGTATTAGAAAATGTGCTAATTACTTACCACTTGATTAATCATATCTTATTAGGGACCTTTAAGCCCCTAACATTCCAAGAAAGGATTCTCATGTTGCTAGTTGATTTGAGATTCATTTTTGAGGTATTATGAGACCCCATAACTATCTTCAACTGCTTGTTTTTTTATTTGAGACATCCCCCTCAACCTAAAACAACATTTTTTTACTATCTAATCTAAAAAAATTTAAGAGTTGTTTGAATACTAGCAACAATTTTCATTTGGATTGTTTAGACATTTTTTAAATTATAAAAGAAAATTTGATTCTTTTAAAAATAATTGATTAATATAATTTTTCTAATCATTTAGAATTCAAATTAAAAATTAATTAAATTTTAAAATATTTAATTGAATTTCTTATAAAAATATTATTATATTAATGATATATAAAAATATTAAGTTGCAATTAATTCAAACTAATAAATATGAATTAAAATAAATATATTTATAAAATAATATATAATTTACTAAGTGTTTTTAAAATACAAGCACTTTAAATATATTTCATAAACTTCAAGGTTAGAGCAAAGAATCGTATATAAAATAAATAACAAAAGATATATCTAAATTCTTTGTGAAAATTAAAAGGTTTTACTTTTTTGTTTAAACTCATTTATCATATATATAGTATTACTTTTTAAGGGATGAAAACATATATTTAGTTTTTTTATTGTTTCGTTTGACACTTGATTTTGATATTTATGTAAATGTGTAGTTTTAATGTTTAATTTGTGTTGTTTGGTGTATATATTAAACCTCATCTTATATGTGTCACCATGAAATAATCATGTAGTATCTATGTCTTTATAAAATTAGTCACATGCTTGTGGTCACGTCTCTTGAAATTAATCATTTTGTGTCATTTTCTTTTATTACAAATCTCATATCTCTCTCTTTTGAGGTCAATTTTTTAAAATATTGTTGTTATTATATCAACTTGCATACCAAAACATCTCAAATCGAGCATCTAGGACATTGCATTTATAGACAATCTTAGGTCATTAGTGGTCATTAATATAATCAAATAACTTAACAAAGGATTTGTATTAAATCAACATCATAAGTTATTTATTACTTTCTTGATATAATTGATATTATTTAATTTGTAAAGAAGTTTGACTCATTATCGAGGAAGTTTTGAGTCTTCCCTTTACACATAACAAACATCATTATCCTTCTTAACACAATCATTTATTTAACACACTTTTATAAATAAAAAAAACAAACAAATATTTAAAATTATATGAATAACAAATAAATTTATTAAAATAAAACATTTATAAACTCTATTATTTCAAATATTAATCATAATTTATAATAAAATATTCATCAACTTAAAACAAATTAAAAAAAAAATCACACTTTCTAACTTCTTTCAATTTAACATTTAAATATATTATTCCCAACTCTTAATTAATTACTTTTATGACTCAACTAAACATCTAAATAAAGTATAAGATGTATTCATGTACCTACAATTTCAAATCAATCACTTAAACTTTTAGAGGAGAAATTTTCAGGGAGTTGCATTTCTTTAGGAAACCGAGGGCAAATAAAGTGAATCAAATGTATTAAAACTATAAAGTAACTTTGGAAGACATAGAATTGTTCAACAAAGTAGCAAAGGAGACCCAAAGTATAAAGTAAACACATCCAAATATTCCACCACAATATAAAGAAAAGTGAAGTTAATATTCTTGTCATATCAAAGTAAAAACTGAATAAATCAAAATATTCTCTTCACAACACACTACACATAGATAAAGAATTTAAAACTATAATTATTGTCTATAAGAGAATCTACCGCAACTATATATTTCTATGCTATGTATTTAGTTTCTAATTAAAGAATTTAAATAGAACTTATTTTTCTTATGAATTAATATATGTAATGATGATAGTATTTTTTTTATATTTATTTTAAATGTATTATTAGATGTATTATATTGATACTCATTAGTAAATTTTAGAGTATAAGTTTGCAAAATTTCATTAATTATTTTATATTTTTATTAGTTTAATTTTTATTGTGTAGATATAATATAATTATTATACATTTCATTTTTTAAAAATCTAGTTAAGATATACAAAAGTTCTAAATATCAATCTTAATTTTAGAATGCATTAAAGATTATTTATAGTAGTGCATTGATTTTAATCTATATTTTAGAATAGATGTATAAATTTCAAAGACATGTGACAATCGCAAACATTATCACTATAGACAAGACATAATTATGTGGGACCTAAAAAAAAATGTATTTGTAGTGTCATAATTGTCACCACTAACAATTTCACACTGTGTTTGGCTCCCCCTTATGTGCTTGAGCCTAATTATGCTTATTATATATTTGTTTTATTAATGTTTTCAAAAATCAAGATAAAATTGGGAATCAAGTTTAATTATTTATTTAATGACCACTTAAAATTCAAAATAGGCCTCGTCAAGGGTGCCCTCACCATTCACCACCCTATTTGGCCCAATTTTTAATATTTTATTGTTGGTGTTAATATATTTACAAATTCAAATTCATTTGTGAATCTTTCAAAAATATTTTTGCGATAAGTGAAAAATTACATTTAAATGGAATTCCTTTTCACCATTTGAACATCTAAGGAAAGATCTCTTTCTGGGTCGCAAAAAATATTTCTCTAACAACATCCAGATTGTCCTCTCTAAGGAAGGAACTACTATCAAGATTAAAGACCCCTCTCGAGATTAGTCTTTAGAAAAAAGGATAACTCTCTAATCAAAAGGTTTGTTGGTAGGCGCCCAAATATTGAATCAATGAGAAAATAGGCTTCTTCCAAGTGGTTGGTCAAGGGTTTATTACCTACCTCGATGCTTCTTAAGGGCCTCTTTCATTTCTCCTTCTCTCTTTAGGAGGACTGCATCAAGGCACTCTTTGGGAAATATATCCTAACTCTTTGGAAATGGCATCCAAGTTTTGACCCCTCAGCGCATCTAGTGACTACTCTCCCTACTTGGGTTAGGATTTTGGGCCTCCCCTTGGAGTACTAGGATGAGGAAATCATCATTGAGGTAGCCAACTCCTTTGGAAAATTTCTCTCCTTAGACCACATCACCAAGGCTAGGACTAGGATGGTGTTTTCTTGATTCTATCTCAATATTGATCCCAATAAATTCATGTTGACTTTAGTCATCTTCTAGAGTTCGGGCTTGGAAAATGGACTCAGACAATTGAATACAAGGATCCATCTCTATTATGTCAAATTTTCTCCTCCATGGGTCACCTATGTAATTCTTCTCCAAAAAAAGAGTTAGGAAGTTTGACCTCTCCCAACTTAAAAGAAAAGGGTGTGGCCAGGCCCCCTTTGAATTTTGAGCCTTCATGTCCCATGCGTAAACAACTTATGAAGCCCCCTCTTCTCATAGAAGCAAAAAATTCTAGGCCTTCCAACCTCCTCTTGGGGATCCACCCTTGCATCCCTCTCTGGAAGACACTCTAAGGCTTGTGGGAGTGTCCTCTGGTGAAGATTTGATGGGCTTTGGTCTCACAAATGGCCCTTTAAAGGAATTGAATTTGACTCCTCCCTCCTCTTCTGAGCCTTTTTTGGATAAGATTATAGAGGTCTCTTCCCTCTCTTTAGAAGGTGGTTTAATGAAAGAGTCCCAATGTTTTCTCTTTCATTCTTGGTATTGTTCATAGGATGAATCACTTGATGTCTCCTCCAACCTCTCCCATGCATGCATCCCCTAGGCCTTATAGAGGTATTGGAGTATTCCTTATTTACTCTCCTCCTTTACCACTGTCTTCAAAATTTGGCCTATGACTGCATAAGACGACTGATGGGGAACCATCTCAAAACCTAGGTGGAAATATATCAAGGAAACTAAGTAGAAGAGCACAACAAAGCATATTATAAATGGAAACCAAAGTAAACTAGAGAAACTTGGCTATAGAGGAACAAAAATATGTTAATCCTCTCTTGGAATGTAAGGGGGATAAATAGTCTCCACAAGAAGCACATTTTCAAGAACCTAATCAAGGAATTTAAGCCTGACATTCTACTCATCTAATAAACCAAAATGAGTGTTGTTTCTTTCAATAAAAATAGTAAGTTCATCTGGCCTTATAGTTTTTTACTTTTGTGGATGTGGATGGTGCTTATGGCGGTTTAGCCACCTTGTGTAAAACTTATAAATGGTTCCCTTATTTATATGAAGAAAAATTCCCTTAGTATTCTCTTCTCTAAAATTCCTGGGCAAGATTGGGTTCTTTCTAATTTCTATGCCTAAAAAATATAGTCCTTCATAAGGAGACTCCTTTAATGGAAGACTTGGTCTAACCTCCTAAGCAACAAAATCTTCTTCTTAATATCCCACTAGATGTTATTTGGAGACTTTAACTCCCCTCTTTTCCCCTCAGAGAAGATTAGGGGTCTTCAAAATTTATCTGATAGCATGGTGGACCTCAACAACCTTTTAATTAATGTTTGTCTTTTCGATCTTGATCTCAAAGGAATTCATTCCACATGGTCAAATAAAAGAAAAAGTGACAAACTTATTCAAGTCAAACTTGATAGGTGCCTTGTATCTCTAACTAGGATGTGGGCAACTAATGTTCCCTTTCCTCCCAACTGAGAGTCAAGGTTCTAATCACACCCCTTTGATTCTCAAATGGAATACCCTGATTAATAAAGTAAACTATATGTTTTCTTTTGAATTAATGTGGACCCATCATCCTGATCTAAAATGGCTCTTATTGGAATGGTGGAATATTGCTATAAATGGCACTACAATGTTTACGATCACCTTCAAGCTTAAAAGAATCAAAAGAAAATTGAAATCTTGGGATGAAAACTCTTTTGGTAACATATTCACTCAAAAATCATCTCTAAAGGACCAGGTTAGGAAAATTCAAATGGAAATGGATAGTGGTGGAGCTTTGGAAGCTCTATCCTAGAGGGATAAGCTTTTTTTTGTGTGGTATTCACAATATCATTTAGAAAGAGGAAGTATATTGGAAACAATGATCAAAAAATGAGTAGATAAAAGGAGATAGGAACTCCATTTTTTCCATCTATCAGTCATAGAGCACATAAACATGAATAGAATAAATGATCTGATTGGTTTTGATGGTTCCCTCTTCTCTAAGGATGCAAAGATATCTCATGAAAGAATCAAATTTTTCATGGACCTCATTAACCCTCCTTCTACAACCTCTACTCATATGGATATAATTGTTGACTAGATGTTATAGGTCATCCACAACTCTCTCTCCACCTTTGATTTCATGACTATGGAAAGAATTTTCACTACTAAAGAAATAAAGGCTATTGTGTTCTCACTTAACCCTTTCAAAGTGCATGGTCCTAATGGGTTCCCCCTAATATTTTTCATAAATATTGGGACATAGTAGGTATAGATGTTGTTCAACCGATAAGAGAATTTCATTCCTCAGTTGGTATCCTCAAGGAGATTAATAATGCCTATATAGTCCTTATCCCTAAAAATTTTGGAGAAAAAAAATTATTAGAATTCAAACCTATAAGTATTTGTAATACTCTTTACAAGATTTGTTCCAAGTTGTTGGTCAATTGTATAAAACCTTTCCTAGATAAAATGATTCATAGTGATTAGAACTTAGTTTTGTTCGAAGAAGGAAAATCACTGATTCCATCCTCTTGGTCCACAAAACTCTCCATTCCATGGAAAAAAGCAACAAGGAAAGTATGACCCTCAATCTGGATATCTCTAGATCTTATGAAAACATTTCATAGAGCTTTCTCTTCCAATTCCTTCTAAGATTCAAATTCAAAGGAAAAATCCTCAAATTAATCAAAGTGTGTGTTTCCTCCTTGATGTTCTTGATTGTCATCAATGGTTCTCCCCTTGGTCATTTTTCTACATCTAGGGGCATTAGACAAGAGGATACCCTCTCCCCCTACTTGTTCATTATGCTGGCATAGGTCCTGGGTTAGAACATTGTTGAGGGGATTGCAAGGGGAAGCCTCAATGGTTTCTCTCCTTCCTCTTCCATGTAGTTGGTCTCCCACCAACCTAGTTCATTTAAGACACAATCCTTCTTGGAAAAGCCACTACAGTAGAAGGTAAGGGCTAGATTAGAATTCTCTCTGATTTTTCCTCTTCTTCTAGCCAAAACATAAACCTAGAAAAAAAGTGTTGTTTTCTTATTTAATGTTCCTCCTTCTCTATAGTTCAATATTTCCAAGATTATTATGTTTCAAACTCACCTTCTCCCTTCCTCTTATCTAGGAATTTCATTAACCATTGGTAAAGTTCATAATTCTATTTGGTCCAATCTTTTGGAAAGGGTGCAAAGGAAAATTACCACATGGAAGGGTGCCCTTCTTAGCAACACTAGAAAACTTCAACTCCTTAAAGTTGTTCTATAGGGTAGTAGTGTGTTCCTCCTTTCCACTTTCATAATTCCCATTCTTTGGATTGATAAATTAGAAAAAATCCAAAGAAGGTTTCTCTAGTCTGGAATTGAAGAAAAGAAACATATCTTCCTTGTGAACTAGGACACAATCTACTCACACAAAAAGCATGGGGGACTAGATCTCAAAAAGACTAGATAGATGAACATGGTCCTCCTCACTAAAATCTTCTAGCAGTTGATTAAATAAAAATTAAAATGGAACAATATTCTAAGAGTTAAGTGTTAGATTTATGAATAACACGAGACATAGGACCAAACAATGAATAAATGTTCACCTTCTACTCAAGTGCTCTACAAAACAAATATTTACTATTCCTCAAAAAGAAAATACTTATAGAATGAATAATACAAGAGAGAATGAATGCTTTATAAGAGCAACCCTAATGATAAAGGGACTAGATCATGACAAGCGTCAACATCCTGTGTGATGAGATTAAATGAACTAATATTAGCTTTGTAGTTAACATAAATAAATCATTGAGTTAACTAATAAAGCAATCCTAAGTTTAGCTTAAGTGCGCAAGAATTAGAATAATAATTAATTAAATATTAATTAATTATTCTCTAATACATGATAACTCTAACACCCCCCTTAAGTGTAACTTAGGGATTAGCTAAAAAGATCTAAAACCACTGTATAAAAATCAAAGAAATCATGAATGGGTCCCAAAAACTAGGCCTGATGAGGTACCTAGTACAATCAAAGAAATCTCTCAAATGCATTTAGAAATGGAGAAAACCTCATGGGAAAATCTCCACTCTAAAAAGAGATAAAAGAATGCATGAAAAGAAAACATGAAGGAAGGCCTCATGAAGACCCCCAAGGACAACTTCCTTCACCCCAAGCATCGATTATAGCTAGAGATAGAGAGGTGATGCCAAAGGGTTCATGAAGATATTTGCAACCTATTCCTTTGTAGGCATGTACTCCAAGGTGAGAAAACCATCCTAAATCAATTGTCGTATGAAGTGCATGTGGATCTCTATGTGCTTAGTACGCTGATGCTCCATTGGATTGCAAGAAATGTGAATGTCACTCTGATTGTTGCACCAAAGAATAGTGGGACTATCAGGAGGAAACCTGAACTTAGTCAAAGACTAGATCGAAGCCACAAAATCTCCTAGTTTTCTAAAACTATTGGTGTAATTAAATATTTAATTAAACTTACATTAGTTTAATTACGACAAAAGATTCCTTCTAGAAGTCTTAGTTGGGTTTTCTAGAACTTATCTTATCTAGCTAATGCATCATTTCCTAGGTGATTAGTTTGTTAGTTGTCTCACGTCATAGGATTGTGGCATTTGTCAACATCATGTTCACTACTACATTTCAACCTTGCCTATATAAGGAAGGTCATTATACACATTTGTAATATACTTCATACCTCATCATTTTGATAGGTCTTAATATCAAGAAAGCTCATTTTCTTGCATATCCTCTTGTAGAAGGTTTTCTTTTTTTTTTGCAAGTGGTCTTGGGTGTCAAGCTAATATCTTCAGCTCTTACAAAAACTATTGCATGATATTGAACCTTTGTGGATGATAATGCAATAGTTGATTGCTTCTTGAAAGACCATGTAATGGAGCCAAAACCAAGGTAGAAAGCAAGCCCAGAAGTGGACTTCCTATCATTGACATCACCAACCCAATCTGAGGACCAATGAAACCAATAACTAGACGATCTCCCAATGTATAGTGAATACCATAATGTGAGGTTCCCTGAATATATCTCAAAATTAATTTGGAAGCTTTCCAATGACTCTCATGCAGATCATGTGAGAATCGAGAGGCAAGACCAACCACAAATGAAATATCAAGATGTGAATGTGTTAGGTACAAAAGACTTCAACCAACTACCTATATAATGTAGCATCTACTGAGGGAGTAGTACAAGTGGAAGACAATACAACACCTAACTAGAATGGTGTGGGGGAAGGCTTGCAATCAAGCATGCCAACTTTCTGAAGCATCTCAAGAGCATACTTCTATTGAAATATGAAAATCCCATCTAAAGACTGAATAACCTATAAACTAAGAAAGTAGTTTAGAAGGTTGAGATCTTTCATCTCAAACTGCTCCATCAAATCTCATTGAATATTCTGATCATGGAGGATGAACTGTCTGTAAGGATCAAATCATCCACATATAGCACAAGGATCAAAAGATCACCCTCATGTCTCTTAATGTACACTGTGGGATCATAATGACATCATGTGAAGCCAAAAGAAAGCATTAAAGTGCCCATCTTCTCATACCAAGCCCATGGGGCCTATTTGAGACCATATAGTGAACAACAAAGTCTACAAACCAATGAAGATTCCTCAATAAAACCACATGTGGTTGCTCCATATAAATCTCCTCATGAAGATAAGCATGAAGGAAGGAACTCTTCACATCTATCTAAAATATTGACCATCCATATGAAGATGCTAGGGAAAGTACATGGCAAATAGAATTCATCTTGGCAACATGGGCAAAGGTCTCAGAATAATCAATACCTTCGACCTGAGAGAAACCCTTTGCAACAAGAAAAGCCTTATACTTATCAATAGAACCATCTACAACATATTTGGTATGGTACACCCAATTGCATAGATCAAATTTCTTCCCTTAGAAAGAAGAACTAAACCCCAAGTATGATTCTTCATCAGAGAACAATACTCATCTGTCATAGCACTATCCTACTCAGGAATACCAACCACCTTTAAATTTTTTTGAGAATCATCTAAAATGGTATGACTCAAAAGACCAACACCTAATGTTTGTGCACGAGTGCAACAACAATTTGAAGAATCACTTCCAGCTACATCAATAGTATTGTGGGACCACTTGGGTAAAGGTTGAATATCTATAGGTGGTGGGATAGTTGCAGCATCATCCTCATCCTCAAAAGATGAGTAATCCTCAAGATATGAGGAGTGAGTAGTAGGAGATGAGAGAGAAGCTAGGAATGGAGAATCCATCAAAGGAAAATGATCATCAAACTGGACATATCGTCGAAACAATACCTCTCTAGAATTAGGATCAAACAACCTATACACCTTAAAATCCTCATATTAGAAAACAAATATGATTGGTCAGCTCTTCCTCTCCATGGTTCTCCACTGAGCTTCAGGAATGAATTCCCAAGCCTTACTATCGAAGACTTTGAATGAAGATACATCAAGCTTGACATGGGACCAAGCCTCCTCAGGAGTCATATGTCACAATTCCTTGTGAGGCATACGATTTTGAATATAATTGGCACAATTAATTGCCTCAGTCCAAAACAAAGAATGTATATCTCATGACTAAATCATATAGTTGGCAATCTCCTATAAAGTTTTATTCTTTTTCTTAGCAACACCATTTTGCTAAGGGGTGTATGGAATTGTAAGTTGATGTTGCAAACTATGCCTCGCCAAAAGTCCTTAAAAGTCTGATTAACATACTCCCCCCATTATCTGTGTGTATTTGTCTAATAGAAAGCTCATATTTCTTTTCAATGAATTCCTTAAAGATCCTAAAAGAATAAAAGGCATCGCTCTTGTACTTAAGAAAGTACACCCATGTATGCTTGGAGAAGTCATCAATAAATGTGAGCACAAATTTGGCCCCTAAAAAGAAGTTGGAAATGACATGAGGTCACTATGAACCAACTCCAAAGGTGCCTTGGCATGTGTACAACTCTACCCATAGGAAAATAATCCCAGTCATGTTTTCCAAGAACACATCCTCAGCAAACACCATCAGTATAGGAAAAATTAGGGAGCCCAGATACTAATGCCCATGTACTCATCTAGAGATATCTATTATTGATATGACCAAAAAATTCATGCCACAACATGCTCACAGTGTCTCCATGTGCTATGAAGGATGAACTCGAACCAACTGAACTCTCAAAACCATCAAATTGATATAAATGAGAAGTATCAACACTCCCAATAGCCACAATAATATCTAGATCATGAAGGTCATGCATAACTACATCATGTGGGGTAAACTTGACTGTCCTACTGATACTAGATTGACAAATCTAATACACTAAAGAAGGTTGGTGGAGATATCAGGAACTATAAGTACATCTTGAAGAAAACTACCCTCAAGTGTGACAATACATGAGCCTAAAACTAAAAGCTATGTAGAATCCCCAACTACAATCAAAGTAGTACTACAATCTAAAAGGGATGATACCAAATCTTGAGAATTTGTCATGTGATGTTTTGCACCAGAATCAAGTATCCATGGAGCTACAAAAGGTATGACCCATGCAAAAAGAGTATGACCTTTACCTATATATGAGGAAAAAGATTTAAGGGTGGAGATGTTATCCTACTTAATGGATTCCTCCAAAGCCTCTAATCTCTTCCAACATCAATTGATTGGTTGTCCCTCCTTACCATTAAAACAACAAGGTTCACCTAATTTCTTCTTTGTCTTGGAGGAAGGCTCACCAAACTTAGAATATTTATCATTCCAAGTAGTGGTCTAAGGTTTCTTTTTTTACTTCTGAGATGATTTGCAAGAACACTCACTACTTGAAGAATCTATCTTGGGATTTTGATTCTTCTTGTATTTCTCTTTGGATGTTTGTGCTACCAATACCTAGGTTTTAGAATTGGAAAGAGATTCAAACTAAACCAAATTTTCTTGTTCATAAGTCAAATGCCCATAGAAAACCTAGAAACTAGGCATAGTAAATGCATCGCCCGATGCATCTATAGTAGAGTATAAAATAGAAGAGAGGACCTAAAATGATCCTCAAAGCTTAGACAAAATCACCAAAATACATTCTTTGTCAGTTTTATTCTTCCCACAACCCTGCAAAAGAGATCTAAGTGACTTAAACCTCTGCAAGAATTCCTTAATGGAGGGGTAAGAATCAGGTACAAGTGATGTTAATTCTGCCTCAATCTGGAAAACTCTATACTCATTGATGATTCCAAAAAGACCATTGAATCTCATCCACATAGCCCTAGAAGTGTTGTAAGATGCAAGATGAAACAAGAGACTCTTTGACTATTTGAAACGTGTAGTGAAATCAAACCCATAGCCTCATTTGTCTTGGTCCTATGCTAAAATATCTCAAATTGACGAAGTAATGCTAGCTGTACTTCATCCGAAGTGGACCATAAACCCTTAGACATAAGAATTCTGATCATTTGGGTTTTCTAGGTATGATAGTTGTGTGGCATAAGACATTCAAATGAAGAAGCGTCCACCATGATGGTTGAGGTTTTCAAAACAATGTGTGGTATAGTATTTTTTATCTCTAATGTATATAGATATTGAAAGCAAGAAATATACCCCCAACAATAGGAAAAACCAAACCCTAACACAACTTTGAGAGCATAAAAGCTTTAAAAAGAAAAACTCACATTAGAGAGATCTTTGTATACCTAGTGAATATTCTGCAAAAATAGATTGCATTTCTATGTAGAGAACTAAAAGAGCTTTCCAACACCTATTCGTTTACAAAAGACAAAGTCTATTTGCCCAAGTTATGGCCCTAGAAGTGTAGAAAAGAAGGGTTGGATTCCACTGACTATAGCAACTTTTTGGTAAAAATATAGAAAAAAATACCTATAGATCTAGAACAGACTTGGAACCAACTTTTTGACGATATAAAGTTTTTGAAAAATGGACACCATATGCAAAAGTTATGGATTTTTGAAAAATGAGGTAAATTTTGCCAACTAACAGTTAGTAGATATGACCCTTCTGATTTGATTTTTGAGAAAAATTATCATTGTATGCAAAAATTAATGGATACCCAGAAAATATTTTGGTGCTGCCAACAAAACCCAAAAAACATTTTTAATCAAAAAAGGAAGAACATGCAATTTGGTAAATAATAAAAACTTTAGTTGGGAAAATAGTTGCACTGGGCTATTTTTGCAACAATCTACAAAAAGGTTAAACCCTTTATTTTGGACTCACATGCTCTATTTTCTTATGTTCTCTGCATATTATACAACATATGATTACACTTTTTCATGATTTTATAGAATTACAATCGCTATTTGACTAAACTAACCTTGTTTTTCTTCTTTATTATTATAAATGATTCCAATTACATGATTTTTAATAAAATTTGATATTATCAATCATAATATTTATATTGTGAGGAATTTGAATCATTGTTGGACAAAGCTAACTATTTTTTTTGTCTTACATTGATATAAAATATACTAATTGATTGTTTTTATTTGAATTAGATAAATTATCAATCATTGTTTTCATTATTTTGACATTTTTAATTAGATTGATATAGAGTTCAAAATCATTCCATAGAAAAGAGTAAAGAATTAAGAACACTAGATAAGAGTGAGTTTGAGAATGCAAAGAAAATAGAATGAATAATACTGAAAATAAGAAATTAAACTCTATAGTTGAACATGTATAATCTTCTCCAATTCAATTAGATCTTGAAGAATCCATGAAAGAGAAGAATTTAGAGAAATAAAGACAGTAAATGCAAACAATTTATATTAATGAGCATTTTATTTTATAAATGACACATTTATAGTGGATAGTTATAATATTTTATTTGAGACAAGAAAATATTTATTTCATTTCTTCATGAATGTATCTATGTTTTTTTATATAACATTCATATGTTCTCACGTGTTCAAGTATGGGTCCATTTTGACCAACATTTAGTTATTTTTTTATTTACATGTGAACTATTTATTTACAATATATAATATAAATATGTGATAAAACTGAATATTATAAATACAAGTATTATAACAACAATTGAAACTTGCACAACTACACCTCTTTAAAATAAGGAAACATTTTCTGTAAGTCACCAATCAATTATACAAGGAATCCTTTGTGTAAGTAATCAGTCCACCCCAACTGACCACTGAAGCGTAGGACATCCCAGCACTTTCATTTTATTGCTAATTCATTTCCTGCCAGCTTGTACGTAAAATCTCCATTTATTTTGTTCTGGGTTCTCTGAGTCATTCTGAATTCATATTTAAGCTTCCTAGCTTGAGCTTTAATTCTTCAACTGGCACACTTCTGTTAAGCCATTACAGTTCTCTTTATTTTTTCAACGTACTTTTCAATTCTATTCGCCCAACTGAATTAATAATTTGTTGCTCAACTAGCAACTAATATTTTGCAGACAACCATGACCACAATGGCATTACGTACAGATCATCTAAACTACTTTTTCTTTCAATTTACTCCCTCCCAATATGAATTTATATTTGGTGTGCAAGTAGAGAAATATGCAGAAGGCCAACTTTGAAGTTTTGAACACTACTACTGATGGCAATAACTAGCTGTGATTGGCACCCTTACGGTTCCTTAACATTTGGAAGTATAAGTGAGATCAAAAGTCAAAAAGGATTTCTTAAGAATACATAGCAACTGTCAAGATTGTATATTTGTATGGCACTTAGAAAGGATATAGATAAAAATATTTATTTTAAAATATTTTGAATTAGTTTTAAATATTAATTTTACACATTGTAGAGGTGAAAAGTGCATTTTTTTTAATATATTTTTTGATTTTTGTTTTATATTAAATATTGTGTGGGTATCTTACGTGTAGTCATATTAGACAATTTCATTGGATTTGACATATTTATTGACTCAATTTTAAATTTTTATCTTTACTCATATTACTATCAGCTCTTAAATTATCATTTTCTCTACACACATCAAAAATTCTTTGACTTTCTCAATCCAAAGTTAGTTTTGATTATAGGTCTAGGCCACTTCAACCTAATGTTATCATTGCCCAATTTCAAGTTACTAAGGCAACTTTGACTCTCTCAATCCAAATTCAGATTTTATCATAGCTCTAGGGCACTTCAACCTAATGTTACCATTACCGACTAATTCACATGCCAAAATATTCAAATTGAATGCCTAGGACAAGTATAGAAGAACATCATCCCTAGGTCATTTCAATTATACATCCATATTTACTACCACTCAAAAGAAGGATCACTCAAGAGTCACACCTATGTCACAGTTATATCTTTGCATTTGTTACAACAATTATGTCAACTCTTACATCAACAAATATAAAACCCTAATTTTAACATGCATTCTAGTACTCAAACATTCTTTATACTTAGGTATCAAACATTTATGATAATTATATAGCATCCTTATTATATTTTTATGCATGTGTTACATACATTGTATTTGATGTGTTTTCTAATTTATTAGAATACAATTGAATCAATATAACAAGGCTTCACTATAATCAAGAAAGTATTAAGGATTGCTTATTTCCATAGCTAAGGGTCATCTCCCCAAGATTTTTTCTATCCTGAAACCCATAGCAAAAAATAGGTCGAAAATTAAAGTTTTAAAAAATGGGATATTGTTCTAGAAATGGGATCCCATTTAGTTTTTTAAAAAATTTAACCCTTTAGGAAACTTGATCTAGTTTCTAGAATGAGATCTTATTTCTAGAACAAGATCTTATTTCTAGAACAAGATCTCATTTCTAGAATGCGTGATGCCTCTTTTGGGTCAAAATACCAATGTGAAATGGGATCCCATTTCATAAAAAGTGAGATCATGTTTCGCTGCACCCGATTAGGCATTTTTTCCTAAGTCCAAAACTTCCATGAGAAGTGGAACCAACTTTGTGGTTTTACCCATATTTTGTGTATAGTTTTAAACAATATTCCTTTCTTAATAAGTTAGGCCCAAAATAATATGCGTATGTTGAGTTCTACTTTAGAAAAATTAAAGAAAATTGTCTTCTCCATGGCGGTTGAGAAATCTCTAGGTCCAGATGGTTATACCGCTTTGTTCTTCTACAAATAAGTTAGGATTTTATGGGGAATTCCCTTCAAGAAGCTAGAAGAAACAAAAATGTGTTAAAATATATGAATACTATATTTGTAGCATTAATTTCAAAAAACCTATTGTTGCATCTTTTGAGATTTGAGGCCAATTACTTTTTCCAACACTATTTACAAAATTTTCACAAAGGCTATTGTAGTCAAACTAGCCAAAGTGATTCCTTTGATTATCTTTGAAGAACAAGGGGGCTTTATGCCTGGGAAGGAAACTTTTGAAGGTACAATTGTGGCTCATACAGTTTTACATTCAATTGTGCAAGAGAAAGTTTCAACTGTAGTATTGAAATTGGATATAATGAAGGCATATGATAGGGTAAATTGGGATTTCCTGATGGCCATCCTCAGTAATATTTTTTGTAAAATTTGACTTAAATGGATATATTCATGTATTTTAGGGGAAAATTTTCCAATTCTATTAAATGGTTCTCCTTGTGGCTATTTCTCCTCCTCTTAAGGGGTTAGATAGGTGACTCTCTTTCTCCATTTCTTTATGTTTTAATGGTAGAGGGCTTGAGTAGATCCATTTGTATGAGAAGCTTTAGTAAAACTTGAAAAGGGGTTAAATTTATCTCTTATCCACATTCAATCACTCATTCTCTATTTTTTGAGGATATGTACTCATGTTTGGCTATTCAAGCTTAGTAGAAGCCAAGGTCATGAAGAAGATAATTACATCTTATTATTGGAACTTGAGGCAAGTATTCAATAAAGAGATCAAAAAAAATCTTTTTGAATGTGAACATTTTGGGGGTTCAAGTGTGAATCCTTTCCTTGCAAATATCTTGGCATTCCTTTCTTTTTTTGAAAGTAAAAACATGCCTTTTGGGATAAGATTATTTCCTCAACATCAAGCAAAATATTGTTGTGGAGATCCAAATGGCTTACTTTTGTTGGTAAATTAGTTATGTTGAAGGTAGTCTTGCATTCCTTGCAATCATATCTCACATCTATCTGAAAATTACCTAAAGGGAAAGTTTCAGAGCTTCATAAGGTGTTAAGATCTTTTTTATGGGGAGATAAGTTAAAATAAAAAAAGAAGCTACCTTTGGTAGCTTAGAAGAAATTATGTTTTCCTAAGATGTGGGGGGTACAAGTTTGAGGGATTTGACTCTTCAAAATAAATCTCTAGGGGTAAAGTTACTTTGGAAAATATATGCTAAGATGGATGTGAAGTGGTGTAAAATCATGAGGTATAAATATCTAGATTCCATGGAAAGAGAAATAATCTTCACCATAAAAACTCTTTCATCTAGCTCCAAAATGTGGAACTTCATTTCTTCTTGTAGATTAGCAATTCTTCCACATTTATCATGGTTCATTAATAATGGGGAAAAATATTAGTTTTGGGAGGATTATTGGAATGGGTACAAGCCTTTGAGGATTGTATTGAATTGGAGTCAAATTGAAAATATTTTAAAAGGTTTATGGGGTAAAAAGGTAAAGGATTACATAGTGATTGATTTTTTGAATTCTTCCTTCTCTGTGAAATGGAAATATTTTGATTTTCTTCATGTTCTATCTTATTTGAAAGATTCCGTGAAGGAAGAGTTAAACAAAAGACAACTCTTCTATTTTAGTAAGGAAGATGAAATTATTTGGCTAAAATTGAAATCAGGGAATTATAATGTAAAAGATGGTTATAGAACCCATGTTGCCTCTAGTCATAAGGAGCCCTAGCCATATAATCTTTGCTGGGGGTTAGCATTTTTTCCTAAAGTTAGGGTTTTTTCATGGTTATCTTTGAAGGATAGAATTTTAACTAGCACGAGATTAGATAGATTGTGCATAACTCCTCATTTTCCATGTGTCTTGTGTGGCAAGTCTTATGAAGGCTTGGATCATTTTCTTTTATTGTGTGAATTTTCTCATCAATGTTTGATTTGGTTACAAGATATGCTTGGAAGGTCTAGTCCTTTTTAGGGTTCCCTTTTTAAGCATTTTCAAATTCGGCCATCACTTTTTTAAAATTCTACTTATGCTTATATCTAGGATTCAAGTCCCTCTATTTTTATTTGGAAAATCTGGCTAGAAAGAAATAATTTTTTAAAGAAAAAGTCCTCTAATGTACGATAGGTAATTCAATTGGTTGAGCTCTCCATTTTAGAGGTAACTATGATAACTATTTTCTAGAATGTTAATAGTAAGAAGGTTTTTTTTCATGGGATCTTAGCCTTCAAAAGAAATGGATTTTGCTAAAGCATCCTCTTATACAGGGTTTTGTTCAAGCAATGTGTACTAGAATAAATAGGAAATGTATCCAATGGTTACCTCCAATTGAAGGTGTGTTTATGTTAAACTATAGTGGAGCCTCTTGGGGAAACCCTTGGAAATTGCGAGTGAGAGTGATCATAAGATATTATCAGGGTAAGATTGTAAGAGCATCCTACAATATGTTAGAGGAAGGTACAAAAAATGTTGCAGAGTTTAACGCTTTTTTGTTAGGCTTAGACATGGCTTTGAATAATAAAAATTTCCATATCCTCATTGAGGTGATTCTTCAATGGTGGTTAATTCCCTATCAAAGAAGGCTTTTGAAAACTAGCACCTGAATTATTTGTTGGGACATATGTTTTCTCTCCTTCATAATTGTTCTTCCTTTGAAATTATGAATTGCTATAGGGAAGCTAAAATCTTGGTGGATGCACTTGCTAATAGGGAAATTGATTATTCCTTGTCATATACTAAATTTTCTCATCATGATATCATTTTGGTCTCTTGAATTGGTTTTTTTGTTTCTTTATTGATCGGGAGTAGTCATAAGGTTTGAATTTTCTACTCATGTTCATGATTGATTTGACTTATTTCTTCTTCAATGGCCTATATGTGTTATGCCACTTGCAAACTATTGTTGAAAAAATAATGATTTAAATTTGAAGCATGTAAGAATCTTTATTGTTTTCAAAATTCTTGCATAAGATAAGTTTATGGTACTTTAGAGTATTATATATGATGAAATAACATCCCATTAATCTAGGAGAGGGGAATATTGGTTTGTAGTAAATGAATTGGAAGCCACACCTTAGGGGATATTATACCTAATACCACCACTAAATGGGCAACAAAAAATGGATCAAAGGCTACATCTTAGGGGTATTATGCATAATACCACCACTAAATGGGCATAAAAATGGATTGAAGGCCAAACATTAGGGGGTATTATGCATAATACCACAACTAAAGGGGCACAAAAAATAGATTAAATCTTCACTAGATTCTGAATGTATGAAAATTGGCAAGGGATATGCCCCCCTAAAATATTAGCATGAGAAAATATGCTTAAATGTTAGTGTTACTTTTAAGTTAGTAGATGATGTTGAAATACATTAGTGTTCCTACTCTATGGAATAATATGATAATTTCTAAACTGATTCATGAGTGCCATATTTAAAAGAAATGCATAATAAATTTGGTAAACCATTTGAATGAATATGATTTTTTAACATAATTTTCATTATTTTTGTATTTAATATTTTATTTTATGGATATGTTGTTGGATGAATTCATGATCATTTAATTCTATGTGTGTGTCTTAAATGTGTTTGAATGAAAAGATCTTGACCTTGCATTTATTATATTTTTTAATTAATCCTATTTAAATTTCTTTAGATGGAGATAAGAACTCTATTTAGTCTCCACATAAATAAATATATTTTATTTAGTTAATTTGTTGTACTTTTTCATCATTGAGAAAATATGCAAATCAAGTATAATTATTAATTTTGAGTTAGTAGATGATGTGAAAGCATATTAGTGTTTGTACTCTATGGAATGATGTGATAGTTTTAAAACTTATTACAATATTTATACGAAATGCATAACAAATGAGATAACACAATTTGATTAATATTCTTTTTTATGATTTTTTTATAATTTTTTATTTAAAATTATTTCTTAGATAATTTTTTGGTTGAATTCATGATTGCTTGGTCCTATGTGCATATCTTATGGATTAGAACATATTAAATAAATAATATCCTAGGCCTATGTTATCCATAAAAAATGTTTTATAGTTATAAAATGTACTTTGATGTTTCCTTCTATTTTATCAATTGTTACACGTGTGTGAGTATAAAATAAAAGCATCCTAAACTATTATTTCTTCATAAGTGTAAGAGAGTGATTAATTTCGTATAACCATATACCCTATTCATTCAAATATAAACATTAAAAAAATTACAAGTAGACAACATATAATTTATCTTACTAAATCAAAATGTGTCTCTTTGAGA
Organism: Sequoia sempervirens; assembly: GCA_007258455.2. NCBI lineage: Eukaryota > Viridiplantae > Streptophyta > Pinopsida > Cupressales > Cupressaceae > Sequoia > Sequoia sempervirens. Next base: position 694,529,522 of record VDFB02000003.1, read on the forward strand.
TAGACAGACATATAATGATATAGCTTATTCATTCAATCATTATCCAAGAGAAAAATTATAAAACATAGCATATTATTCTATTTTTTATGGAACCTTATAGTTTTTGGAGAAAATCCTATATGATTTCATTTTCGTAAAAACAAGGATGTGATTTTATGTTTGATTTCATAACAATTGTCATTTCTAATTTGATTCAATTATGAAAAATATTTAAGTGGTGTGTCTTTCTACCACCCTACCATATATCCAATTCTATAAATTTTGGCAAGAGCTTCACCATCTTCGATTCCAATAGATATATTCATTAAAGAGTGGACACATGTGCTCTCTTTTCCAAATTCTCATGTACACCTAGGCAAAATGGCTTCAAACTGTATTACAAGGTATACACATTCATTACTATCTTTTTTTTTTTAATATTTTAGTTATTTAATTGATTATATGGTTGCACACCTTCCTTTATATGCTCCCATTCTATATCACAGATGAGAAAGTTATCTTGGAGATAAGTTGGATTGTCAAAAATCCCTCTTAGTTGTGATGAAGTTTTTTATTTTACTATCAAAAGAGTGTCTCTTTGATCTTTTTCTTTCTTTACTACTTTCCAACATTGATTTTTCTTAATATTCTTGTGAAAGGATTTTGTGCAAGTGAAACGTAAGTGCAACAATACAAAGACAATCTTCAGTAAAGATGTTTTCAATCTATATATTGAGCCCAACTTTGATCAGAATTTCTTAATAAATTTGATTATTGTGCTTGAACAGATCTCCCTAATGACACTTACCTTTCTTATGTGTAAGAGAATCACATAAAAAAATGAGATAACTGCATCACCCTATTCTCATATCTAATACCAAAACAACGAGACACTTCTCTTTAAATTTATTATCCGTATGGCCAACCTAACAATTATTTGATTGTAGAAATATTTGTCAATAATTTGACTAATACTTCATCACTTTTGCTGGATCTTCCCATTTTTGGCAAAGAGTGGATGTTTCAAAGCTCTTTAAAAATCCCTATCGATTTTCAGTTTATAATATTTGTTCCCTAGTCGAAATAAAGTAACCATTTTCATTGGTGAGAACAGTATCTACAAAAACACATGTACTCCATTTCTATTGGAGAAACCTTTTATAACAGCAACAAAAAAATTTCAGATCCGCCAGATTCTCATGTACAGTACCCTTTGTTTGTAAATCTTAAATATTTTTAATCTTGAATTTATAGTCTTGATACTATGATATACAATGTCACAAATAATGAATAAATGATGGGATGGAGAAATGTAGATACAAAGAATAAAGTGTAGTTAAAAAATTGCAGTGAGAAACAGTACAAGATTATTACAACGATCACAGTTCAACAAAGACCCAGATCAAAACCAATGTATAGTAGCAGCTTCTAAAGTCACAATAAGCTGAAAAAGAGAACTTAAAGATTGGGTAAATGAAGTTGTCCTGTCTGTCCAAAAGCAATGGTGGAATTGGCAAAAGCATTCATGGGGTTAGTACGCCTCTTTAAAAGAAGGAAACAAGTTTTCTGTTTTATTTCTTCACGTCAGGTCAGTCATACCATGCAACTGCATGTCCCTCTGATTGAGTCTCGAAGGAATCCTTTGTTGAGTAATCAGTCCACCTCAACTTACGACTGAACCATAGGACATCCCTGCACTTTCAATTTATTGCTAATTCATTTCCTACCAGCTTATACGTAAAATCTCCATTTATTTTGTTCTGGGGTTTCTGAGTCATTCTGAATTCGTATTTAAGCTTTCTAGCTTAAACTTTAATTCGTCAACTGGCACACTTCTGCTAAGTCTTTACAGTTCTCTTTCTTGAAAGCCTTTTTTCAACGTACTTTTCAATTCAATTAGCTATTGTTTACCATTAGATAACAATTTCAGGTCAGTAAGCAACTCTGACTCTCTCAATCCAAACTCAGATTTTATTTTGGTTCCAGGCCACATTAACCTAATGTTACCATTACTCACCAATTCGCATGTGAAAAAGTTCAAACTGTATGCTAAGAATATCGTTTTTAAGTCATTTCAATTATACATCCACATTTACTACCATTCAGAAAAAAGGATCATTAAGAGTCACACCTTTATCATATTTCTATCTTTGCATTTGTTATAGTAATTTTATTTGCTCTTACATTAACTAATATCAAATTTTAATTTTAGCACTCAATTTACTATTCAAGTATGTGTTATATTTAGGTTTCAAGAATTCGGGATAATTATACAACAAAATTATTAGATACTTAAGTTTATGTCGCGTACTTACATTTAATGTGTTTTCTACCTTATTACAATTCATTTGAATCAATATAATAAGATTTTATTATAATCAAAGGTCTTAAGGATCTCATTGCTATAACAAGTTTGAATGGTGCTTCCCAACACTAACAAGTATTTTGATTTGCAAGTACTAATAGTGGTGAATATGTTTTTGAATACCAACACTAAGTTTAGGATTGTGAGTTTTAGGATCAAGACCATACAGAAGTTTAGAGTGATAAGTATTAGAATCAAGATCACCATTGTAACTTCAATGTTACACAAATAGTGAGTACAACCTAATTTAGATTTCATTATTTTGATTTCAGCACAATTATTTTTAAGGAATTCTAAACTATAGTTAACAAACGATGATTAAAAAAGTGAATAAATTTAATTTTTTCATGGGACAAGACTACCTATAGAGACTAAGGTTGCACAAAAAGGTAATGGTCACCCTCAAAAGGTTCATGGCTTCCCAACAACCTTGATCTATGTCTTTGTGATGATCTAGATTTCATTTAATAGCACATTTATCATAGTCATTTATGTCAAGATCTAGTCTTTGAATCTAGATATAAGTCTCTACTAGAATAAAATAAATCTCCCTCTATCTAGACTTCAATATTATCATATATTCTACTTCAGAATTTATCTATCATATATGCACATTTAAACTTCGTTCATATATATAGGTTAACATGTTTCATGCAGTCCAACAATTAATTAATTAGACAAAATATTTAATGCACCAGTGTTTTAGCATGCCTCTAGATAAATTGGTGAAACCATAACTTACAGTCTTACATGCCTAGCCCTTAAGGTTAGACCACCTATTTTTTTTTCCATTCTAAATCTGTATGCTCTATTTTTAACTAGATTTGTTTTATCTTTATGATTATAGTGCTTCAACTCAGATTTGGACCATAGTTTGTTGTCACCTTTCAAATCCCACTTATCTTGGTTTGAGTTTCATTATTATATCCTCTGATGCCTCCTTTAATAATGCATATACATGATTTAACTAGACATGTGCATGGAGACGAGGGATCAAAAATTATCCATAAATGCATTTTATGTCATAAAACAATCATGCTACTAAGAATGCAATTGAGCCAAAATGCAACCATTATGTATTTGATAACACTTTTCAGGTGTAGAATCCCGGCTGATTCTCATGTATAGTAGCTTTTGTTTGGAGATCTTAAATACTTTCAATTTAAAATTTATAATCTTGAATACTATGATCTGCATTGTCACAATGAATAAATGATGGATGCAGTGGATTGAATGGTTGGGTAAATGAAGTTATCCTATCTATCCAAAAGCAATGGTGGCGTTGGCAAAAAGCCAAAAGCATTTATGGGGCTGGTACGCCTCTTTAATACAATGAAACAGTTTTCTGTTATTTTTCTGCGAGTCACCAGTCATATTATGCAACCCTCTGGAAGGAATCCTTTGTGTAAGTAATCAGTAAACCTCAACTTACAACTGAAGCATATGACATCCCAGCACTTACATTTTATTGGTAAGACATCCCCTGCCAACTTGTACGTAAGATCTCCATTTATTTTGTTGTGGGGTTATCAGAGTCATTCTGAATTCATATTTAAGCTTCCTAGCTTGAGCTTTAATTCCACAACTGGCACACTTCTGCTACAGTTCGCTTTCTTCTAAGCTCGTTTGCTCTTTTTCCAAACGTACTTTTCAATTCAACTTGCAACTAATATTTTGCAGACAACAATAGCATTACGTACAGATCATCTAAACTACTTTTTACTTCAATTTACTCTCAATTTGAATTAATATTTGCTGCACACAAGTGCTTATGTACAGATCATCTTACTATTTCTAATTACTTAGACCCAAAAATATGTTTGTTAAATTTAAACTATTTAGTAAGGTTTTTTTCTAAACATTTGGAAGTATAATTGAGATCAAAAGTGAAGACAGATTATGAATAGTAAGTCAAGCTTGTATATTTTTATAATACTTGAAATTACATGGGTAAAAATGTGGTGGAGTTGTGCTTGGATTGGCTCCTTGGAAAAGTAAACATGTCATTGATAAGAACAAGGACCTGATACATAATTGTGTTTGAGCCCTTTCCTTTATCAATGGACAACTCTTAGGTTTCTACTCTATATATGTTACTAACAATCCAAAAGAAAGTGTTGTTATGTGGAATTGGATGTCTATAAATCTTCATAATGTTGATTGGGTGTTGGGAGGAGACTTTAATATGGTGGAACATCATGAGGATTGTAGCTGGTTTAGTTATTTTAAACTCAACCAAGAGGAATTTGGAAAATGGATATATTGTCGAAACTTGCTTGGAGTTATTGATCCTATTCATAATAAATTCACCATTCATACCATTAATTGGTTTACTTGGTCTAATTGTGGACCAGGTAGTGATAGGAAACTAAGTAGATTGGATCTTTTTATTTATCTCACAACATCCAATTGGAAAAGTTATCCACAAATTATTGTATGTAGGTAGATTATTCAACAATTTTATCAAATCATTTTCCAATTCTTTTCTTGTTCTTTATTTTGCAAAATGTAGGTCCTTCGTCTCAGCTCCCTTTTAAACTTAATATCTATCATCTTAAGAACAATGAATGAGTTTTAGCTCTAGTTGGAATTTGGAACTCAATTCCTAAACCTCTTGAAGTGGAGTCATGGTCTTTTTGGTGGAACGCTACAATATCTCAATGTGTTGAATTTCTTCAATCCTTTAGAAGATGAATGGCTTGGAGATGTAAACGTAGAGAAAAATCTCTCCAAGGACAACTAGAACATGCTAGAAAAAACTAAACATTGATCCTCATAAGGAAAGAATTTAGAATCATATTGTTGTTACTGAAGCTCAGCTATGTAAAATAGATCATTACAAAGGGCAAGGTGTCAAAATCAATGCCAAAATCAGAACCAAAATTCAATGGATCAAGGGAATAAGGGATCTAAATATTTCTTTAATTATCTCAACTATAAACACAAAAATGAGAGAACTGATACTATAAGGAATAAAAGTGGATATCACATTAAATGATCCATAAATTATTAATTTATTTTATGATTTTTATGAGAAGTTATTCAAAAAGGAGAACAATTGGATAGATACCCAACAAGCCTTGGAAGAAATTATACATGATTGTATCCCAAATATGATTGATACATGTTACAACAAATTCTTGGACTATATTATCTCCTTGGAAGAAATCAAACATGCCTTATTCTATATGAAACCAAACAAAAGTCCTAGCCCTAATGGTCGTCGAGTTGAATTCTATCAAATTATGTGGACTCATATCGAGGATGATTTTTATATGTTTTATTTAGAAGAACTTCAAAATGGTTCCTTAGGCCCCAATATCAAGAAAGGCCTTATCAAACTTATTCCTAAGGGGTAGAATGAGGACACTATCATTGGTTGGCGACCAATTACCTTACTAAATAATTTATATAAAATCATTGCTAAGGCATTGCCTATCAGAATTAAACCTATTGTTCAGATTATTGTGAGGCTTGAGCAATCAGGTTTTTTAAAAGGAAGATATATACTTGATAATTTAATGTTGGATTGGTAGAATGAGTGCAACAATCAAGCCAAAATGCTTTGGTGGTCAAGTTATATTTTGATAAATCTTACGATAGAATTTGCTAGAGTTTCATTCTTAAAATGTTGCAATGGTTCGGTTTTGGACCTAAAATTCACAATCGTGTTCAAATGTTGTTTAAAATCTATCCTAATGTCCACCTTATTATCAATAAGATGATGTCAAAATCTTTTGAGCTACAATGATCTATAAGGCAAGGATGTCCCTTATCCATCTTTTTATATGTCCTTACAGTTGATGCCTTGAGTTATCTCTTCCAAAAATCCTACCAATTGAAACTTATCAAAGACATTTTTATTCCTCAAAATAAGGCAGTAATTAATTTCCACTTTGTTAATGATAGTATGCTTTTCTTGCATACCTCTGAAGAGGAGAACAATACTTCAAACATTTTAAATTTATATTGTCTTGTTTTTGGTTCACTTCTAACTCATAAAAAAATTGTTTTTTTTATGACTCGGCCTAGGTAGTTCTATACCACAATGGATATGAAAGGAATGGAGGAAAATAAAACATGGAGAGATAACTAGATACCTTGGCATTCATTTTGATTTAGGGGTCCCTCTTTTTGAAATATGGGCTTATTTTTTAAATAGACTTAAGAATAAGTTGTTTAATTTGGGCAATAAATTCCTATCCTTAGCTAGAAATATTCAAGTTGCTAATAATATTCTCATTGCAACCCATGTGTATTACTCCTCTTGTTGGATGCCACCCAAACAAGGTTATGAAGAGCTTCAAATAGAATAATTTGTCTTTTTATGGTCCAAGTCGGATAGTAATGTTGGGTTCATTGCTTCTTCATGGCCTAATTGCATTTAACCAAATCATAAAGGTGGTATGGGGCTTATAGATCCTAAAACCCAAGGGACTTTTCTACCTGTAAAATGGATTATTAGAGTTGTTAGTGGAGATTAACCAAGGAAAATATTAATCTGTCAACGAATCATGCAAGCTTCAATTAAGAAAAAGTGGCAAGTTGTTAATTGGTTAGACAAAATTCTAGTCTCCATTCTTTAAAATCAAAGCTTCTTTTCCTCTTCAATCTATATATGGAAAGTTTGGAAAAGATTTTGCAAATTTTTAAAATGGAAGGACTCCTCACTATAGCATGGTTTTAGTTTTGCTTCAACATCAATATGGTGGAATAAACTTATTACTTTCATAATCAACCTTTGGCTATCAATTTTCTAAGACATGCTCATTATTTGTTCAAAAAGGGGTTAGATAATTTAAAGATATTTGGGATTTTGATATACTTGATTAGGCTTCATGGAAGAATATCAAAGAACACCATGGGCTGAACAATAAATATAAACACTTCCTTATTTTTATTCAGACATTGGTTCCTTTTGATCTAGCTATGAAATTGTGTACTTCAAGGGATTGTTATGTCTTTAAAGATTGGAAATGGTTGTCTTTTAGTCATTTCAATCATTTTCCCTTAAGGAATATTTATATTCAATTAATTCCTAGTTGGCATCTTACTCCTCATCGAAATCTTAAGTGGAAGTGTAGATTCAACTCCAAATTTTGGTCCAAAATGAGTGCTCAAATATGGAAAATCTAGAGTTGATTTTGATACACAAGTGTTGGTTTAGAAAATACTACGTTGCAAGCTACCTGTGGGTGATAGATTGAAATGTATGATGATCCAACCAGCTAGCTGGACCCCTTTTTGTCAAAGTGTTAAAAGTGTGAAACATATATTTTGGGACTGTCCAAATGTTAAAAAGCAATGGTTTGTTGTGTTTAGAGATTTTTCAACAAATTTTAATCATGATCTAAATTGGAAAGAAGTAATTTTTTGATTTGGTATGCAACATGATGTGATTTTTTATTCTATTTGACAAGTGGCTTTAAAAAATATATGAACAAATAGATGTGTTGTTATGTTTTCTAATAACTATCATCGGGTAACTGGTACTCTAATGCTTTACTCTAATATATTTCTTCAAGTGGCTTTTCTTTTTTTATAGATTCAAGTCTTATACAAAAAGAATGGGATGGTAAAAAAATAGTTACAATGGATTAAAGATCAAGTTATGAGGTTTCAAATTCATTGTAAGACCGACCATTGTAAAAATATTATTTAGCTCATGTAATTTTGTCCTTTTTGTTTAACATTTTTGTTGCCTTTGTGGCTAGTCTTCTAGTTGCTCAACTATGTTCTTTTTAGCTACCTTAATTGATAGCTTCATTCTTGTAAATTATTATTTTCTTTATTCAATATAAAAAATACTTATTTAAACCATTGAAAATAGATTTAAATAATTTAATTTTATATATTGTAGAAATGAAAAGTGTATTTATTTATCTTTACTTTATTGTTAGATTTATTTTAACAAATAAAACAATATATTAAAAATAGTAAATTTTAATTCTTATAAATATCTAAAAGACAAATCAAAAATGATTTGAATGAATGATTTAATCTTTTCTCTCAATCCAAAAAATTACTAGTCTTGGGCTACTTCAAAGAGACAATTCAAACTAAATAACAAGTTACATATTTAATACCTATAGAAAGGAAAAATAAAATCACTATTTAATTACTTTTTGAAAGGACACAAAAGAAAATCTATAAAAATTAAAATAAATAAAACCCAACGTGACTCATTTGTTTATCCTTTAAACTTTTAATGTAAACCTAAATAGACAAACTAGGGGTCTCAATCACTCTTGTCCAAGATGATATGGTGAACCTAGACTAACACCACAAATTTTGTTGCTCCACCATGTGGAGTAAGATGGGTATAAATGTTCCTAACATTCCTCCATCTCTCCACTAGCCTAACCTGTAATCCCACCCACTCAACTCATACATCAAATCTCATCATGATTAATCATAGTGAAAATATTAAAATCAATGATTACCCTATTCATCAAAATAGATAATTTTAATTATAAATAATGTGATTAATGCATCATTAGATTTCATAAATCAATCAATTTATAAGTACATGTGTAAATTCTAAAATCCACTTCACGTGTCAACATGAGCTGAATATTTTACTACATTCAATTAAATCTTGTACCAACCATTTGATGTGATTTGATTTTAATACATTTGATCATATTCATTAATTTTAAATATTAAGCTCCTCAAATCATTTGTACATATAAATAAACAAGAACACAATCATTAATACCAGCAAGGGAGTTGATCAACAACATTGATACACATCAAATGTTCCAAGCATACCACCAAGATAACTTAATTATATATCATCAATCATTAGGAAAATTTTAACAAGTTTAAAATCACCCACTAATGCAAAGGCAAGCAAGTAGGTTGGGAAAAACGTCACAATGATTGGGACTTACATACAAGAGTCTAGTTTACATGTGTCTTTGTGGTATAAATGGTGTATATTTTGATTGCAAAAGAAAATAATGATGTTAGCAACTTTGATCTCTATCACCAAAAGGATATTTTTGATAATAGATTTAAGTATTTTTTTATTTTAGATGATTTTTTTCTTAATTTATTGAAGATTATCCTAGGGATGGAGTATATTGAAAATGGTGGGTTTGTACAATTGAGAAAAATAATAATGAAGGATCTTTTGGAAAAAATAAAGATGATTTCAAGTAAGAATTTTTGCATGGTTGTGTTTGGCTTTGTTGATCCACATTACACGATGGAGTTGGATAGGGTGGCAAGGCAATGAAAACCCCACTAGCCCCTCTTTGCACTCTTTGGGATGCAGTGGTTGGCTCATGGGATAAATTTAGTGTGTGCTCTTAGAGGTTTGTAGAAATAAATGAGTTTATTTCTAGTATTTGATCCTTCTACATGAACCTGCAAAATTACATTTTACACTAAATTATTAGTTGTATTAATTGTTAACTAGATGTTATAATCATGATTACCCTACCTAACATGGATCGAAATAAGTTGATTAGATCAATGCTAAATAGTGAGTAAATATAAAGTTATGGAATTTAGTTAAAATTTCCTATAATTCCTATTTTGACCTATAGTAAGTAGAGATTTGTCCTTTACATGTTTCTTGTAAGGTGACTACTAGATATGAATCTATCAATGTTGATAGATGATATAATGTAAAGATGGTTTTAGGTGGTGGGTTTTAATTTGATGGCTAGGGGTTAAATTGAGGTTATTGGCTCATGTGTTTGCAATATATTCATTATATTTTCTATATTTGTGAGAATGTTTTGTTGTTTAGTTTTACTTTTTTGTTTGCATATCATACCTAGTTAATTTCTCTATATATTTTTTGTACTGTATTAACCCAAGAAATACTCAAATTACTTCCTAATGGCTTCTCTCAATATTTTTTGTTTTGTAATCTTTATCTAGTACTTTTGATTTTCAAGTGGGGTCTCCTATTGAACCCCTAGAAATTTAATCAAAAAATATATTTAACACTAATTTGAGTTATCAAAATATATAGGATAAGTTATAATTGCAATTCTCAAATTCTATAATAAATTAGCAAGTCTCAAGCTATTAAGAAAGCTTTGAAGTATGGTGCTTTGCATAAATATATAATTATTATATTTAAAGAAACAATTATGCCTAAATCTAAGGATCCTTTTTTAAGCTAAGAATTCATGCATAAAGATAAGGTTCCTTAGTAATGCAATAGATTTCATAGTCTTGCATAATGAAATTAAGGAAATTCATGCATTCTAGAGGATCGCATAATGTAATTGAGGTATGAGAATAATGGAAAATTATTAGTCTCTGCCTATCTATAGGTGGAGACTAATGGTTTTGCTTCGCTTTTTGACTATTAATGTCTTTCTGGGGAGTCGGGTCAGCAGGAGAAAAACTTTTTAAGTTATATTTTGGAGGGATTTCCTTATTAAACTATGATATCAGCTATTTATTTCAAATTTTCTAGTGCAAGAGCACCTACTTGAGTACAAGCATAAATTTTGAGGTGTTGTTTTAAATCTTTTTGTTTTTGTTAGGAATGGTCTTTAGCACCATTTATATTGTGTATAAGGACCTTTTTGAAGCTTTAGTTTAAATTTAGAATAAGTTAGGAAACCATGTGTGGTCGTTTCCTTAGGTTTTGGTTAAGACTGCAAAACACAGTGTGTTTTCGAACACACATCTTTTAATCACTTTAGAGCCCGAAATAGCAAATCTAACTGATTTTCCCATGTTACAAAGAAAGCTCTCGACTTTTTGAGAGGGTTGAATGTTTTTTGGACGGGGAGTTTTTTTGTTGTGAGCAGATTTCTGGAAATAATAAAGAAAACAGTGTTTTCATGTGCTAAAAATCTATTTTTCTGGCTTTGATTGCGTAACAACAAATTTAATGATTTAACAAAGCATTTAATTAGTTTTCTTGGATGTAAAGAGTCTTTTAGAAACGTTCTTAGTGGAATTTTAATAGCTCTTTCTATGTTTCTTTCTGTTCTTGTATATATTGTGCTTTACTCTCTCATTTTCTTTTGACTGGTAAATCTGCTTTAAAATGGTGGTTTAGTCTGTTTCTGCCCGTGCTAAGAAGCATGGCCATGTGGGAAACAAGGCTAAACCCCTTGCATGTATATAGGTTAGTTGTAGGAGTGAATGGAAGTCCTGCTTCCTTGTTGAAAAGTTGTCCCTAGGCGAGCTAGAAAGCCTGGCTTGGAAAAGACAGCAGAAACTTGACTTTGCGTGGCAGGAGTGTTCTTTATGTTACAAGTTAAGGTGGTTGGTGAATGCATGAAGTCTTGGAGAAGGCATAGGAGTGTAGTAAGCATTTTTACCAGTGAATTTAAGACTGGAGAAAGCTATACAAACTTGGAAATGGCCTAAACCCTCATTTATGGAATAATGCTGAGTTGTGTTTGTGTGCAGCAAAGAAGGGTCTCAAACCCTAAGACTCTGATGGAGCTAGGAAAAATATTCTGAGTGTCAGAAGGGAGCTGAGTTCACTTTCAAAAGGGAGAGGAATTATAAACAATTTCCTTGTGTGTGGAGGGCTAAAAGGGCCAAGACTTGGAGCCCTGCCCAAAACCTAAAACAGTGACTTTATGCTGGCGATAGAAAGCCTGAGTGTGGTAATTAGGCAAAGATCTTTCCTGATGATTTTGTAGCCATAGAAGTCTAAACACGCCCTACCAAACAAGTTTTGGAAATAGTTGAAGTTGAACTGGTCTTTAAATTGATTAAGGGCTAGTTAATGAAGTGAGGGCAAGAAGCGCCAAGAAATGCTTGGTTAAGACATTATGCATGTTTTGGAATATTGATAGCAGGGTTGGCAGCAAAGACCAGGGGTGCCTAATTAATTTGGGAACCTATAGGTTTGGTTGAGGCAGCAACACCAGGGGTTATCTAAAGTGAGACCCAGAGCATTGAGTCAATGAATGATTCAATCCAGCCCTCGTTCTATCATTTTCTAATTGGCAGTTCATATTTTTGTGGGGTTTTTGGATTTTTCTAATTATAAATTCAATGGAAAATATATTGTGACGAATCAAAAATGAATAGAGTGTGCTCAAAAATTTTAATATAATGTTTTCATGAATCGTATTGGTATTAATTTACATAGGAGACTATGGTCAAAAAATTCAAGCCATTTCCTAATGTTTGGTTTATGTAGCTCAAGTTCCTGCCAAACGATGCAAGATGACATTCGTTAAATAGATGTGTTGGTTCCTGGTGTGATGTGGCTTCAATGTTTTTACCTCAATAAAATGGCATTAGTACTATTTTGGTAACCATGCATGAGGGTAAAATGTAGACTTATGCCAATGTTTGGTTTTTCAAACTTTTTCATTGTTTAAAAAATGACGATTTATTTGGCTTGCCATTGAACATTGCATATTTTCCTAGGGTTTCATTTTCTTGGAAAATCTTTAAAAAAAAACTATCGAATAGGAAAGAAGGTGAATAATATACAAAGAATATTTTGCAAAATTCTTTTTTGTTGATTGTGTGTAGGCACGTGTTCTACATGATGAAAAATGTGGAGAGTATTCATTAAAACAGGTGTGGACATCTATCAATTTCTTCCTCAACCTCTTGCAAAACTTATGTTTTGGTTGCTACTCCACTCAGTGCTTGATTTTGTATAGCAATGTTGTGGGCTATATTTTTGTGTGATTTTTTTCGTTTTTATAGATATTTATATGAGTAAATAGTTGTTATCATAGCTACCATTTGAATTTTGTGTTTTACAGACATAAAATTTCAATCATTTTTTCTTGTTATAATGGTTTTCAGACTCATGGCATAAAGTGAGCATTTTAGTTTGTATATTCCATGCTCTACAACATGGGGTTGCTACTACTTTTTGGGAGACCTTTGAAGGCACTCTATTTCATTTTCCTTTTAGCCTATATAAATGTAGCAATAAGGTAGAAATTTCATAGGTTGAATACAGTTGATGCTTTGCTATTGGCATAAAATGTATGTTGGGGGTAAATTTGTATTGTATATATAGCTTGAAATTATAACACCACACAAATTATTTTATTAGACAATGTTGCTCAGCTCTTGTGTGTACTTTATGTAGATGTGTTTAGCAAATCAACAAGAAAAATAGAGGTGACCTAAGTCCCAAAGAATTGAATTAGACATAGGTTATATAATGTTTCTCATTTTAGAATTGTAATGCAATTTTATAGATTATATTACACTTGAACACTTTGGTGCAACACAGTGGAGAAAAATCATTTCTTATGGTGTTTGGTAAGGTATATTGCAATGGTTAGATTGATGTGCAATGTTTCTTGATAGGTCTATTGTGAGTTGTATTGTTATTGTTTTCCATTGAGCTTGGTTGTCTACTATTCAAATAAAGTATATGTTTTTAAGTGTTTTTTGAATTTTGAGTGTGAATTCCCATGCTCTGGTTTAGTCTAGGTTAATTAGATCTTTTTTTCTCTCCTTCAATGACATGCAACAATATGTGGGCAGTGTCATTTTTTTTGCTTCACCCATACATTTTGTTTGATTATGCTTGTAGTGATAATGGTGCTTCATCTCTAATTACATGTTACATAATTTCAATTCCAGGGCAAATCAATGCAAGATCTAGAAATTCAAAATATCCTTGCAGATCTCATCATGAAACAAGTAATGCAAAGTTATTAGTCAATGCAAAAATGATGAGTTGAGTGGGTTGGGTTGAAAGTATATATCTAAACATATTTTAGTAAATACACATTTGGTTTGTTAGTTTTGTTATGTATTTAAGCTAAATGTTGTTTTCATATTCAATGTGCATATAATAGATTGACTCTAGAATTTCTAAGATCTAAGGTTATTGTTATTAATAAATATATGTATTTTCACAGATACTTGTAGATTTCCAAGAGAATCTAGGGGCATCATAGAATCATTTCAAGAATCTTGGCGTAATGCAAAATGCTTTTATTCTAGTATTTTTAGCATAAAAGGGGTAATAAAAGGGTTCTATCTGGGGTAACTATTTATATATTTTCATCTATTTGTTTGATGATCCAAACTTGAAAGATGTCTAGTATATTTGGAATTGGTATTTTGTAACTATTTTCAGATCGTATCAATTCCTAGTCTACTAAATATACCATATAATATTTTGCAAACACAAGAAACTACCATAGTAATCAATGTCTTCTGAGGCAGTTTAGACCAACAAATATTTTTGGATTATGCTAACTGCCTCCTTGTGTCCTTGATGGTATGGAAAACACAGCTTAAGATTTTTGGAAAAGATATCAAGTTTTCTTTTAATTTCACTTGGTGTTTACTTGCAAAGTGAAAGAAAACACTACGATTTTTTTGGATGGAGCCAGTGAATTTGTGAGGGATCGATATCTTTAAGGCATGGTTTTATGTAGAAATATTGAAAATGTTTGGTTTTTATTGGTGATTAAATTACTAAATTTGATTCAAAGTTGGTTTGGATTTCTAGTTGATAATGTTTAAAACTTGAACCAAGCCAAGAATTTGAAATCTGAAATTTGAAAACAACCCAAATTTATTTAATTTGTTGTATCTGTTATTGATGTTCAAAAGGAAACTTCACCAACATTTGATAAAAAGGGAAGGGTGAGAGCAACTTCACCAACTTTTACAACAGGTTGGTTAATTATTGTTTTCATGATCTTAGTGGTGGTGGTTTGAAACATTGATGATTATGCCAAGAAAACCTGTTATTAATGATTGTATTGTGTTATGTGACTTATTTATGTTAATTTCTTTCTACAATAATTGATTCTTTGATTGCCATGAATTCTCATCTTAAGGACACTGCAATCTATTTACTAATCCCTCTAAGAAAATACAATGCGTATATCTGAGTCACTAACATCTGTTTGTCATGATGTCTAAGGAGAAGATGCAATGATCAAATCTAAATCCTTAGCAATACTGAACTAGATGTACTTCAAACATTGTTTCATTCCTATTAGAAAAAGAGGCAACAACTTTAGCCAAGGACTCCAGCTGTGACACAACTCTTGTTTAATATAAAAATTTATTAAGTTCTAGATCAATAGATTAACTACAATACTAGAAATACCTTTAGTGGGTAATGTGTGCATATTAGACAATAAATATTAAATTTATTATAGAATTTCACTCAAACTTAAGTTTTCCCACAACCTGGCTATTGATCAACCATTAAATGGATGTGTGGGTGATTTTTCCAGTAGAACTGAGCAATCCTCTAAGAGGTAGCCAACCCCTATGATGAAGAATTGTTAGGTCAGTGGCCAACACAACGAGCATAGGATTTTAAAGTTCGTACTCCTTCACTTCAGGCTCTGTGAAACCTAGGAGGGTAATGCCAATTGTGTTTTCATATAATCAATTAGTAACACATTTATACACAAATTAATTCCTTTTGTAGCAGATAAAATAAATTTCACTGAAGATCTGGCAGATTTTCAAATGAAGGATTTTCTATCTGCTAGGAATTTGAAATTAGTTCCACTTTTACTACCCTTGGAGAGATTTTCTATTTAAGTATTATCTTCTCAGAAGTCTAGAGCTAGGGACACTATTTGTTCATCTTATGCAAGATTTTATGACAAAATGACCAATGTCTAACCAATTGGAGCAACAAAGTCAAAAACACAAGGAGGATCAGTAATATAAAAATTACTTATTTGAGGGAGAAACAAACTATTTTCGTATTGCTTTACATTTATGAAAACTCATTGTGCAAGAAACATTCACTTCAAAGCAATCCTAAGCCATTCCTTACAAAGTTTATGACCCTATCACTATGCAAGAAACATTCACTTCTTAGCAATCCTAAGCCATTCCTTACAAAGTTTACAAACACAAGAAACTACCACAGTAATCAATGTCTTCTAAGGCATTTTATACCAACAAATATTTTTGGATTATGCTAACTGCCTCCTTGTGTCCTTGATGGTATGGAAAATATAGCTTAATAATTTTGGAAAAGATATCAAGTTTTCTTTTAATTTCACTTGGTGTCTACTTGCAAAGTGAAAGCAAACACTATGATTTTTTTAGATGGAGCCAGTGAATTTGTGAGAGCTTGATATCTTTAAGGAATGGTTTTATGTAGAAATATTGATTTTTTTTGGTTTTCATTGGTGATAAAATTACTAAATTTGATTCAAAGTTGGTTTGAATTTGTAGTTGATAATGTTTAAAACTTGAACCAAACCAATAATTTGAAATCTGAAATTTGAAAACAACCCAAATTTATTTAATTTGTTGCATGTGTTATTGATGTTCAAAAGGAAACTTCACCAACATTTGATAAAAAGGGAAGGGTGAGAGCATCTTCACCAACTTTTACAACAGGTTGGTTAATTATTGTTTGCATGATCTCAGTGGTGGTGGTTTGAAACATTGATGATTATGCCAAGAAAACCTGTTAGTAATGATTGTATTGTGTTATGTGACTTATTTATGTTAATATCTTTCTACAATCATTGATTCTTTGATTGCCATGAATTCTCATCTTAAGGCCACTGCAATTTGTTTACTAATCCCTCTAAGAAAATACAATGCTTATATCTGAGTCACTAACATCTGTTTGCCATGATGTCTAAGGAGAAGATCCAATGATCAAATCTAAATCCTTAGCAATATTGAAGTAGATGTACTTCAAACATTGTTTCATTCCTATTAGAAAAAGAGGCAACAACTTTAGGCAAGGACTCCAGCTGTGACACAACTCTTGTTTAATATAAAAATTTATTAAGTTCTAGATCAATAAATTAACTACAATACTCGAAATACCTTTAGTGGGTAATGTGTGCATATTAGACATAATAAATATTAAATTTATTATAGAATTTCACTCAAACTTAAGTTTTCCCACAACCTGGCTATTGATCAACCATTAAATGGATGTGTTGGTGATTTATCCAGCAGAACCGAGCAATCCATTAATGGGTAGCCAACCCCTATGATGAAGAACTGTTAGGTCAGTGGCCAACATAGCGAGCATAGGATTTTAAAGTTTGTACTCCTTCACTTTAGGCTCTGTGAAACCTAGGAGAGTAATTGGTGTAGGAGCACCTAGGAAACCTTAGGCATTTCAAAAGTCTAGAATGAAATTTTGTTTTGATGTGTTTTTTTTTAAGGTCATGTTGACCATTTAGATAAGAATTAGAGGTTTTTGAATAATTCTTAATCTGTTGTGTTCAGTAGATTAAGAAGTGGAAAGGATGGATGAGTTTAGATACTCAACTTAGGTTGCTAACATTTGGCAAAAATTGAAAAACACAGTGGATTTTGTAACTCTGGCCATCAGGTCATGAATATGTCCGACCAAGGAAGATAATTGATTGAGGAACCTTATTTAAGGTGTGCCTCGACCTGAGAGCAAGGTTGGAAGCATTAGCATTGTGAGAAGTCTTTGAGAATTGAAAGAAAAATAGTGTTTTGTGAGTCATTTTCTGATTTTTGCTTCAAAATAGAGCTTTAATGGATTGAATTGATTACTGTTTTGTACGGAGGATGTAGTGTTGTTAGTCTTCTAGTTTTTTGTGCCATTATTTAGTTTCCTTATTCATTTTTAATCATTGTTTGTAAATAGTCTTGCTTTAACCCTGTTGCTGGTCTGAACGAGACAGTCTGGAAAGATTGGAGTGCTAGACCACTTTCCCACCATACAAATTGTATAGCCCTTTGGGAATAGTTCCTAGACTCCATGCATGTACATATGGTAGGTTGTAGGGTTTGGTAAAAGATAGAAGCTATTGGAAAGGTCTTGCCCTAGGCGAGCTAGAATGGTGCCCGACTAGGAAGGCAAGAAGTGCAGAGCACATAATTTTGCAAGGGGTTAAGTTCTTTGAAAAATTCCTTTTGGAGGTGGTAGGTAAGCATCTTACCTAGTTTTGGTATGAAGGAGAAGGCTCCATCAGTTCAATTGATGTGAGAACTAGTTGACAGATTGAAAGCAGCCAGACAATGGCTTAAAAACCCTAGGAAATGCCCATTTTCAGGTTCAAGCATTGTATGGTCAATTGAGGCTTAAGACCTCAAAAATCCTTGAGAGGTGTTCAATTGATCCAAGAATCTCAAAGAAAGAGTGAGTGTCCTTTGGGAATTTTTTGAGCAAAGGCCAGTTTTCTTGTAGATGGAGGCCTAATTGGGGCTCAAGGGCTAGTAGCCTTTTTAACCCTAGTTGAGGGTTTGGTGAAAGAGGTGGAAAGGTGGAGTTTTGGTGAACCTTCAAGAACCCTAGGAGATTGGTTTGAAGCCACTGAAGACATTTCTACACCCCTACAAGATCTAATTATGTGTTGAGGATAGATTAGCCTTTAGGGTAGATTAAGGGCTAAGGAAGTGTTGAAGCATTGCCCCAAGGTTGCCTTGGTTGGCAGGATATGACTTGATGGTTGGGTTGGTAAGGTAAACAAGGGGATTCTACACAAGCAGTAGATCCTATAGGTTAAGGTGGTGGAGTGTGACACCATAGGGGTCTTCCCAAGCAAGATCCAAAGCATGGAACAGTGAGTGTTTCCATCCAACCCTCCCTATCAGTAATCCCAATTGCGTTTTCATGCAATATAATCAATTAGTGACACATTTATACATAGATTAATTCCTTCTATAATAGATAAACTCAATTTCACTTCAGATTTGGCAGATTTTCAAATGAAGGATTTTCTATCTGCTAGGAATTTGAAATTAGTTCCACTTTTACTATCCTTGGAGATATTTTCTATTTAAGTATTATCTTCTCAGAAGTCTAGAGCCAGGGACACTATTTGTTCATCTTATGCAAGATTTTCTGACAAAATGACCAGTGTCTAACCAATTGGAGAAACAGAGTCAAAAAAACAAGAGGATCAGTAATATAAAAAATATTTATTTGAGGGAGAAACAGACTATTTTTGTATTGATTTATGTTTACGAAAACTCACTGTGCAAGAAACATTCACTTCCAAGAAATCCTAAGCCATTCCTTACAAAGTTTATGACCCTGTCACTATGCAAGAAACATTCACTTCTTAGCAATCCTAAGCCATTCCTTACAATGTTTGCAAACACAAGAAACTACCACAATAATTAGTGTTTTTTGAGGCATTTTAGACTAACAAATCTTTTTGGATTATGCTAACTGTCTCCTTGTGTCCTTGATGGTATGGAAAATATAGCTTAAGATTTTTGGAAAAGATATCAAGTTTTCTTTTAATTTCACTTGGTGTTTACTTGCAAAGTGAAAGCAAACACTATGATTTTTTTGAATGGAGCCAATGAATTTGTGAGGGCTTGATATCTTTAATGCATGGTTTTATGTAGAAATATTGAAATTGTTCGGTTTTCATTGGTGATTAAATTACTAAATTTGATTCAAAGTTGGTTTGAATTTGTAGTTGATAATGTTTAAAACTTGAACCAAACCAAGAATTTGAAATCTAAAATTTGAAAACAACCCAAATTTATTTAATTTGTTGGATGTGTTATTGATGTTCAAAAGGCAACTTCACCAACATTTGATAAAAAGGGAAGGGTGACAGCAACTTCACCAACTTTTACAATAGGTTGGTTAATTATTGTTTGCATGATCTCAGTGGTGGTGGTTTGAAACATTGATGATTATTCCAACAAGAAAACCTATTATTAATGATTGTATTGTGTTATGTGACTTATTTATGCTAATTTCTTTCTACAATCATTGATTCTTTGATTGCAATGAATTATCATCTTAAGGCCACTACAATCTATTTACTAATCCCTCTAAGAAATTACAATTCTTATATCTGAATCATTAACATTTGTTTGTCATGATGTCTAAGGAGAAGATCCAATGATCAAATCTAAAGTCTTAGCAGCACTGAACTAGATACTTCAAACATTGTTTCATTCCTATTAGAAAAAGAGGCAATAGCTTTAGGAAGGGACTCCAGCTGTGACACAACTCTTGTTTAATATAAAAATTTATTAATCTCAAGATCAATAAATTAATTGCAATACTAGCAATACCTTTCATGGGTAATGTGTGCATATTAGACATAATAAATATTAAATTTACTATAGAATTTCACTCAAACTTAATTTCCCCATAGCTTGGCTATTGATCAACTATTAAATGTATGTGTTGATGATTTTTCCAACAAAACCGAGCAATCCATTAAGGGGTAGCCAACCCCTATGATGAAGAACTGTTAGGTTAGTGGTCAACACAATGAGCATAGGATTTTAAAGTTCGTACTCCTTCACTTCAGGCTCTGTAAAACCTAGGAAGGTAATCCCAATTGCATTTCCATGCAATATAATCAATTAGTAACACATTTATACATAGATTAATTCCTTCTATAGTAGATAAAATCAATTTCACTAAAGATTTGGCAGATTTTCAAATGAAGAATTTGCTATCTGCTAGGAATTTGAAATTAGTTCCACTTTTACTACCCTTGGAGAGATTTTCTATTTAAGTATTATCTTCTCAAAATTCTAGAGACAGGGACACTATTTGTTCATCTTATGCAAGATTTTTTGACAAAATGACCAATGTCTAAGAGCAACAAAGTCAAAATCACAAGAGGATAATTATTATAAAAATTACATATTTGAGGGAGAAACAAACTATTTTCATATTGCTTTACGTTTACGAAAACTCACTGTGCAAGAAACATTCACTTCTAAGCAATCCTAAGCCATTTCTTACAAAGTTTATAACCCTATCACTATGCAAGAAACATTCACTTCTTGGCAATCCTAAGCCATTCCTTACAAAGTTTGCAAACACAAGAAACTACCACAGTAATCAGTGTCTTCTAAGGCATTTTAAACCAACAAATATTTTTGGATTATCCTAACTGCCTCCTTGTTTCCTTGATGATATGGAAAATATAGCTTAAGATTTTTGGAAAAGATATCAAGTTTTCTTTTAATTTCACTTGGTGTTTACTTGCAAAGTGAAAGCAAACACTATGATTTTTTTGAACAGAGCTAGTTGATATCTTTAAGGCATGGTTTTATGTAGAACTATTGAAATTGTTTGGTTTTCATTGGTGATTAAATTACTAAATTTGATTCAAAGTTGGCTTGGATTTGTAATTGATAATGTTTAAAACTTGAACCAAACCAAGAATTTGAAATCTGAAATTTGAAAACAACCCAAATTTATTTAATTTGTTGCATGTGTTATTGATGTTCAAAAGGAAACTTCACCAAAATTTGATAAAAAGGGAAGGGTGAGAGCAACTTCACCAACTTTTGCAATAGGTTGGTTAATTATTGTTTGCATGATCTCAGTGGTGGTGGTTTGAAACATTGATGATTATGCTAAGAAAACTTGTTATTAATGATTGTATTGTGTTATGTGACTTATATTTCTTTCTACAATCATTGATTCTTTGATTTCCATGAATTCTCATCTTAAAGCCACTGCAATTTGTTTACTAATCCCTCTAAGAAATTACAATGCTTATATCTAAGTCAATAACATTTGTTTGTCACGATGTCTAAGGAGAAGATCCAATGATCAAATCTAAAGCCTTAACATACTTACTTAACTATATACTTCAAACATTGTTTCATTCCTACTAGAAAAAGAGGAAATAGCTTTAGGCAGGGACTCCAGCTGTGACACAACTCTTGTTTAATATAAAAATTTATTAAGTTCTAGATCAATAAATTAATTACAATACTAGCAATACCTTTTGTGGGTAATGTATGCATATTAGACATAATAAATATTAAATTTATTATAGAATTTCACTCAAACTTAAGTTTTCCCATAACCTGGCTATTGATCAACCATTAAATGGATGTGTTGGTTATTTTTCCAGCAGAACCAAACAATCCTCTAAGGGGTAGCCAACCCCTATGATTAAGAACTATTAGGTCAGTGGCCAAGACAACGAGCATAGGATTTTAAATTTTGTACTCCTTCACTTCAAGCTCTGTGAAACCTAGGAGGGTAATCCCAATTATGTTTTCGGGTATGTGTAGGATCATCATGGAAAAAATAGGCCCTTAAGTGGCAAAAAATTTAGAAAAATCAGATTTAGGCAACTTGACGTAAAAAATTGAATAAGTTATCTATATTATTTCAAAAATATGTAAGAATAGAATATGTAGAAAATTGAATGTAGTTTCTAAACTACTGGGTTTATTTAAAGAGAAAAAAAATTATTTGGTGAAAATTTGAAATTTCAATGCAATAGTACTTAAATTTCAGGGAAAAAATAAGAAGTAGGTGTTTGTGAAACCTAACCACAATAAATATAATATTTTTATAAAATTTAGAAATAAGTAGGGGACTCATGTCCCAGGATGCATATTTTTTTGTAATTTTTTTTTAAATAATTAAATATGAATTTTTATTACAACTTTTAAAAAATATAAACTCAGTATGTCTAACCATCTTAACTTGGTCAAAAATTCATGAATTTTTTTTTCTTTTTTTAATCCTATAGTATGCAAAGCATAGAATGTGACACATGTTTCAGATTCAAAAAATGTGATACCGTTTGAAAGCTATAGATATTTTTCAATCAACCTATCGATTAGGACTTTAGTCGTAATTCAAATAGAAAATGAATAATAATTATTTATTAAATTCAAAGTAAAGCATAAATTATATTGGTGGAAAGTTGAGAATCTCCTTTAAAAACCCTTTTTCGTGTGATCAATTTTGTGTTAAAAAAAAGTCATCAGCCACATACCCTACACATGCCCATAATATCACGACTTTTTGGCCCATCATAATCCTGCACATACCCTTTCGTGCAAATAATCAATTAGTAACACATTTATACATAGATTAATTCCTTCTATAGCAGATAAAATCAATTTCACTGAAGATTTGGTAGATTTTCAAATGAAGGATTTTCTATCTACTAGGAATTTGAAATTAGTTCCACTTTTACTACCCTTGGAGAGATTTTCTATTTAAGTATTATCTTCTCAGAAGTCTAAAGCCAGGAACACTATTTGTTCATCTTATGCAAGATTTTCTGACAAAATGACCAGTGTCTAACCAATTGGAGCAACAGAGTCAAAAACATAAGAGGATCAGTAATATAAAAATTACTTATTTGAGGGAGAAACAGACTATTTTCATATTGCTTTATGTTTATGAAAAATCACTGTGCAAGAAACATTCACTTCTTAGCAATCCTAAGCCATTCCTTACAAAGTTTATGACCCTATTCAAGCATTTTAATTAATTCTTTGAATTAGAGCTGAAAATAGAGTAATACATTCAAATGAAGTATTTGAAGACAAATGATGCAGGAGCATCCAGTGGTGTAAGGGCAATCTTGCATCACCCAAAAATAGTTAAATTTCAAGTTTCTCAGTTTTTAGATGTTTTTACATTTTTGGATACCCTTTTCGTCATAATGAAATTCCCAATTTACGGTTTTTATTTTCAGTTCCTGGGTTGAAAGATATTGCAGTTTTAGTTTCCCATATTTGCACCTAAAAACCTTCTGAGTGGGATTTGAGGCACTTAGAGCTTCCGGATCGGCCCTGAAACTTGCTAAAATTTGCATAGTGAATTTCAAGCACATTCTTGACTTCGAGACCTTTCCAACGGTTCGAACGGTTCGCGAATCGGAGTCCTGGATCAAAAGTTATGGCCCCACGACGTTGGTGCACTTTCTAGAAGTTACCATTGCAAATGCTCTTTTGAAATTTGAACTTCATGTTGTAAATTTTCGGCGCCAAACCACCTAAAATCAATTTGAATGTTGTTTTGGCTCCAAACTAATGAGGAGCTCTATTTATGGGCAGGTTTTCTAATTTTTGGGTAACTTTTTGGGGGACAAGCTCGCGTATTGCGAAGGGGTTATTCTGTAGCTTTCTGTAGCTTGCATGTACTGTAGAACTTGGGGATTTGAGATCCTCTGCATGTAAGAAGCTCCATTTTCTGAATAATAAAATTATTCTCTTGTTTGTTGGTTATTTTCTGTGTCTCAGGTTGCGCCCTCATCAACAAATGATAACACGAAATTAGTATTTCGCATTTATGACTTTGAAATGAACATACATAGGAGAGTATCAATTCCTTGACTAATATTTGTTTCGATATCAGTAATTTCTAAAAAACTCATTTAATATTGTTACATACATGACTTCTTCTCCAAGGAAAAACTACTCGCCTACTTCAAAATTCTATCCTAAGTTCCCTTTCTGAACTTAGCTTTTTCCTAGAACCCTATTAAGACTTCTGAATCTGACTTCTGTAACAAGCCTTGAAATCCCCTTTTATAGGATAAGGGAGCAACAAGCATCAAGCTTAATTATATTTACATTTGATTTCATTTGTACCAATTTTTGAGATTTTCCTAGTTTGTTACATGCAATCATTTGAGGAAAATGGAAGAGTAAAAGACCACACTCCACATTCCCTGAATGAAGACATGCCAACTCCTTGAAAGGTAGATTTTGTTGTAACCATGTTGAATCCTCATCCTTGTTGACCAAAGAAGATTCTCCAATACCAGCTCCAACACAAACTTGTATATTGTCTAGATACAGTATGCACGCCACCGAGGTTAGCTAGTCTGGCACTTCTCCTATATACTAGCCCAAAAACATTCCACCTTAGCACATGAAACAAGAAATCACATGAGTCTTGAATAGGACAATTCTAACAGGAAGGGCATGGTATCATCAAAAAGAAAAACAAGGTGCAATCATCACTATGAGTCATCAACCTTAAAGGATATTCACCCACGTTTTGCTTGTGGTGGGACTGGAGAAACTGTCACCACCTCTTCGTTAGGATTCCTTGATAGTACCAGGGAGAGGGGATCATAATTTCCCTCTGATTTAGTGTCACCCTCATTGTCTGAAGGGTTATTAAGAACCTCACATGGAGAATTGCATTCCTTTGGATAGGCCTCATAATGTTCACTCTCCATCCATGCCCTCTTTTCATATTTTACCATCCTCTTCTCTTTGTGTTTGACTAATTCTTTTGAAACTATCTGCTCTTTTGGACGGTAATTTTCCTTGGTACTATACTCCTTGATTTTCCCTAATCATACTCTTCTTTTTGGCATATTAGGAGCTCCATGCATTCCACTTTCATTTTCTAAACCTCCCTTAGGCTCAAACAAATTTAGCCCCTCAGACTCTCAAATCATCATGACAGACCTACTTTCCTAGAATATCTACACACTTCTCAGGAAAATTCAATTCCCGCACACTTCTTTATCAACCGTCGACCCTTATTCATTGAAAAATGAATTATGACATGGAAGATCACTCAAGTAATCTGCATTTAAATAGGAAATTTGAAGCATGCAAGATTAATGACTGGAAATCTCCTTATGCGAGCAAGTTGGTAACTTACAGCTCAATATTGAATCTAAGTCATTGCTTTTAAAGCAATTAAAACTTCATCCATGGGAAACAGTAATGCCATCTCAAGTGTTTTGATTTGTCAATCAACATGTATCGCTAACCTAATCTATGCTTTCATTAATATCGGCGAAGTACATAAGGCTAGTTTAGAGAGAAACTTTCCTTGCATGCTTCATCGCTTCATCGTTGATCTTTCCCCAATCCTGAGGTACTCATTAACGATGAATTTACTTATGCGATGACCTCTTGTTCATTGGATCATCCTGCTTTAAAGCTTTATCAATGGTCCTCCAGTTCTCTCACCACTCCCTTTTCTAATCTCTGCAAAATCCCCAGAATCATGACACATTGCCTTTTTCATTTATGGTCCTCGCTCATCGTCGATCTACTTTATTATCTCTCAGCTCTATCAACAATGAAAACATCCCTATGATGGCCTTTAGGCCTTGATTCTATGGCTTGACTTCTGGTCACGTCTATCCATTCATTGTGCATCACCCATTTGAGCTTCATGCCCAGGATCCCATCAACAATAAGAGATATCGTGGAAACACCAGATCTTGGAAATGTGTACCTACATAAAACAAATGGCACCAAATATATCGCCCATAAGATCATATCAAATTAGCGAAAGAAAACCCCTTTTAGAAGGAACCCATCACTTATCACTAGTTTAAACTTAAGTTCTTAGATAAATCCGCGATGAGTGATAAGGCCTCCATTCATCGCTGATTCTCCTCATATATTGTGCAGGAAATTAGCGATGAACGATTTACATTATTTATAGGGTTCATTGCACATCGCTAATGTGAGAACTATTTTTAACAACATATATGTGATCACACGGTGCGACAACATATTGCTCATCGCTATTACAAATTTTATTTTCAATGGTCATCTACAAGCGATAAGAGCATAAGGTTAAGAACATCGCTCATTGCTAAAACAAATTTAAGGGATCAAATGCCATTAGCAATGAGCGACGTTAAAGGAAAGTGTCGCTCATCGTTCATCACTAATTCAAGGTGTAAACCTATGAATAAATCAGCAATGAGCGATATAAGTATAAGGGACATCGGGACTTAAGTGAAAGTTTTAGGCACGTGCTCATAAGTTCTTATGAAGGGGACTTCCTAGGACAAAATTAACTCAAAATTCTCTAAGTTATAAAATATGAAGAGCGTAAGGGCTCAAAGATCCTTCCCAATTTTATAAAATAAAAAGGTCTGAACCTAAGCTAGAAAGGGTCGGTTACCAGGTGACAATGAATGACTAAAGATACACTAAAATAAATTGTAATAGGTAATCGGGAGTCAATGACCAAATAGAATATTATAAGCTTTTGTAGATAGCAACCCTATGTCCAAATGCAATAAGGGTTTTAACATGGAACAAGAAATTTTTTTTTGAGGGTTCCATCAGGATGATTGCATCCCTTATTTTTAGTCCCTTTATGATGCTATGATTTCCCAATTATATGGTATATTGGATGTGCTCTATTCTTATATGTTCAGTGCAAATTATCATTTTAACACATTTCAGTATAATGTATGATTGCATTGATATGGTTAGTTGATTAATGGTTATTACATTATTGATATTTTCTTAATAATTCTATGAAAGATCTTGTGTTGATGTTATAGTGTGGGATAGGTACAATTATCGTGGAAGGTGAACTTGATATTGGTGTTGAAGTTCATAATTTGATCCAATGCGTTGAAAATAATAAATAATAAATTAAAATAAGATAAATAATCAATTATATCGATTAAGATAATTTTCCTCATTAAAATTAAATAATTATTTTGTTGAGTTATAATAATTAATTACTTTGATATTATTTTATTTTATTAAATTTATTTTCTCAAATTTTTATTGAAACATAGTAAAAATAATTTAGCTTTTAAATTATTTTATTTGATTATTCAATTTTATATATTTCATTCTATCTTTTAAAAAGAGTTAATTGAATAAGAAATTATAATTATAATTATTTAATTTAAATCTATGTGAATGTGTAAGTTACATAGGATTTCAAACTAAATAATTATTTATTTACTTTTTGGAAAAGAAAAGATAATAGATTTCATATCTCAAGTTTTCATTTATAAAAGCTAGTATTTGATTTTATAATATTTTAATATTAGGTATGTGCATAATAGAAAAGATTATTTAAATAATATTTTATTATTTAATTGGAATTATTATTATTTATGCTTAGAGAAAACATGATATAAGGGCTAAGAAAGAGAGCATATATATATAGGATTATGCTTATACAAAAAGGATTTCACAGTTTTATTATTCATTATTCAAATTTTAAGATTCATTCAAGAGAAGGGAATTAAGAAAATAACTATAGTTGGTGAATTGTGAATTAGAATATTGCTTTGTGGATTTGGATTCAAAGAATTGTGTTGGATTGTGTTTGACTCTTCCTCAATCTTATCAAATTTTGTTAAGGAATTTGAGGTAGGATTTTTATTCATGAAAATATTAATATAACACTTTTTTTTGTAAATCAATTAATATAGATCTAGTTTTTTGTTGTTAAGTGTAAAAGGAGATAGATTTTGATCTAACTAGTAGATTAACTTGGATCAATCATTTATTTTCTTAACATTGGAAAATAAACCAACAAAGGTATTATCATTAACTAACTACCTAAAATGAGATTCAATCAACTTAGGTTCTATTTTATTTTTCCAAAGAAGGTAGATTGATTGAAAATGATTTAATTAACCTAATAAATATAAAAACCTAATCTAAAAATATGGATAATTTGCACAAACAGAAACAGAAATTGATGAAACAATTATAGATTTGGAAAGAGAAGATAGAATGGTTCTTTTCATAAAATTAAAAGTCAAGAATGACTAGACAAGAGTGGTGGCAACCCTAGTTCTATGGTTTGGAGCACTTCAAATCACATTTTGAGAGTTGTACGTCTACACTACTTAATTGTTTCTTGAAATATTTTTTCTTTTCTCTTGAACTTGAAAAACATAGAAAAAGAGGGGAGGTGTGGCTATCTAGGATTTTGCCTTGGTTAAACCCTCATTTTGGTATTTCTACCTCTACGAATAGTTGATTTTGTAATAGACAAAAGTGTGTGCTCTAAACCTTAAGTGTGTCTAAGGTTGTGGCAAGTTGTGACATGCAAAATAATTTATAAAACCCTACTTAAGTGTGTTAGAGTGGAATCTTATATGAAACAATAAAGGAGATGCAATATCCAATCAAAGAGAAAATAAAATACTCAAGGGAAATAAACATAGTAGAATACCTCACTTAGGGAAACAAGGTGATGAATGTTTGAAGGTGGGAACCCACTGACATCAAGTGATAATATGCTTGATATATTCCAAAGAAATCCATAAATCCTAGATTCCATTTTGTTCCTCAACCTTCTTTTATTAGTGTAGGTTTGTTATTTTCCTTATGTTAGGGGTATTTCTATTTTCATACACATATTATTTAATCTTTCTTAGGTTTATTAGGTGTGGTTAATATGAGGACACATGGAAAAATACATTATCTACATGTGTCACTCTCTCCCACACATGGGTAGTTGAGTTACACACCCTCTTTTAGCTTGTTGTGACATCTCTAACAACTACTATTTTATCCTTACCTGAGTATGTTATGGGGTAGTTGGGTTTCTCACCCTCTTTTGGATTTATGTACCACCTCTCATAACCTCTTCTTTGTTATCACCTAAGGAAGTTATGCCACATGTTTTGGTATTTACCAAGTGTGTCACAAAAATTGTATCTTTGGACATTTTTACGCTCATTTGAGACTTTCTTATGGATGTTGGCCTATTTTTTCCTAGTTTTAATGTTGTAATGTGGTCAACACATTCACATTAGGTCTTGGGCCCTTGTGAATCAGTAAGAATTCTATGATGTCTTTTAAAAGTATTGTGAAGTGTTGTAACACATTTTCACACTTTTCTAGGACCTTATTAATATAATTCACCTAAATAACCTCTTTTTATCACCTACCAAGCCTTATTTCAAAGTGTTGTAAAGATTTGTAACAAACTTTAACGCTTTTCTAGGCGTGTCATCAATAATTTGACCCTTTCTTATGTTTAAATGACCCCTTAATACACTTTTTGGCCCTACTTAAGTGTGTTTCAGAGAATAATCTCGTTAAACATCATTAAATGAACTTTAATTCCCGACATCCATTAAAATTTCCCTAGTGGGACCAAGTCACCACCTGGGGTGACTTAGTCCCACTGGGCACAAAAATCAAAATTATTTCAAAATTCTGGTGAGATATTATTCTCTTAACCTTGAGGTCAACCCGTGATGTGTTATTTTTGGGAAATTTTGTAAAATCAAGTATAAATAAAGGTTTTTCCCCTCATTTTCATTTTCTAATCTCCTAATTTTCTTAGTACCCTAATTTATCATTATCAAGCACTTTGGCATTATCAAGTCTACATCCATTGGAGCATCTACTTGCATATCTTTAGATTTCTACATCAAAGGTTTGGTGAGTTGTAGCATTGCATGTTGTTCATTCATCATTCTCTTTCTATTCCATTTCATTTTCAAGGGTTTGATTACCAAATTGGGGTTTGACCAAGGAAAACCCTGATCTATTTAGGATCTAGGACTTATTGCTTACAGAATGCTTAACGTAAAAGATCGATTATTACAACGTTTAACTTAAGTGATTACAAATTAAATGCTCAAATGAAATAATGAACATAACATAATTAAATAAATGCCAAGATAAACTGAGAAATAAAAGAGAGAAGAATAGAGAGACGAAACCAATTGATAACGAAGTTCGTCCCTAAGGACTACGTCTCCGGGTCCCTCTCCAATGGAGGACCGATCCGATTAGCTCCAAAAATCAGTTACAATTGAGGCAGCATCATCCCCTTCAAGCACATCAAAAACACAGCATCACTTCGATATACAGGAACAATACAAATCATCTCTCGAGCATTCTCTCGTTCTCCACTTGGACTTGTGAAAACAAGGACTATACCCCTCCTTTTATACAAAAAGTTTGCCTAATTAGGCCTAACCACCAAAATAAATGCATATCTTCCCTGATCAGTTCGTATCATGTCTGGTTTGGCTTCTGCAATCTTTTTGTTGGAGTAGTTATAGTGGGTTTTGTTTGTTTTGGCCTTATTTGGCCATTTGGTTAAGGTTTCGGTTTCAAACCTTTAACAAAATCAACAGAGGCCTATATATAGTAAAGAATCCATGCGTGGTCTATCGGCTATAGCATATTTTGGTGTAAGGGAGGTCGCGGGTTCAAAGCACAACCGACTGTTTTTTAAAAAACAAACACCAAACTTTTCAACAACAAAAACAACCATGCAAAATATAGATTTAGCCGAGCTCGGCCGGTGCAGTGGTTAAAACGGCCCGCTTTGTCTGCCGAGATCGGGGTTCAAACCCGTGAACACCAATTTTGGCATTTCAACCGAACAGCCGCTAAGGAGACACGTGTTGAAATGCAATTCGCCGAACCCGGATGATGTGTCCGCTGCCAAAGTCATGCCAAAGATATCCGTACTGCTGACTGGAAGCCACGTGTCAAGCCATTATTCGCCAGAATTGCCACGTCCGATGCCACGTGTTTTACCACTGTGCTGCCACGTCCAAGTACGG